>JAWZYV010011936.1:0-312756 GCA_038373885.1 Cheiracanthium punctorium | reverse complement strand
CCTCCTGCAGCAACGTTTCGAATATTGTGTCTAATTTCATCTGCATAAGAAATTCGAGGATTAGCGTATGTAACTGCAAATCTGACTTTATCTTGGATATACGCAATGACCATTTGAACACCATTGGTCTGGCTTGTGTAGGCACGGGTAAAGTGTTTCATTGAGTTTTCCTTTATAAAAATCATAACTCCAGATGACTCTCTGTTTTGGGAACCACTGTCTGTCCGTTCGACCAAAGTGAATCCTGGTATTTGAAAATCATCTGAAGGGATAGTCCACGTTTCCGTTAGGAATATCAAATCACTCTGCAGGAAACGTGGATCAGCTATCATATCATCATAGTGAGCATTTCAACGCATTTCCTTCCTAATCATTTATTTAAATTCCATTACTTATCCGTTGCCATTTCTGAATTGCTATTGTAATCACCAAAAACCATGCTCGTGTTGTAAATGTTTGATATTAGAAATAGTGTTTACATTTATACCTCCTTTATTATACGCAGAGAAAGTGACAGCAATTTTGCCTAGAACATTAAAAAATTTTCATAAACATAGAAAACGGAAAAGTGACCACGGCGCGGCGCGTAGACAAAATCCCGTGCTTGAAAGAATTAGCACCCGAGTGCTAAAAAAGATGTTCTATCTTAAGATTATTAACCATTTCGGTACGAAGTCGGCCCTCGACGGCTCAGGCGGTTAAGGACGGGCCGAACCGTATCACGGCTCGGCCCGTCCTTAACCCGCCCTTAAATGTCAATCCCGCGTCCCTACCCGTCGTAACCCGTCCTTAAATGTCAATCCCGCGGGATTGACATTTCATTCAAATAAAAATTAATTTTAATAGAGGAAATTGGGAAAAAGTAAGATTGTGGCACTATCAAGTTTAATACTTTATGTTAATTCATAATTAAAACAATACCTTACATAAATATGAAAATTATAGCCATGCTATAGTAATCTCGCAAAAGCAGGATTGCATTCCCTAATCATGCCCCGAGTCTGTTCTTTTGTTTTGGCACTCAGTTTTCTTTCAATATTTTGTTTATTTCTGGATTCATTCTTCAAATAAAGACAAACATGTAACATTATTGGTAAGGAATACATTTTCTAAACGCCATAGGTGGGTGGTGCAAGGATCTGGATACCCCCCTCCTCCGTTTGTCCGAGCTTCGCTTTTAGTCAACAAAAAGATAATGGTAGATCCTTTCTTTCTGTCTTTCTTTTATTTAAAATTCTGCCTTTCCCACCTTTTGGACGCTCCCTGAAATTTTTTTCTGAGTACCGTGTTTTTGTTCCACAGCATTGTTGAATACTCTTGTGTGTGTCCTTATTGCTGACTTTAGAATACCCATTCAGTTTCGCCTACTTAATGAGTTGACTAAATAATGCAGGCCTATATAAGAGTCCCCAGAGGCCGAACCATTCAACCAATCGAAATGAAAGGTTAGATATAGTTATTTGAATGTATAGGGTCCAGATTGTGATGATTTAAAACAATAAAGCTCTCACAGTTACGGTTACAGTGACAAAATTTCAAAATTTTCGAATAGCAACACCCACTTTTTTCGTGCGCAAATTGATCGGAACATGGAAAAACCTTAAATAGCGTTGGGACGAGACACGTATGGCGTAAATTGGAGGCGTAAAACATTTGCAAAGAAGAGCATCGTAAAGAACCAATGATAACAAAAGAGAGGAGAGGGGAAAAGCCTTTTAGCAAAAGGACAAAAAGCCTAATAACTTCTACAAACGATGTAGAAGTTATTAGGCTTTTTGTCCTTTTGTAATCTTTTTGCAGTGATGGCGAAAAATGTTTTATCTTGAAGTCAGGGTTCAGCGCAGCTATATAGCAGGATGATACGCTTTAAAGAATAACTTCCCATAGAGCGCATTGTATTGGGAATATTCTGAATGCTCCTGTAGGAAAACTATAAATGCTACATAGATCATTTACAATAGGGTACATGGTACTGTAGATAAGAATAACATGTAAATTTCGTAGAAATCAATGCACCTTTACGCGAGTTAGATCAAGGACAGACAGACAGATAAACCAAAATCTTATACTTTTCTACCTTGTTGGAAAGTGTTAAAAAAGCTAGATCATGGGGGGGGGGGGGGGGAGAACGAAAACTTTCAAGGTAAAGGCGCGGGGCCCGTAGCATTTGTTACTTCTGCTATATTGTTAATCCGGCACTGATGCATTATATGCATACTTTGACACCCATATCGGTTTGCGTCTTAAACCGATGTGGATTTAAAATTATAAAACAATATAAAGAAATCTAAAGGTACTTTCGTAGTATTATCCTTGCGGTCATTCCCGCCAAACAATTTTTTCGTCATATATGCTCCGGCATTTATCTTGGCGAAAAATTGCTCGTTTGGCGGTCCGCCGGGGTACTACGTAAGTACCAATCTAAAAAATACGAGGAATATAAAGATAGCTCATATGGAGTAACAAGGCAACAATGAGTTCTTATAGGACCAAACAGCGCCAGCTACATTTTTCCCAGTTTTGAAAGCCGCATTTCCCGGCCTTGAGTAGTATTACGTAGGCAACGATCACGTTCATAAGTCTATTACTTAATTTTTTGAAGTTCTGCTAATTCAACGATCTCCATTTACTTCGCCTCGATGGAAATATAAAGAACGTGAGATGCGCAGTTACACAGTGTTCGTTGCGCCATCTGTTTGCAACGACGGCGTTATCCCACTTTCTAAGAGAAGTGTCCCCTCCTATAAATTTAACTTCGTGCTGGATTCTTATAATAACTGATTATTGTCTTCCGAAAATAAAAGAAGTTTTGAGTTAATATTTAAAAAAATTGTAACATTGTACATAACGAAATGACATTTTATTTCAATGATCTTATCAATTTCATCCGCTAAATCGTAAGTCGTGTTTATTTTAGTGCCAAGTCCACATATATTAGGGTGTCCCTTATTTCTAACTTTTAAATTTTTAAATGCCCGCCCCTAGTTTGGTTCCATTTGATTCAAGCTTAGCCTATACAAACTTTTGGGTCGATAAACATCTTTTAATAAGTGCCGACTTGACAGAGAAAGTGAAAGATGAAAGCCATTATTGGGCTTTGTGTAGCGATGCTTTTCTGATTGTTGTTAGTCTCTTGGTCTTCTTCGTGCATTACTAGAAGCACTTGATATTAATACTTAACAGTTTATTAGTAATGAGTGATCAATTAATGGAATTCGACAAATTAAAAGAAAGGAATCTTCTGAGTGCATTAAAAGAGCATTTTAAAAGTCCAATTTCTCAAACTTTTCCTGTTCTCTGGGATAATAAGCTTTTATCATCAAAAAGTATCAGAGATACAAAAGATGAAAGATTACTAACTACTGCATCCTTTCTTTCGTGACAGAGAACAGCTCACTGGTTTTCCAAAATTAAAAAAATTCTTTTGGAAAAGTGCAAACATATGCTTTTTGGCCTGTTTTAGCACATTGGTGTCTGGAAAGTAAGGTGCAGATTTTATGCAGTGGCACATTTGTTTCAAACAGTAACTGATTAAATGGTGCATCAATCCTTTTAGAGCAAAAATTATAAGCAAAAATGTTATAGTTGTTTATTTATATGCCATCATCAAACATATGACCTAATTTTTCTAAGTGCATTTGAAAGCAAAATGTGTGAGGTAGAGAGACATACTACTTTTGAAAGACTTGAGAAAAAATTAAAGAAAGGTCAAGGTTAATAATATGAAAAATGGGAAAGAACATGTGGAACGCCATGAATGAGACAGAAAGCAGATATATTAGTAATTTGAGGGGGGGAAAATACTGAGAGACAAAAAAATTACAAATTGTACATATGCTGAAAAAGCATTCTAGCAAAACTCAACTTCTTACTTTTATTTCTTATATTTATCATAAAATATGAATTGGTTATGTATAATTATACTTTTTTTTTTTTGCATTTTTGTCGAGTTTTGTGTTTGTGTTTTTCAAAAACTCATCAATTATTTGCAGATCTAGAATAGGAAATTCCGCTTATGCTCGAATTGGTTAAGGAACCTTCAATTTTGATTTCTAGCAGCATATTATGTTTTGAAGTGATCAAGGAAAATTAAAACGATTAAAACTGATGTTTTTAACTCCCGTTTTCTGGGTTTAATAAATAATGCGCTATCAACTGTTATTCAGATGACGTAGGTCCGTAATTGAACGTGGCTGACGAGAAAGACAGGCTGCGGTGCTGACATTTGGCCACGCCCCTTTTACCCTTGCAGTCATGTGACTTAGGAGATGTGGGCAGTAAGATGGCCACATCTCCAAAGTCACATGACTATGCAAGGGCAAAAGGGGTGTGGCCAAACGTCAGCACCGCAGCCTATCTTTCTCGTCAGCCACTGTAAGTGAAACGTCAACGAGTATTTTGCATGGTTCCTGAGTTCGAGGCTAAAATTCGTATGCTGGCGGTATTTACATACGTCAGTTCCTTGAAATGCATTGAATATCCATTTTATAATTACTGTTTCTCATTAATAACCGCTCAGAATGAGTTATTGTCATTTTAATATTTAAATAGATGGTTTAGAAAACGATGATATGGGATTTCGCTTCAAAACTTTGTTAATAAAAAGAATATTAGCGTTCTAAAATTATTACGTTATTTTAAAAACTGTTTAGTTGATTTTGAATTTTCTAAGTTTAAAATAGTACAAATATTCATTAAAAACTTTGGATTCGAGGACAATGCTTGATTTGTCCCCAAAATACTGTTTAGAAATATGGTCCCCTCGCGCACGTGGCGTATTAAATACCGCCAGGTGAAGTCACGTGCAAAATATCCACTGGAAGTGCTCATTCATGTCACGCAAACTTTGTTTTTATGGTGGTTGCTAGATATGCCCAATGCTCATGAAATGTAGTGAAGTGATTGGATTCAAGAATAATCTAGAAAATTAAAGATTTTATTGGCAGTAGAGATGGGCGGTTCGACTCATTTTACTGATTCGAATCTCGACTCACTCACTACTTCGATGATTCGAATCAGTGATTCGAATCTTGAATCAATAAAACAACTAAAGAAATTTTCCCTCTCTCTGCGCCGAAAGCCGTACTATTTAAACACCCTTCACCCATTCATCGGGTTTCTTCTCCGCTGAGTTCTCGGGCAGTTAGCATCTCTCTCTCCTTGCTCCAGTAAAACTAGTGTTTAAACTGCCCGAAATGAAAATACAGGGGAGCTTCGTATGACCCCCTGGGCCTGTAAGATTAAAAGGTTAAGTTTGGTGTCAAAGTATTCGAAATTTTATGTATCGATGGGGGTCCCAGAGGGGGGGTCGAGAATCAATAAAAACGCGCTCCGATGGATAGTTTCCGAGATATACGTTAATTAATTATGGTAATTAGACTAATTAACCATGATTGAGGCTTAAAAGGACTGCAAACATGTAGAAATTGGCTCTGGGATGGTTTCCAGACTTTGGAGTTGCCGCCGGAGGAGGCTAGTGTTTAAAATGCCCAAATTGAAAATATAGGGGAGCTTCGTATGACCCCCTGGGCCTGTAAGATTAAAAGGTTAAGTTTGGTGTCAAAGCATTCGAAATTTTAAGTATCGGTGGGGTGTTGAGTCTAGGGGGGGTCGAGAATCAATAAAAACGCGCTCCGGTGGATAGGTTCCGAGATATACGTTAATTAATTATGGTAATTAGACTAATAAACCATGGAGCTGTTTTTTCTGCGATGAGAGAAGAAGAAGCTTTCCGAGAGAAAGCAGTAGCAAAAGCATCACAAGCTGGTATTGATCTCAGGATTTTCTTATCGCCGGCCTCAGAGGCGTAGCCAAGGGGGGGGGGTTAGGGGGGTCATAACCCCCCATGAGGAATTTTTTGCCATACAAAATGTATATTCTTCACTACATTATCATACACACGTATACATATATATGAGTTGCAGTAGTCATAACCCCCCCCCCATAAAAAAATTCTGGCTACGCCCCTGGCCGGCCTGTATTTTTGCCCTTTATCGAATTCGAGATTTCACTGAAATGAAAATGGGAATATCGGATATTTGATGTTGAAATAAAACCGATATGTCGATTTTTGGCCCAGTCCTACTGAGGGGCTGCTGCCCCCCCCCAAAAAAATGGGACCCTTTACTTAGCTTACAATTGAACTTTATCTTTAAATTTGATACCCAGCCCACCCCGAAATAAAATCCTGGCTACGCCACTGTCAATAACACTAACTACGCCACTGCTTTAGGCCCTATTTTGTATTTCTCTGAATTACGAAAGAAAATAAAATCATTCCCCTTAAACGAAAAACAAGGTAAAAAAAAAAAACGAAATCTGCTGCAATAAAGCGAAATGTTATTTTGCTTACTACAAAGTCCTTTTGTGAGAGCGCTTAATACCGCCCCTGTATCCTTCATTAAAAGTGACAAGCACAATCCTAACTTTATTTCATTCTATTTCCCTTCACATGAAAATCCGCCACCATGTAAACTTAACGTTCCGTTTTTTTTTTTTTTTTTTTTTTTTTTTTTTTTGAGGGTGGGGGCAGGGGGACATATATTAAAGTTAAAAGTAGAAAAGGGATGTTTCATTAAATTTTAAACAAATATTAAATCAGTCAGACAAGTTGGAAGGAGGGATTTTCTTAATTTTTTTTTCGGGGGGGAGATTGACCCCTCTTGCCCTTAGGAAGTAACGCCTATGCCACCCGCCAAAAGCAAACGATGTTCGACCCACTCCACACCCACAGACAGATAAAACTTTAAAATCCGACCACCAACCAAGAAATGAAACACCAAAGATTCGAAAAAAAAACTTCAATTAAATGAAACATCCTTTCAACTCTTTTCGACTCCTTTCGACTCTGAGTCGATAGAAGATTCGAAAAAACCCCTCCAATTAAATGAAACATCCTTTCAACTCTTTTCGGCTCCTTTCGACTCTGAGTCGATAGAAGATTCGAAAAACTAACGAATCTCAACGATAGTATACAATCACCGAAACAGAGCGAAACACTGAATCAGTAAAGATTCGTTGCTGCACCAACTCAGTGACCAACTCACCCACACCCACTCATTTACTGTTTCAAATCATCTATCGACTCAGAGTCGTAAAGAGTCGAAAGGAGCCGAAAGGAGTCGTAAAGAGTCGAAAAGAGTTGAAAGAGTAAGGGAAAATCCCTGGAAACGGCAAAGGGAAAATAAGTGTTTCTTCCCTTCGCACTTGGAATGTATTTCCCTTGAGGGCTTGAGATTCGAATCAGTAGAGAGTGAGTGTAAAGACTGAGCCACTCAGTACCAAGATTCGAATCACTGATTCGACTCATCGAATCATTGGCCATCTCTAATTGGCAGTTCTCTTTCATTTCAATTTTTATTGTGTCGTGCGTGTTGGGTGTTGGGATTAATCTGCGATTGTTCTATCCGGTGTTTCTGCTGCTGTAAACAGAGGTCTTGAGATTTGTATTGTTTTGAAAATACCTGCAATTTTGCATTCTCCTTCAATCAAGAACTTATTTTTAAGTAATAGAAAATGTCAGCTGAAAGTGTAAGTATCAAATTCTTTGTTTGCGCCTGTACTGTTTTGGTGATTTCCATCATAACAGGATGTTCTTTCTTAAGGACAGCTGTGCATCAGAACACTTATAAGTAACTTTCACGCGGTGCTTTCCGAATTTCGTACTTTAAAGTCATTCCAAAAAAGTTGCTACAAACCTTGCTGCGAAAGTTTAGGCAAAGTTTAATTTATCTGAATAATGCTATAGAGTTTTAAAAAGTAACAAACTGTTTAGACCTATTTCACCTATTTCTTGTTGTTATTTAACTTAGCGTACTTACATGTTTTAGCTATACAGACGCAAGTGAGAATTTGGAACGGTATCTACTTTAAATAAATAAACATCAGATATTAAATTAAAAATGTCTATTGATGTAATTGATTTTAATAATGTGCATTTGTGGAAGTAATAACAGTAATAGTTTATGTGTTATATATTATTCAAAAGAAGGAAAAAATTTATCAACTGTTTAATACAAGTGTTCTTGTATGTCATAGATTCAAACAAATTCAATAAATATGAAATTAAATGTTTACTTATTTTTTTTTTTTTTTTTAAGTATCTTCTTAATAGTCTTTATGAAAATTTTGTAGTTAAGGAAGGATGCTGAGGAGCTTCTCAGACTTTCCCAGCTAACAGAAAGTGTGAATGTTAAGCGTATCTTGTCTCTTGAAGCTGACAAATTAAATAGATTAGCTGAAGAAGAGAAGATGTCTGCTTCAGCTACTCCTAAAGTACCCAGAAGTAATGTTATTGCATCTAAAATTGTCAATTATGGTAAGTTTATGCATGATATAACTCTTTAGTTATTGAATTTGTTTTTCCTTAGATTTTTCTGTTTCAAGTGGTAGTGCAAAAGGAATACCTATTTGAAAAAAAATAAAGTCGAAATTAAGATATTGCTGAAAAAATTGCTTTCTTTGCATAAATTTAGGTTAAAATAAATGGTCAATGAATAATGACTGAATTTTTGAAAATAAGAACTTATAACATTATAAGGCATGTTGGTTTTTGTAAATATGGTTTATTTTGACGTTTCTATGAATTGGAGAAAAGTACAAGTAAGTACGGTGACAAAAGGTCTACATTTCCTTCTTTCTAATATAGCTGTGATTTGGAACAGGGGTGGATAGATTAATGTTGTGTTATTTATAGATGGATTAATTATCATCCAATTTGACCACTCAACAAAAGACAGACCTAATTGTCTCCGGGCTTACCCAAGATTTCTAGTTTTTTCATTTCATGACCATTTCAGTTATACATTCCTATCCATTTTTCTTTCCCTCCCTCCTGCATATCTGCCAACATTTCCAGAAGTCTTCCCGAAAGTAGTCATTTTAATGGTCTTCTGTCCCGAAAACAAATCGTCCGAATTTTTACAAAGATGCAGAAATCCCTCCCGCCCCCTTTTTTTCCCCCCAGGGAAAATTGAATTCAGTTAGATTGCGCAGAAAATTATGATCAAGCTTTCCAGTTTCAATCTTTTTTCATCCTTCTTAGGAATGACTATTTTTTCTGTAGCATTCCTCTGTCTAATGCAGTAGGGTTAAAAATAGTACCCTATTTTGTAATGCATTAATCAACTATTTAACAAATTCTTAAATATTTGTGCGAACAAGCAATGCTACAGACAACGAGTATAGTTTTCATGTGCATGAGACTGTCTCATCACCAGCAGAGTGTGCTAGTTGGTGAGAAATGTTGGCTTGTATGGATAAGCTGGTTCTGTTAACATTTTCGGCTAGGTTATTATTTTGGCACATTCCTTGGTGATGGATGAGTTTTTTGACTGATAACCCTAACTTGCAGAGTGTGTGTATTAACCTAATTTATCGCGAGTTCAGTAGGTGGTAGAAATGTTTGAATTTGAAATTTTTTCATGTTATGGATGGAAAGGAATGAAGTATGTTATACAGCAAAACTTCAATACAACGATACTCAAGGGACCCAATAAAACTATCATTATAGAGGGATGTATCTAAGATTTTTGAATTATTTTGTAGTGAGTTTGATGTTTTTGTTAGTGCAATTTACTGCAATTTTAATTTGATAAAATTCTTGAGTTTGCTTTGTTGACTGGACCTTGCAAAGTGGTTGGTGACTTCCAAGCTCCAGCAACTGTTGCCCTGTTTACATGAGGTTTGCACCATCTCGGTTGATTTTACCAAAATGCTTATGTTGCAAAATTACTGTGTTCTTCATCAGTAAAATTTAATGAAGAACTTACAGGGAACACACCTTTGTCTAGGGGAAGCTATTTAAGAGCTAAAAGCTTTTTATTTTTAACCCATTCCGTACCAGTAAATCCAAGTATGAATCCATGCCCATTCATTATTCAGTACTTGCGTATTATCCCGGCGGTCTGCCAAGACGAATGATTTTCGGCCAAAATAAATGCCAGACACATGAAATTATTAATGATTTGGAATGCAATTGGCAACACTTTGCCTGCACATTTGATGAAAAAATAGTTTGGTGGAAATCATCGCCGGGATAATACGCAAGTACCTATTATTCTGTCGTTGCTGTTGAAAATGGTAAATTTGAATATTGCACTAAAATATGTACATGTATAGTGGACATTATGTTTATAATGCCTGAAAAATTGGTTTTACATGTAATCTTCATACACATATGCTTGTTTGGAAGGCTTTAATAAAGCTTTGTTGTTTGTGCTTCAATATTTTAAAAGCAATGTCTGGCAATAAAGAAACATGATTATGTTGACAATAGAGATGTAACGAATAATAATTTGGCTGAATACTGAATATTCGACCAATAGGTCAAGCCAAATACTAAATTTTTTTACATTTCATTTTAACTGTGAATGAGATGTCGCTTTTCAAATTTCTTATTGAATATTAAATAGAAACTAATTTAAAATTCATTTTATATTATTTGTAGGCGTTTAAAAACACTCAAATATATTTTCTATACAACTCTAAAAAATCTTGGTCATGAAAAGACCTTTTTAAATAAAGTTTAAATACTAATAAAATAACATAATTTAGTTAAAAACACTATAAAAGCCTTTTAAAACTCCGTTAACAAACTTAACAGTGAAAGTTAAAATCAACACACCATTTAGCACTGCCGTCTTCAGAACTTGATGAGTCTCCTCTCAGCTTCAGCACATCATACCATGCTCCATCGGCCTGCGCGTGCGTCATATCGTTGACGGCACCCTCTTGTGTAAGTATTTTCAATGCTTCGTGCTTCAAACTATAATTATGGATATTGTAATTGGCTATTTTTTAACGTTAATTAAATCTATATCAATATTTTCTTTTAAGGCAAGGCGGAAGAGGGCAGTACTATATCTATTAAATTTAATGTCGTTAATATGTTCCTTTATTCTATCTTTAATTTTCCTTTTTGTACACCTATGTAGTGGCCGGGAAGGTTAGTTTTTATAAACAAAACTTACTAATAAGTTTTGCATAGGTTCTTTTATGTGAACTGTGTTAAAAAATTTGCAATAACATGCATGTAGACTATCTATATTGAGTTGACAGACATAACTAGTGAGTTGAGAGACATAACTAGTGAGATCAAACTCACTGCTGTACTTTATCAAGCTTAGAAAATTACATAAAACATAATCAGCAACTAATTTTTAGAATATGTAATATAATTTTGTTATGAAAAACTTCAATTTTACAAAGATTTTAGATTAACAAATAAAGTAATATAATACAAATTCAGTGATAACGCAGTTTCACTTTAACGAATATTTCAGATATATTACACAATTATTAAAAGGGAAAGCTATATAACTATTCAGTGTGGCTGGCCCTTAGCTTTTTTAGTGAATATATCTGTCAAATAAAATTTTTGCTGCTCAAAGTTCTGAAAAGTAGATTTATGCATTTGATTGCTCGAAAAATGACTGCAATTTAAGTTGGCATATTCTTGAAAGCATTAACTGTGCAGAATTTTTATTTATGAAATAAATGTAATTTTTAGTTATGGCATAGTATTTTAATCCTTATAGTCAAGGAGTTTTTTTGATACATTTTATTACAGTTTCTTAACTATTGAAATTTGTTAAATTTTTATTCATCTAAATTTTCTGTTATGCTTTCTGTAAGTTCTCTATATATTAAATTTTGACCCACTATTGTTATTCTAATTTCAGCTTGGGATCAGTCTGATAAATTCCTTAAGTTTTATGTAACTCTGAATGGTGTTCATAACCTACCTCCTGCAAACATTAAAACAGAATTTAGTCCAAAGTAAGTAAATTAAATATATCAGGTACTCATTTGTGATAATTTTGTATTCTTTTCAATTTCGTTACAAGTAGGAGATTGAGATAAAGGCTCTGGATTTCTCAAGTGATTAAAGTATATCGTATCGGGTGCTTTAAAAGGTATTTCAGTTGTGGATAATCTTAAGTATAATTTAAAACAAAATAAAAATAACCTACTCTAAACTATAACATATTTTATTCTTTGACATGCAAAACTGAATTTTATACAGTATTGTATAAAATTTACTCCAAAATATTACATTTTAAAATGTAATTTTTTTTTTTTTTTAAGAAGTAAAAAGTTTCATAATTTTAAACATTTGCCTTGAAATTTTTTCCTTAGCTGCTATTATGAAAAATAAGCATTTAAACATCTGCAAATCTTATGAAACTTAAAAGTACCACAGGTGACTTAATGCTAATTTTTCCTTCCATTTCAGATTTTTTGAACTTCAAGTGCTTGGGACAGATAATAGAAGTAATGTGCTTACTATTAAAAAGTTACTACATGAAATAATGCCAAATGAAAGCTACCACAAGGTAATAAATGAATATATAACTGATTGTTTTGTCTGTTAATTTTTAAGTATGAGTTTTCCATACATATAAAGCATGGTTTTTATATATATTCATATTCATGTTTTATACAGATTGGTGTCCTTGTTTTATTTTTTACTCTATACACACATGAATCCTCCCTGTATAAGTGTGGATATTTTTTGAAGGCTTAAACTACAACTACTACAAATTATAATGAGAATGCTACCCCATAAGAACTAATACCAGTATTTTAAAGAAGGTACATTGCAGTGTTTCGGACCCACCCACAAACCCCAAAAAAATCTGGGTGGTTAAAGGGGGGGGGGGGAGAAAACACTTGAAAAACCCACACAGAAATGAGTTTTTTGGGGTTTTATTGAAAATTTTCCCTTTCTTTCATTTAAATCATTTGTTATTTGACATTTAATATTACCTATATAACTTAGTGCATTATATTAGATAAATATATATATGCCAGTTTAATTTTATAATTATTTTTTCCAACTTCAACATAAAGAATAATGACCTTTTTAAAAATAATACCTTGAGCTAATTCTATCTGCAACATTTGCTTTGAAATGAACAGGTGTAGAATGCAGGCTGGGACAACTTAGTAATTTATCTCTTTAATGAATAATTTTTTCAAATACAAATAAAGTATGTAATGATCTGTATAGTGACCCCAAAAAAAAAAATTCTTTCCTAAATAAGAGAAGAATGGGATATGTCTCTCTCTTACAGCTTACAAGCATCCATCTCAAGAATGATTTCAGGTTCAGGAAACCATCCTGTATTGTATTAGTTGCTGCATTACTTTAGTACTGAGAAATATGAAATTCAATTCATTATACATTTTTTATGTGGGATTTAATATCAGGCATATTAATTCTAGATTTTTTAAAGTAAAAGGAAATATATATTTAAAGATAAAATAAATAACTATAAAGAAAATTATGAAATAGTAATTCTGCAGTAAGTTAGTTGGCCTGCAAAGGGTTTACTGATTTTATGTTCTAAATAGAAAATATAATTATGACTTAAAAAACAAAGGTTAAAAAAATAAAAAGTTCATAAATTTTAAAAGTAATAGAAAGCAGCCAATCAAAAACAACATATTTTTCTAAGTCAACAATAATATACTTTTATTAAGCTTTTTATAAACGTCAGCAGAAAGCTGCATTAAAGTTGAAGTTATTTTTAGATTTTAATTAATTATTATTTTGTAATGAAAGTTTCCTTTTAGACTAAAATTATTCTGTTTTGGAATAAAACCATAAAATTTAAATCCAAAAAGTGTTATACTGTAAAAAAAATCTTAATGTTTTTTAAAACCCTGGTATATTGATATGAAAATAAAGGAAAAAAAAATAGCTAAAGAAAGGAATTGCAAGTATTACAAAAGTAAAATAAGTCAACTATTAAAAAGAAAAAAAAATCATATTTACAAGATGGTGTATTAAGAACAATTGCTTTGAATCAATAGGAAAAGGGGCAAAAATTAGTATTTAAGAATAAAATTCATTAAAGATTATAAGTATGTGCAAAGGAAGAAAATTTTTTGAATGAGAGAAAATGATTGTCGATTGTAAGCTGATGATACTTAGTCAATAGACTAGCTTTGGGATGCAGTGAAAATGGTGTTAGTTGATTCACAATTTGCCGATACAGCTGGTAGGCAGTGATTTTACTTGTAACTTATTTTGATATTAATTTTTTCAGTGGATTTTTACTAGACATTATTATTTCATGTGTATCATCTGATATTCTATTTGAAAAATGTTTAATATTTTTACTGATTCTAATGAATTTAACTTCTTGATAGTATTTTAGAATTTTTTTAGTTAACTTCTGCAATTTTTAAACACTTGAGTAGGTATTTCCTCTTCCTTTTACTTATGATCTTTCTTAAAGAATTAAGTCGTATTATTTTTTGATATAGCAAAGCAAGACCTTGAAGTCAACTAAAGCGGTATTTGTTCAATGAACTTAGTATCTTTATCCAATCTTCTTGAAATTTAGTAGATGAGAAAACTGGGAAATTGAAAGGACTGCATTGGGATGAACACCTAGTTATAAATGAGTTCATGTCTTATAGCATGAAGTGTTAAAATTGTTGGAATAATTAAATTAACATTCCTAAGGAGTTAGCAACATGTATGTGTATTCAAGCAGTTTGCACACAACTGTTTCTAGAACTCATTTTAGATGTTCCAAAAAAGAATTTAATAGTGCCTATATCATAATTTTTTTAAGCATAAGTAAAATAAGGTATATTCATTTTTGGCATTTTATTTTCTAGGTTAAAACAGATATGGTCGTTGTATACTTAAAAAAGGCAGCTCCTCAACATTGGTCTTATGTAACTGAAGCAGAAAAGAAAGCTAAGGAACCAAAGTGAGTTGTAATAGCAGTAATGGTAAAAAAAATTTCACTACAAGGAAGCATCTTAAATGGAAATATTTTATATCCTTCATATAATATATTTAATATTTTATATGAAGAGTTATACTTTATTCAACAAAAACCTGCTTTTACAAGATACATGTTTTGAACTTTAAGGTTTTATTTAAGACAGATTTTCCTTATTTATTTCACTAAGCTACTATATATCTTCCTACAGTTGCATATCCTTTGGACTAGCTAGGCTAGCTGTGAAGCTCAACATAGTTTCGATAAAGTATTAGCTTCACATGCTAAAGCTTACACATTTCAATAATTCCTAAAGAAATCGGCAAAAATTTCCACAGCTGGCAGCTGAAAGGCTTCACATAAGCATTTTGGAATTTTTACCTTTTATTTACAATTATTTCAATACTGCGCTGCAAAATTTTGTAATCAAGGTACTTTATCGATCTGGGTAAAACATGGAAATATCAGGGAATTTCGCAAAAATATCCAAAAATCAGGGAACTTTCATTTTTGTCTAGTGAATGAAAGTGTTTTTAGTTGTGAATCATGCATTTGACTCACGAACTTATGATTTGTTCCAGACAATACGATATCCAGCTGATGCAGACACTTGCACAAATCCGAAACTAGGATTCAAATCATACAAGAACCTAGAAATAAGAATGCAAATCCAAGACTCAAGTGATGTAGGCACTATACAAGTCCAAAACGCAGGTATTTGGACCTAAACTAAGCTGCAGATCATACAAGAAGCCAGTTATATAGACATGTGAATCAATCGGACGTATAGGTCAATTTTTTTTTTTATAACAGGCCAAAATACGTACTGATATTTTAAAAAATCAAAAATTAAGTTACGGCATATTTAGTCATTTCTAGGATCCTCTATGAATACATATGTTTGTCATATGAATATTTTAGCTTATTTTCTAAAGAAATTATCTATATGGAATATTTTTAAGAAAATCGGGTGGGTACGTTAATTGATGGTGACATTTTAAAAAGAGCTGTTTATAAAAACATTAAAAATGAAGTGATGCACTTAAAAAATAATTTTTAGAGGCTGAGTGGATTATTAAGAAACATCTAAATGTTATATATGACAGTATTTTAGAGCAGGAGGACAGGAGCAAATGTTTCGTGTGATGTCACATCAATGGCATGACATTGGCCCATTGAGAATATGCCCAATTGATAATTAGTAAACATAGAAGTTTTGCATTTCATGTTTCAAGCATTTCATACCCAATTGACAATTAGTTTGACAAGATGAAGTTTTGCATATCATATTTATTTGAATTTGAACAATGATATAGGATTAAAAATGATACATTAACTTTCAAAAGAGTTGTTAGAGAGGAGGCAAGTCATTTACGTGATGTTATGTCACTCCATAGAGCGTCGCCTGATAGACAAATAATAAATTTTAGAACATTTACATTTCACATTTTGGCCAGAGTCCTGTTTTGAGTGATAGTAATCTAATAAATTGCCATGTTTAAACTAGTAATTGTTCTAATTAATTACCAAAATAAATTATAATTAATTAAAAGCCATCATTCTACGGATAGAGATAAATTGAACAATTTTGATATTTTCAGCCTTATGTTTCTTAAGTAAAATAGATGAAATTTTCAAATTCATCTCAGACAAACAATAGTCCAAATGGATAATAAGTGAAAAGAATGTCGTTGATGGAGTCATTTAGGGCTTAATATAGGAATGGAAAAGAAATGTCATTCATCTGATCAAAAAATCAGTGACATATTGAATTTGTACAGTTTAAGAATAATATGACACTGAGCGAATGCTAAAAGACATAAAAAGTTATTTATAAAAGTACATTGTTACAATTTTTCAAAGTTGTGAAAGTGTGAACAAAGAGGCAATATTTAATAAAGGCATATAAAAAAATCACTTCTGTACAATGATACATCTTCAGACTGACAATTTGACTTCCACCACAGTTAAAAACCCCAATAAAAAGGATTGTTATGCATTATTTTCTTTCAAAAAAGGAAATATAGTGATAAATTTTAATTTTTTCAGGCAATCTTGTGTCTTTAAAGTGAAATAAACATAAAAAAAAAAAAAAAAAAAAGGAAACAATGTCCTTTCTCCCGTTATAAAGAATTGACCATATGAATGCAAATACGAAACACTCTTTCTGGGTGAAATCTTCTGCATCTGGGCAATCCAGTAACAAGTCATATTGGAAAGTAAAGATGTGTTGCCCCTTTTGGTCGAGTAATGATTGTCATTATCACCAAAAGGGTGAAATTTTGGGGTCATAGTGACTCCTGTGCCCTTATTCTACTCTGGAGTTTTCTACTGTCACAGTAATTTTGAACATTGTTGTGTGTGCAATAATCAGGGAACTTATTTTCTTAATTTCTGTAGCTGCCTTCTAAAAACATGATTTCACTGGATCAGTAAGAAAAACTAGTGAACAGTTCCCTTAGATTTTCCCCATTGAGTTATACTCTTACTCCATGGATTTCCCATATATTCTCTTTGCGTAGAGCAAATGAAGCCTATTGCTAAGACGACAGTGAGTGGAGTTAGATGAGTACATAATGTAAGTTGCATGTCAAAATATTTCAAGTCTCCACCATGATAGTGAGATATACTTTCATGCTTTACAGTATTTCTTCAAACTCATATTTCTGAACCCTAGAGGTCAGGGACACCTTGTCACAAAAATGTTATTTCTCAGGAGACAAGTCCATGTTGTGTTATTTACCTCCAAGGAAAATGGATGTGGTTTTATTTCCCAGTAACACAGCCAAAAAGTCACTAAAACTTATTTTATAAAGTTAATATTAAAATGCAATATTAACACTTTATTTTCGAAGGATTTTAATTTATTAACTCAAAGACTAGTATAAAGTTGAATAGTCCCCCATGACTTTCACATTGTGTATGCAATTCAAAACATGCTTATTAAGGATTTTTGTTTTTAAGGACCTTATGATGTGCATATTTTTGATGTTGAGTTTGTAGGAAGTTCCTATTTTGTTGCTATGTGTTAAAAAATCATTTAACCAGGGATGAAATTCTTGAGCTTTTTGTGAATAAAGAGGAATCCACCTTTTTGTGTTTTTCTCTGAAAATTCTACTTTTTTCTGTGAATTCCTGATTGCTGTTATTAGTTAACTGTGTAATATTATTTTCTAGCATGTTCCAATGTTTTTCTTCTTAAAACTTCTTTCACATTAATTATATACAAATATCACATGTACAAATTTTTTGCTCTCGTATGATTTCAGCTTTTTTGCTCTTTCACCAATCTCATCCCTGTTTAACTTTGTTTATCTGAAAGTGCTTTGGAGCATGTGAACCGTCTGGCTCGCATAGGCATGCTTTACAGGAGTATTCATTGTATCGTGTGAAACATGAAATTGGCATAGACTTCGGCGATTTCTAGACAAGTGGCATACCGAGAAAGTTGACTGGATTGCAACTACCACTTGAGGGTCACTTAGGGTTCACTTTGCTATAAGGGTGATTTGTCATGAGCTTTTTGAGCATAAATTCCCCCTTTTTTGTTTAGCAGATTCATTTTCTCCCTGCAAAGAACGATACTTAAGGAAACTTTGATCATTTCATTTTTCAAAACTTAAGTTTCTTAATTGCAAAATCCAATATAGGAAATTAAACTTGCACAAACTTTTTTAGAAGTATATAGAATCAAATACAAATTATTTTTAATAACTCCTATCATTGGCTTATGCTAAAGATGCTATTAAAAAGTATAAATATACGAATTAACTGAGTGACGATAGATTACTCTGTAAAATACCCATTCGTGACAATTTTAATTAAGCATATTTTAATCTTTTCTCATGCAAAAGTCTGTGTTTAGCAATATATATCCAAAAATATCAAACTTTCTCCCAAACCAGATTTTCATTTGATAAGTGCTGCTCAATGGATAGAAATTAATGAAACTCTAAATTGCATTAAAAACAACTTTCCACTTTATGAAGGGTTGACTGAAGACATTTTACTGTCTTTTCTATTGTCCTACAAGCCGAAGAATCTGTTCTTCGTATAGAAGAAAGTAGGCAGTTTTCTAACTTATTATTGAAAGAAGTTTAATTGATTGGAGCAGCCAAATTGTTTTACTTCTAATGTTAACACTTGCGTCAGAGTAGCTAACTTGAACTTAAAAGAAAAACTTCATGTTCCTTTATAGAACTTTGTAGTAGTTTGCTTCTTAAGCTGTTTAGCTTAGACCTTCATGTAGTGATCAAAATTTACAATACCAAAAAAAAAAAAAAAGTTTCAAGTAATCTGACATTAGGAGGCACTTGCTCTGCTAGAGGATTTTTATAATCTATATGTATAAAAAGCAATCTTCTGGTACTAAAATAATTCTTTTTTTGTAATAACGAAATGCAAGCTCAATACATTTCATCTTAATCACTTACAATAAATATTATATTTTTTAAATATTTATCGTAATATGATAAAAGTTATCCAATGTATGCAATAGACATAGCAGTAAAGAGATGGAATTATTTTATTAAGGCAAAGCACGCTAAAGCAATCATCCAAAAGCAGGAATGCCTTGGGCAGAGGACATTTTAATGAGTTCTAATGCATATTCATGTTACATTTGGAGAAAATTGCCCCAAACTTCAGACTATTGGATCAACAGCTGCAGCACAGGTCCGTGTCACTTATTCCATCTGTTCTAGCATTAGGCTAGACCAAGTCTAAGAGCCCAAAGGTTACAATGAAATCATAAGCTAGTAAAGAGGAGGAGGAAGAGTCTCCATAGATATCTTCCTTGATAAGTACCATGAAGCTCAAAAGATGGTCCGGAGAGGTTTCAGCAGTATTACATTTGAAGCATATGAAATAAGATTTTTGGCCCTGATTAAAAGAAAGTAACCTTTAGAAGTGACCACTAATAAATCTACCAGTGATGGTCTGAATACTTCTGGTGCCCTTGACAGTCAAGGCCAATACCAGGACATACCAGGTATGAGAAGAGTCCTTCAAGAATACAGATTTAGTGTTTTTACCATGTTCAGCAGCAATGAAGTCAACACATATACCTAATTTTGAAAAGATACTGTCTTCATTGCCTTCTTGCATAAAAAATCTCAATGTAATACAATTTCTAGCACATTTTATGGAAAAGTTATTTTGCCTTCAATGATTACTAACACTACAATATATTTTTGCTGTATAGATCAATTACTCTGAATGTGTGAAAGAATGTAAAAACAGATCAAATATCACACACACACACAAAGTTCAGAACTCGTTAAAAAGTTTTGAAAATATATGTAACAAATGTTTGGACATGCTCTTCACTATGACTTCGTCTTTTCTGAAAGAATGGCAGTCGAGGCTGGTTGAGGTTAAATGGGATCTTTATTATCTTTCATACTTTTTTGGAGAAGGACCAGCGACAGACCGACAAACTCATTGCGTGTGTAATGGGCAATCAATTACTATATTGGAAGTCCCTATCAAATTTCTTGCTCCTGACCTACATACCCCCTTGTTTCCCAATTTGTTGCTAGGCACAGCGGGCTTTGCCCTTGCTGTAATTGGTTCTTTAACATGATATCATTTAATTACTTAGCCCAAGAATTCTAGGATGGTCACTGGAAACTGCAAATGCTGGTAAATTTAGCTTAATTCACACTTTTGATTCTTAAGTGCTCTCAAAAATTGTCTCTGAACGTAATATTTGTCAGGCTGAGAAACAAACCTTCAGTGAAAGTACTCTTTCACAGAGATTAAAAAGGGTTTTATCAAATGACTTTAATGGCTGGCCCATTCAACCATTGTTTCAAAAACTAAATCTACTATACATAAATACGAAACAAATAGAAAAACAGCTTACAGATGCTTTAAAATTACTCAAATTTTGAATTCAATTCTTGCTAATTTGTATTTTTTCTTCACATGCAGCATCAACTCACTAACGAAGACAATGAATTGAAAAAAATTGGAACTGTTTTGAGAACTTTAGCCATTGATGATAGATATCTATCCTTATGTTAATCCATTGCTTCATGCTAAAAGATAAAGACAATTTTTTAAAAGCCAGATTTCATAAAAAAAGAAAGAAAAAAAGCATCCAATGAATGAAAAACGAAAATTTCATAAGCAGGTGATTTTTTGAACTGTGTTGGGAATAGCTTTTCCTGAAGCCTTTTTTTCCCCCCACCAAACAATTAAGGCAGGTTTAAAGCAAGTTTTTGGAATCATATCATCAGTAGCAAAAGTTTTACATCATCACTTACAACCATAATAATTGGGTTTCTATAACAATTTTTAACTAGGGATAGGGATGTAACGGGTATCCGGCTGATTTTTCAATATCCAAAATAGCATCATATGTCTGAATCATAACTACCGGATATCAGATTTCTGCCAGATATCTGGCTATATACTAAAGTTCTATCTGTAATATGCATGGGATAGGATGGAACATTCTTGATAAAGTGATACAAAAAACAGATATATATTTTTTGACTGAAAAAACAGCAAATTTAACACTGGAAATGGATCATTCAAAATAAACACTAAATTTCAACATTTGTTCAGTAGTTTTTGAGCACATTTATAAATAGTTGGGCTAATATTTAGTTTATTGCATGCTGCTAAGTGCCTGTTAGGCATTTTCTTAACTTAAAAAAAAAAAAAACTTAAGCACATCTCATGTAGTGTCCATGTGTAAATTCGGAGGTGATCTTCTCATCCTTTTTAGCTGTAGACTGCTGTTTACAGGGATAGTTTAATTATAAGCACTGTGCAGTGTCATTTGAAAATAGGTGCATTCAGTATATCAGATTTCTCTCATGGTAATCCCAGAAATAATATAATTTTACTCTCCCCATGGAGTCTCTCCGATATTTTTATTTGCTCCGGAAATCTGATAATTAACAAAAAAACTCAGGTTATTCTGTCTTCAAAATTTATTTACAGACGCAGGGAGAAATTTTCAATCATCATCCTTTTTCTAAATGACAATCTGTTACTGAGCATTCCTTTATTGAAGTCTCCAATACCCAAAGATTAAAAATTAACCTTAATTTTGCATATTTTTTAATTGAATTTAGTTATTTAAATTCATTTATGATTTTCTGCAAGTTTCACTTAAAAGATGTATATTTAAAATGTGCTTGTGAAATGTTTATTAATGAAAATTTTAACGTGACTGCTTGTGCAGACAGCCTTGTTGTAACATGGTATTTTACTAGTTAAAAAACAGTTGTTTTAGTACTACTACAGTATTGTGTATGATTATCACTCCATACCTAAAGTACTTTGACTAATCTTTTGTGTGTGTGTGCTTGTGCGATTTTTTAATCCCCCCCCCTTTACCCCTTTATGGTGCCATATCATTAGAATCCCTTTAAAAGTCCTGCTGCAAAGGCGCCCCCCATCCTTGGCAGATCACCGCAGCGTAGTGTTGCCACAGTCACACAAACAATTATGGTACCATATAAATTTTTGTACAGTAAAGAATGCTCGTATATTTTAGAAGCTAAACAATTAAGAAGATATATTTTTTGTTTTTTAACTGGTTGTTTAAAAAAAAAGTTTTGTTTTCGATTAAAGAAATTTAATGCATAACCTAAAAAAATTGTTTCATACCTGTATTAAACTACAAAAAAAAGCATGATAATTTCATTATAAATATTTAATAGAGGGGGAATTAATTTTTATTTATCAATCTCTAAAAGTAATTTAACTTAACACAAAACTAATATTGACTTAATGTAAATTAATATTAAATTATTAAAACAGAAAAAAGGCATTAAACCTATGTTTGAAAAAAAATAATTCATATATCATAGATATCTTATTCTTTAAAAAAAAAAAAAAGTATACATTCCTTTGTGAAAATAATCTGCAAATTTAGATATATTAATAAATGTGTCATGGTTAAAATTTATTCGCTTCTGCCAGTAGGGCACACATAAAAAGAATATTTTAACTTTTTACATTTTAAGTAACATTTTTTTATATACTTATATGTTTAGTTTTTGTAAATCATAAGTCAGTTATTAAAAAATACTTTAATGCTGTGTGAAACCTGTTTGCAATTTATTGTTCTGATGTCATATTTTTTTTTAAAGTGAAAAAGCACACTTGATAACTAATACATGTTTAGTGCCAGATATCTGTATCTGGCAACCAAAGGAGCTTAGGATATCTGGTATCCGGCAAAATCATTATCCGTTACATCCTTAATTTTAACTCAACCAAATTCACTCAAATCTCACTTATAATACCTAACTTTCTTATTCAATGGGCTCACCTTTCTTATCTTCATGGATGAGATTCTTCAGACTTTTGCCTGATTGTCAACTTTTTTAATGTTCATAAAAATTCAGTTTTTTCTATTTTTTATTAAGGCATAATTGTAGACAAGTAGGATAGATTTAATATCAGTAGCAATAACAATGTTTATTGAACTTGAAATTCAAAAGTATTATTGCTCAAATGTTATTCTCACATTCTTTCAGACTTTTTCCTTTTTTGTCAATCTCACCCCTGTATCTTGAATATCAGAGAAGCTTTCTAGCACTGGAAATGGATTTTTAATGTAGCCTATGCTTTATTCTATGTCTGCATATCTGTACAAAATTTCAAATTGAACAGTCCAGTCATTTAAGTGTAAACATTGAATATATATACATATGCAGGGTCCACGGGAAGAACGATGAGAGTCCAGTTTTTGTCAATGTTGAGGTTTGTACTGCATTCTGTTGTTCATTAGTGGCACTATTAATATCCGAAAACATAAGGGGAAAGAACGATGAGAATACACTGAAAAAATAGCCCAAAGATACAGTTTACTGGGGAAGAATGTGAAAAGTCCCGTGCGCCTTTCGATTTTTTGGAAAATCAGCTGTATTGGACTCTCATCATTCTTCTCGTGGACCCTTCATATACGCACATTTATACATTCACACCAAACTGGGTTCTGTTTTGGAAACTTATATTTTCATGCCAAACTTGGTGATAAATTGACAAAAGTTGTCAACTTTTGACGTACTGTCACTCTTTACACACCTGAAAAGTTTTTAAAAATTCCTCTGTGTTTTTGTTGAAGTATATTTTTTTTTAAACTTAAATTATTTTCCTTTTAAAAAAAATTCGCAAGGAAACTTATTTGCACATTAGATTCTAAAGGTCCATCATACTCTTAATATTTAAAATGCACACATATCTTTTTAATTTGTTATTCTCAATATGAAGTAGTGGAAAAACAATGTTTATTATTGTTTATTCTAACGAATTATGTGATGTACAAATCCTGATTTTGGATCACATGTTTTCTCTCTGGTGCAATGAAGTTCAGTTTTTGCATAAGATGTTATTCTTCTCGTAAATATTGGTGTTAATTAAAATATGTGTTTGTTTGCTACTTGGTCATTTCTGCGTATTAGCCATATCTGCTTATATAGGCTATATTAACCGCAGAAATAATAGTAAACTAGCTCAAAATTATTTATTTTTTAAAATTATTATTAATTAAAAGTAGTTTTAGTTAGATTTTTTGACTTTTTTCAATAGTAATGTCATTGATCAATTTACTAGACTTGAAAATATCAGAATAGCCTCAAAAAGCCCTTAAATTTTGTTCCTTGACTAAATAGGAACCCTGGATATTGCATTTTTGCAACTTCTCTTAAGACATTAATAAGTTAGTGTATATTCAAGAAAACTATGTTCTTGTAACGTATAAGTTAAACATTAAATGTTTTTTGTAGAACTCCAAAATTCGATAAAGAAGAAGACCCTAGTGCAAGTTTGATGAGTTTAATGAAACAGATGTATGAAGATGGAGATGATGATATGAAACGCACCATTGCTAAAGCTTGGACCGAAGCCAGAGACAAAAAATCACCAGATGAACTTGTATAATCATTGTAACATGCCATGTATTCCAAGATACTTGTTATCTGTGTATGTTGTGATGTATTCTTAGTAAAGGTGAATAGTTTTCACATAGAATTATTCATATTTTTCATTTCTGTATGCATTTGTTAGATATATTAACAAAACTCATTTCCCAGTTTCTCTAAATCATCTTTCAGAAAATATTTTCTAGAAAATTTCAAACCATGTAAATATTTCTGATTATAGACAACAAATTTGACTTATGAATTTGTATTTATTATTAATAATTTTAAAATTTTTGTGTACTGATGTTAGATTTTGAATAAAGTAAGCCCTATTTGAATTAAGACTGATTGTGGTAGTGTGTTAACTTTAAAATCAAATGTACATTAATATTGTGTTGTGCAATTACTGGATGGTAGGCTGTGCTTGAGGATTTAAAAAAATTATGATGCAGTAAATTTTTAAGATTAAAGAATAGTAGAAATAGTTAAACAAATAAAACATTGCTCTCAGATCAAAGCTGCATGTTTGGCTAGTCCAGGTACGGGCATCCCCCGGAAAGTTTCAGATCAAACTTTATGATGTTAGTGAAGTCAGAGGCGGTGTAACTGTCATTTATATGGGATTTCAAATGGTTTATATAGGTCTTATACGTTCCATGGGCTGGATTAAATGCTGCGGTGGGCCACATTCAGCCAGTGGGCCGGAGGTTGTCTATATGTAGACTAGGCAGTCAAGTCCACTTCTCATTCTGAATCTAGTCACAGCCCCGTTACATGATATGCGACCAAATTCTTTCCAGTCATTTTTAATATTTTCCCATTGGTTTATCTCTGGATTTATTAGGTTGATCTGTGTTACAGTTCATCAGGATTTCCTCTCATATATATGTTATAAGGAAATCCAATGGAATATCAACCTCTTCATTATCGGATTCTGTATCTCGCTTAGCCAGGCTTTCTACAGACATAGAAAGTCAGGGAAATTTGAAGAAAGGTCAGGGAGATGCAAGAATATTTGAATTTTGTGGCAAAATCAAGAAAATACCTCCTGTTTGAACCTAATTGTAGAAATTGTTTATTTTCATTTTCTTATTTAACCTTATAATTTTAAAATAAGGTCTTTATTAACATATCTTGTTCAGTTGAAATGATTCTTAATTTTATCCTAAATAATTATCAAACATGGTTTTGTTAGAATCCAGTGATGTCAAATAATATTTTTGTGTATATTGATTTATTATTATTATTATTATTTGTAAAAAAGGGGCAAAATATATAAAAAGTTATTAATAAGGATGTAATATTAAAAATAGAAGCGCAAAATTCAGGAAAGCACGCTAGATAAAAAGTCAGGGAAGAGTGTGATAGATGTCAGGGAAGCAAAAGCTGTGAAATTTGTAGAAACCCTGTTAGCCAATCGATCTGCTCATCAATGTCCACAAGTACACTATGCTTTGAAAAGTGAATTGGTCACTCAACTTAAAACATAGGCGTCCAATTTTTAAAAAATCTTGATTGGATTTTGAGATTTTGCGAAAATCCTTTCAAACTGCGTAAATTTGTGTTCAAGCATCACGTAAAAAACGACTGAAGCGAATGATATGAAATTGGGTGTCGTGATAGGTGGTCACTCAACTTAAAACATAGGTGTCGAATTTTAAAAAAATCTTGATTAGATTTTCAGATTTTGCGAAAATCATTTCAAACTGCGTAAATTTGTGTTCAAGCATCACGCAAAAACGACTGCAGCGAATGATATGAAATTGGGTGTCATGATAGGTGCTCACTCAACGTAAAACATAGGCGTCGAATTAAAAAAAAATCTTGACTAGATTTTGAAATTTTGCGAAAATCATTTCAAACTGCGTAAATTTGTGTTCGCTCATCACGTAATAACTGCAAAGGTGAAAAAATAATATTTGGTGAAATGATAGGTGGTCACTCACCTTAAACTATAAGCATCTAATTTTAAAAAATCGATCAGATTTCGAGATTTTGCAAAAACAGTTTAAAACTGAGTGAATCTTTGTTCATGCATTACGTAATAACGACTAAAGTGAATGATATGAAATTTGGTCACATGTCAGATGGTTGCTCAACATAAACTATAGGTGTCCAGTGTTTTAAACATTTTTATTAGATTTTGAAAAAATTCTCTCAAAATATGTTTATATTTCTTTAAGCATGATAGGTAGTTGCAAATTTTAATTTATAGGTGTTGAATTTTTTAAATATTTTTATTACATGTTGAGATTTTGTGAAAATATTTTTAAAATGCTGAAATTTTGTTCCAGCATCACGAAATAAAGACTGCAGGGAATTAAACTGAATTTAGTGACATGATAGGTTGTCCTTCACCTTAAATTCTAGGCTTCCAATTTTTCAAAAATGTTGAGATTTTGCGAAGATTATTTCAATACGCGTAAATATTCGTTCGTGCATCACATAATTACGACTAAAGCGAATGAAAGGATATTACTTAGTTACTCTCTAACCTGTAATATTTTAACAATACATAAAAATTATAATTTCGTTTTCTTTACTTTGGCAACATACTAAATCCATTCTGTGTACTCCTACAATGCTGACGAAAGTTCTTGCTTTTTAGAAATTCGCATGCAGTGCTAACCCGTCAGCGACGGGTACTACAGCTAGTATATATATATTTCATGAGAGTTTGTTTTTCAGATTATCTCTATACAGAGCCCACCAATCTGAAAGACCGATTTATATAACCAAAGGTTTCACTGTAGTATAGTACTCCCTCACAGAGATTTGCATGTGCCAAAAATACAAGCCCGGATAAGTTACCTTGGCTCAGACCATAACCAAAATAAAAAATTTAGGATCAGACCGGCCCTCAGCCTAACTAAACTAAGGGATGGCCAGACCTGGCTCATTTAAAAATCATTATTTTAAAGCTAGGCCTTTCATAACATAAATCATCTTTGTTCAAAACAAAACGAAACATCTTTCATGGTGACTCTCCTATAATTACACGTGCAAATGGGGGGAAATATCTCATTATGTTTAATCAAAACAAACTACTTTGCAAGTAGATCATGCTTAGATAAATGGAAACTTTTGTAAGCATTTACTTTTGTTTTGAGTACGTTATCCATAAAGAGAAAAGCTCCTGTGTCTGGATATGAGAGAAGACCAAACAGTTAGCAGCTTTGTCGGAAATCAAGTGTCTGTACTTGATTTGAATTTTTGATTTTATGCACTTAGCATTAGAAAGTGTTCGTTGCCAACATTTTTTCGATCAAGGCCCCATTTGGCCCAAAAGAAATAAAGGCCAAATGGTTTTTAGGAAAACGAGAAGGCCCGACCCAGCCCATTACTTATTTTCATCTTGCTGCAAGAGCAGGCCTGCTAGGGAGTTTTTTAAGTAAAGTGATGACGGGAAAGGGTAGGAAACAAAAAAAAAAAATGAAAGACAGAAAAAGCACGATATATTCGAATGCACGACATATCGAGGTGCAATATATTGCGGTAGTAGAGGTCTGCAGACCTCTACTACCTCATTATATTGCACCTCAATATGTCATGTATTTCGATACATTGTGCCTTTTCTGTCTGTCTCTCTTTTCTTTTCAAACCCTTTCCCTTTATCACTTTCCTTAAAAAATCATACACACACTGCATTTGAAAAATGCAACTCCAATCGCATATCTCAGCAATCCAACTGCAATGACAATCAAGTCAGATAAAATTAATTTTTGCTGGAAACCAAGTTATGAGAGAAAACCAATAACTTCTTTTGCAAGGAATTGTGCATTATTTGCTGATTTCAGCAAATAAGTGTACATTTGTATGTAAATTTTGAAAGGTAAATAAAAAAAAAAAATCATTGAATGGTTATTGTTTAAGTGATT
The DNA here is from genome assembly GCA_038373885.1 of Cheiracanthium punctorium. Classification (NCBI taxonomy): domain Eukaryota; kingdom Metazoa; phylum Arthropoda; class Arachnida; order Araneae; family Cheiracanthiidae; genus Cheiracanthium; species Cheiracanthium punctorium. Next base: position 284,247 of record JAWZYV010011936.1, on the reverse strand, counting down.
ATATTTTATTACAATACATGTACTATAAATTTTATTATATTTTAAGTGCATGTGCTTAAAAGTAAAATTTCATCATTACCCCCCTTCCCCCCCCCTCTTCAAAATCTGCCAAATACATAGAGACTTCGGATGTATCATCCATTTTGTTTTTCAACAAGCATGATATAACAGCAGCTACTACAGCATCTTTTCTATAGTTAAAAAAGTACTGTTGACAGTGTAGTATTTTATTTTTAAAAATGTATTGTGGACACCTAATGACTTAAATTATATAAATTCTTGATGCACATAAATATCATTTAATTTGGAATTGTGGTACAATATTTCATTAATATTGAGGTTTTGCAATTTCTTACCAAATATAAATATTACCCAGCTGGTTAGTTTTGGAAGTTTATTTTTGGTACGTTTGCCAAGATTTTGGGCATGACCAAACATTGATAATAGTAATAATGATTTTAGCATCCCAAGTTGCCTTATCTTTAATTTAGTAGCAAAAGTCTCCTTTAGTTGTTGGTGGACACCCTGCTTCAGGGTGCAACAGTAGCCTGGTAATAGCTTTCAGGTTACAAAATAATAGCTTTTATGTTAATTGTACCCCCTTTAATAATCTAAAAGACTGAAATCTAAGTTAAAGTTTAGAACTTTAGAAAAATGTAAAATACATTTTTGTTTTCTGAATAAAGTTTATGTAACATGTATGAAGATTATATTGATTGTATGCTACTCTGTAGTATATGATGCTTACCTTTTGTTCCATTCTCTTATATGCAGCAGCTCATAGACTGTAACATTATAAAATAGAAGTTTTTTTTTTTAAATATCTTTTCATACATGTAGAATTTCTCAAAACTACATTTACCAGAATCAATAAATATTCAGATAATGTATTTTAGATGCGGTATTGTTAACATAACTTTATAAAATTGTTATGTGAATTTGATAAAAGCGTGAAAGGAGATATACAGAATAAATTTAACCTGCGAAGATTCTAACAAGCCAGTCTGCTATATAGGAGTAATAAAAAGAAAAATAAAAGAAAGGAAAAAGAGAACACATTGCCGACATCAAATTTAATAAGTTAAGAATAGCACAGCACAGGATAGACACCTTGATATCGACTTAAAAAAAAAAAAAAAAGATAAATTATCTGATTTCTGTAATCAAAATGATATGCGTTAAAAATGGAAGCTCTTCAAATCATAACAACAGATGGTGCCATTAATGATATGATGCATGCCCAAATAGATCTGGGATCTAACATGATTTTAGAGAAAGTAGACCAGTGCTGAATCGAAGAACTGAGGATGGTGGTGAGATGGCCACCGAAAGTGCTATATGAAAGGATTTTAAGTGTACTTGTATGAATTTTTTAAAAATCTGGAGTGACTCCTCTTGATTTTCCAAATACTTGATGTTTACCAAGCACTTAAATAAATTTGATTCATTTCAGTTGGATGTAGTGTTAAAGTGAATTTCCAAGTAATTTTAATCTATAGGCTGCAACATATAAAAAATTTTTTTCTTTACCCCTGCAAGAAAACTGTAATGCCTACACACACCAAAATCTGTACAGTATGCAAGACAGTGCTATAATATGTATGTGTATCTAATTTGATCTCAATTGAATGCACGATATAGATGCTGGTGCACTCTCAAGAATTTGCAACATAATGTATTAAAACTTTTTTGGTAGCCTTGTACAAAAAGTATAAGCCCTACACACATCAAAATGCATACAGGTTGTGTGATTGTGACATATAATATAAAATCCAGTTTGAACTTATTCGAATACATTATTTAGACTAACAGACTTTGATTTGCATCTGTAGACTGTAATGTACAAGAATTTGTTTTGCAACCCTAAGAACAAACTATCAGCAATACACACACTAAACTATACAGGTCATGTGATCGTGACCTATAATATTTATACCCAAATTGCACTCAATAGAGTGCACCATTTAGGTACTAGTGCACTTTCAAGAATTTTCGTCCATAGGCCATAATGTGAAAGAATTCTTTTTTGTACCTCTAAAAAAAATCCGTAAGTCCTACACACCAAAATCAACACTGGTTGTGCGAGGGTGGTCTATAATATATGCACTAAATTTGAGCTCAACCGAATGCGCCGTTTAGGAGCTATCATGTTCTCTCATATGTACACACACATTCATACGTCTCTTAACAATAGCTTAAATGAAATCAAAAGACCTCAAAACATGTAAATATCTCGAAGTCGAATATTTTCATAATTACAATACTTTCCTTTCATGATACATGTTCGTAAAGTAGTAAATGAATATCCAGAATAAAAATTTGATACTGTTTAAAAATTTAATTTGGCAGAAGAAAAAAAATTGTTTACAAGCAAGCAGATGTATTCATGTTCAAGTAATTAAGTTATGCATTTTATTGCATGTAAATTGGTTAACTAGATGACAAGATACAGACATTTAATTTTCATCTAAGATAACATCAGGGTTTGAGGTTTCTTTTCCAATATTGACGATAGCTGCCAAAAACTTACCAAGGTGGCAACATCTGGTGTGATTTTTTTTAAGAGGCCTGTAATGTTGCTTTCCTGTATAGCATCACACAATCGATATAACGAATATAGAAAATTTACTAGACTGTCCAGATGATCCATCTGAGCGGGAGCTATTCTGTGCATCTTCTGGCAATTTCCCAACAAGCAATCCAACCTTATTCAAACAAGATTATACCTATTGCTTCAGGGATGTTCTTAAGGACCTATTTAGCCACTGTATATTGATTGGTATATACTTTACTCATTTTATTTTTATAGCCTTCAAGAGATATCTAGCTATCTTATATATAAAAAAAATTATTAAATGAGAAATAAATATCTTATATTTACAATCATGCTTTTAGTCTGATTAAAATGTTTTGAATTTTTTAAAATTGATTTAAGAAGGCCTTATTTTTTCTATCAAGAAATGAGTGGGAACCCTGTGTTTGTAGTGTGTTTACACAACCTACCCCAGGTGGAAAAACAAAAATTACATTGATACTCTTAGATAAATTGTTGTCAATTTTGTCAAAATAGTCACTTTTTAGCTGTTTTTACATGTAAATAGTTGACTTTTAGTTGCTAGTGAGCAGCACCTTGTACTCTTAAATTATTATTTTACTCTCATATGAAACATTGTTTATTTTATGTTAATAAATAGTTTGATGAATATTTTGTTACTTTTTAAGTGCATACAATCTGCAATCAAGTAAAAAATGGTCAATACAACTTTTGTTAGTGTATGATTTAACAAAAGGATTAAAAACAACCTTCCATTTTTTTAAAATTAAAAATTACTGGCAAGTTAAAAAGTGGGCTTCACATAACTCACTTTGCCCACTTACAATTTCGGTCTCGCCACTGCCTTACAGTTTCCATTGTGTTAATTCTGCTTTGAGCATCTGCAAGCAAATAGTTATTCATGGTCCTGACACTATTTTATTAAGTTAAAAATCAGGGTAAAAAAAAAAAGGAGGATTTTTTAGTATAACATGTTACGGTGAGGGCCAGCGGAAGCGGGCCTTCAAGGCCTTCTTTGCAGACGGGCACCAAATTGTCCCCAAAGCAAAAAATTTTTAAAAATGGACAGATTTTAGGAAGATGTGTTTTATATTAAAAAGGATTGCAGTGTATATATAATTTGTTTATTTGTCTGATAAAATGTGTTGCAAGGCCGTAGATAGAGGGGGAGGGGGTCTGGAACATATATTACCAGGGCCGTTCCCAGAAAATAATTTTGGAGGGGTTCCGACATTTTTTAGGGGGGTGGGGAGGTCTGTGATTGAATATCATCATTTTGTATATAAATACTCTCTCTCTCCCACACACACGCACATATAGGATAAATATATAATGTAATAATTTCGGGGAGGGGCAGGGTCCGGATCCATAGGACCAACCCCCTGGGTATGGTTTTGTATATTACTATATGTAAAGGGGAAGTAAAAACTTTTAGAAACATATATTACTATATCAAAAAGCAGGGGCGGCCATAGGGTACGTGATCGCCCCCGTTGCATTTCTTAAAGTGGAAAGATCTTGAGGAGAAAAATTTGAAAAATAAAACAATTGATTCCGAAATACAAGAGATCTATGAAAATAAAAAAAAGCATTGGTCAAATGTATTGGGAAGACTGATTGAGATCAGAAAATTTATTGGCAACCAGAATTTAGCCTTTCGAGGCTCATCTGATGGGCTGTACCAAAAAGACAATGGAAACTTCTTAAAATTAGTGGAATTGTTTGCAAAGTTCGACCCAGTTATGGAATTTCACGTAGAAAGAGCATTACGACCTAAAGGTAGCAACAGTAAAGTTCATTCTATCATCAAGCAAATATAGTCAAAATGAAATGTTGCAAATTATTGGCAGTAGTATAAGAGAAAATCTTACTATCTCTTCGAAAAGTCAAGTACTATTCTATAATTTTGTTCTATTTACCTGATGTTAGCAAAACTGAACAGATTAGTGTCATCATACGTTTTGTCGTCTGCAGTGATGGAGGGGCTGAAATCAAGGAGCATTTTTTAGGCTTTATTAAAGTTGATGATTCTATCTCTGTGAGACAGTAATGAAAAGGTGGAACATTCCTCTAGATGATTCGAGAGGCGGGGCAAAATATGAAAGGGAAGAAAAATGGTCTTCAAAATAATATCCTAAAAATAAATCCTTGTGCTTTTTATGTTCCTTGTTCCGCTCATAGCTTAAATTTAATGATTAACGATGCAGCAAAAATGAATGCAGATACTGTTAGTTTTTTTTTTTTTCGACAATTCAAGAATTACATAATTTATTTGCTTCTTCTCCTAAACGATGGTCAGTTCTTTTGAAAAACATTTCCTGTTTAACATTCAAACACTCGATGGGAAAATAAAATTGAAGCCATTCGACCTTTAAGATATCAACTAGGAGAAAGCTATGACGCTCTTTTTGAAATATCCGAAGGTGAATGCTTTTCGAAAGAAGTGCAAGACGAAGCACGAAGTCTGTGTGCCAAAATCAAGGATTATAAATTTATTAGTTCCTTGATACTTTGCACGATTTGCTTAACAGAATTAATCCTGTCAGCAAACAATTGCAAGAAAAGGGTTTGAATATCATGACATTCTAGTGTGCACACTAACCTTACAGGCAATGAGTAACTTAAAAGGATTCATTCAAGAACATAGAAGTGACGTCAATTACAAAAATATTCTTGAGAAAGCCAAAGAACTTAGTGAAGAAGTGGATGGCGAGCCCCATTTTAAAACTGTTGAAGAAATCCGATGAAGGAAAAAGAAATGTCACTTCGATTACGAACATGCTGACGAATCCCCTCAATCTCCAGAAGAGAAATTTAGGTCAAATGTCTTTTTTAGAATTTTGGATATAGCTTGGGCATCATTAAATGAAAGATTTGACGCAATGAAAAATCACTGCGATAATTTTAGTTTCTTGTGTAACTTATCAGCAATCGATAATGCAGATTTGAAAATAAAATGCAGTAATTTAGAAAAATTGTTACAATATCGTGACAGTAAAAATATTAACGCAGAAGAAATTTTTGACGAAATAGTAGCTTCCAAAGACATTTTTACAGCCGGTATGAATGACCCATTGGATATTCTGAACTTAATTGTGTCAAATAAATTGTGCTTCCCGAACTTGAATATAATATTGAGAATACTACTCAGCATTCCTGTTAGTGTTGCTAGTAGCGAAAGATCATTCTCAAAATTAAAATTGATCAAGACGTATTTACGGTCAAGTACATCTCAGGAAAGACTCATAAATCTAGCTTTGCTTGCTACTGAAAATGAAATCTGTCGAGCGATATATACAAAAGAAATTATAGAAAAGTTTGTAAATATGAAATGCAGAAAAATTAATTTTTCCCGATAAATAAATTTATTATTATTATTATTTGGCAAATGCTTTCTTCAAAACTTATTTCTCCTGTAAAAAAAAAGGGGAGGGGGGGGGGGCGCTTTTTAGCTTTTTTTGCAGGCTGGCGCCAGATAACCTGGCGCCAGCACTGGTTACGGTGGAAAAGGTTTTAAAAAATGTATACTGAAATTAATTTTTTCGAAGAGCTTAATAATACCTGCCAACCAAATTCAATCAATGCTGTACTAGCTTTTTCTTTTGTCAGATGTGAAAGGGTCTTGAAATTTGTATTTCTATTACTTATTTCTAATAATGAAAGTAATTTAAAACAAAACTTTTCGATCTTTTGTTTGAAGATTTTCTAGAATCAATCAAAATTCTAGAATCATCTCAAAAATTAAATATATTCCATGTATTCACCAAAACGAAAAATTTAAGTTACCAAAATGCAACGTTAAAGTGTATTTTAGAGATATTCATCTATTTCAAAGAAAATAAAACTGATATATGTCATCAAAGATTACAAAATAATGTTTTCCATCAAAAATAGTGTATGTAGCACATTTATGGTTCTTCTATAAGAGCACTCAAAAGAATGTGAGTACATTATAGTTTACGTCAGTTTAGGGAAATTAATCCACTTCAAGCACAATAATTGTGCAAATGTTAGACCAGCATAGTCATCATTTAAAGATTGGAAATAACATTTTAAGTTTTTACAGGGTCTTTCAAAGTTACATTAATATTAATATATAGCTTTTTAGAGGTAACAGCCAAATTGGGCACAAGAAAGACTTCTGTTGGAAAGTGATTTTATAATTGATGTGTTTATCGTTCTTATTTCTTTATATTAAAAAAAATTAAACCTGCAGTTTGATCGAAATAATTTGCAATTGGAAAAAAACATTCTTTTTAACCCAGCTGCCAAAGGATTTAGTGTTAGCTAATTGCTAGATGTTTTATCTTTCATATAATCCTCTAGTGTTGCACCAAACTATAGATTCAGCATTGAAGAATTTATCCTCTAACTTGAAACCACTAAATGTGCTTAATAAAGCAGTTTCCTCTCTGAGAATTTGTTTAATATACTTCTAATTTTTGCTAATCTGTACCAAATTTCCACATATAGTGCATCAAATTGGACTTCATCTATGCAATTGCAATGTATAGTAAACTATCTATAATCTAAACAGTTAACCATCAGATTTACATCATTTACTTAGATTAAAATGCCATTATCAATTATAGGGATGCACCGAATACCATATTTTGCCAAATAACAAATACCGAATATTCGGCCGAATACCGAATACTTGGTTAAAAGTTATTAAACTTATTAAGCCGTTATTAAACCTTGATTGCAATGATTAATTTAATTAGTTTTTTCGTAACAATATTTCATATGAAAAAGCACTCAAAATACTAGAGTTAAATGATAAAATAAATAAAAAACTTTGTGAAAAAAAAAAAAAAAAACAGTTCCCTCTGCTCAGTAAGATGGAAAGGCTTGTCTGATGAAGACGGGAAGAATTTTTTGGTCGAAACAATCGTTATGCCTTATAAATATCATTTTATGTTTTTTTTCACAAAGTTTTTATTCATTTTAATATTTCATATGGTGTAAAACTTCAAAAATTAAAATGCTGCAAAATTTAATATCCAAGTGTATTTTCTTTATATATTATTAACTTTTTTAAATATAAGTGAAATGCTGCTAATTTTTTTACCAGCATATTTTACTAAAAAAAATTAGCAGTTAATTGACTTTACATATTTATGAACACTTAATGTTATGAGTTTTTTTTTTTTTTTTTTTTTTTTCTGGTTACTGTTTCAAATTTAAATCAGTTAGTAATAGCAAGGTTAATGTAATGTGTCATAAGATTTAAGAAAAATTGAAAGACAACAAAATTCAAATTTAATATCTGAGTGTTTTCTCTTACATTAAAACTACTTTCATTGTGATATTAGTTTTTTGTGTGATTGTGGAATGCAATCCACAGCCGCAGATAGCCCTAACTGCCAAGGATGGCCTTCATAGGACTTTCTAAGGGTTTCTAACGCTTATTCACATGTGATATTAGTAAGTAACAACTTGAATCAATTTAGTACTATGTTACTATACTGTATCTTTCATTCATGATATAAAAAACATGTATTTGTTTGCCAATTGGTAAATACTTCAATTTGTTTACTATTTGGTTGCCGAATATTTAAGTATTCAGCCGAACCGAATATTCGGCAAGTCTGCCGAATAGGCAGTATACCGAATACCAACTGAATATTCGGTGCATCCCTAATCAATTATATGAACTTTGTTTAAAAACATCAAAAGTATCATGATATTTATTTTAAAATAAATATCGGATATATATCAACGAACCCTGAGACCGACTACGTATTATTTAAACAGCTCTAATAAAACTTTCGTAAATATTGTTGTTTGAATCTTCATGACAATATAAGGCAGAATGTGCCTGAAAAATAAGTTGTCATTTATGACAGTAGCCATCATTTTTTAATGTTAAACATTGAAAAGTAAAACACATCAGTATAAATTTTATTGTAACAACAGAAAAAGCATTTCACACTTTAAGTGGAATTTTCAAATCCAATCAATCACACAAAGAGCAAATCATTTGAAACAATTTTGTTTAATATTTGACATGTAAATACATTATTAACACATTTATGGGAATGTGTTATAACACTTAGTAATGCACATATGAAACACTTAGCAAGAATGACATTATGAAAGCTTTGTAATTTTCTTAAACGTGATTACAAAAATAAATATTTTATGAGTTTTTAAAAGTGAAAAAGCTAGTTATGTGTTAGTAGTTTTCTGCAATTAAACAATTTAATAACTCTAAAAAACATTAAATACATATGGGTCATTCCACGGTGACTGATGTTACAATTTGACTATATTTGTAACCTTTGAAATTCACCAGTGGCTTGAAATATATATATTTATTTATTTAAATTGATCAAGAATATCATAAATAAGTACTATATTGTTATCCATTCTCAATATAAGAAGTTTTTCCCCCCCTTAATTAAAACAAAAAAAAACATTTCTAGCCTTTTGCTGTTTTATCTTTTAACACAAATTTCAGTTAATATGAAAAGATTTTTACTATTCGATTTTGTCCTTACAAGATTCAACTGTTATAAATATATACTAAAAAATGAAAACATAAGAGAAGGCTTTTATATCCTGTTCATAAAATTCAATAAAATGTGGATAATTGCAATTTCTTTTCTTTATGGCAAATAGAATAGCATTCTTTTAAAATATTTATTTTATGAATACCTGTTAGTTTTAACATATGAAAAAAAAATTGAGAGAAACCCGAGCAAATTGTTTATTTAAGAAAACTTTTTTAAAATTATGTCAATAATTTTGTAGATGTTTAAAAGAATCTTTTAGGATGAAGGCCATACACTAAAAAATTCAAAAGTATCATCCTTTTCAGAGCAATTGGCACAATTGTTATGCCAGTAAAAATAAGTAAAATTAATTAGAAATCAGCTTCAATAGTATGTAAGCTAATTTTGTTTCCCTTACTTATTTTCCTTATACATACATTGTAAAAAGGTAGGTACATGCTATAGGGAACCTTCACATATTTCCACTAACACATACACTTATCAAAGTATATTAACCTCTAAAAAGAAATAGCCAGTTTGTAGAAAAAGAACATGGAAGATCACGACTGGTTTAAAAGTTTAAAGCAATGATGATATTTTTACATTTTAAGAAATCTTCAAGCCAATAAGTGAAAAAAGATTAAGATCAGTTTACAAAGCAAAGTTAAAAAAAATCTTACGGGTAAATTTCATCCAACCAGCACAAAGAGGAGTTTAAATGGCACAACACAACTTACAGAAGTGACTAGTAAATATATCAGTTCTTGTTTAAATGGAAACGTTATACAGAGCTTTGTGGAGAATTTAATAAACTTCATTAGCTTCATAACACAGTTTTAACATGAGTAAATCACATAAATCAAACAATCACATAGTATTTCAAATACACCGGTATGGTAAAAGCTACAAAGTAATTCAAGCTGCATTTACTATCTACAGAGCTGTAAATAATCTAAAATTATTTAACATGTTTGCACAACTAAAAAGATCAGGGCATTTGTACTATTACATTCCCTGAGTCAAGCAAACATCAATATGTGAAATTTTTCACTAAAGAGAAAGCATCCAACAAAATACAGTTTAAACCACTTTGTCATTTAAAAAGTATAGAAGCTATAAATTTTAGCTTAACAACAGCAATAGACATATGTATAACAATTAACATGTAGATAACAGCTCAATTTACATGACTAGCTGATGTCGAAGCAATGCAACCATCAAGCTCCATTATTTAATCCAGGTAGTTACACTAAATCAACAATTTCTATTAAAATATCAAACACTTTTAAACAGTATTAAAATATAAAAACAATGACAACAGAAATGCATTACACTCATACTAAGTTAACTAATTTTTTAAAATGGCAGTAAATATTGACTATGTGCTTAGTTTAAAAAACTGGTTAAACCATGTTTACATTCCGCACATGTGTACAGTTCCTTGTTGAGAAATTTATTCCAATACCACGCCCACCCCACAGACTGTTTAAAATTTGTTTTACCTCAAAAAGTAATACCTTAAAGTTGTTAAAAAATACTTCATTATGCATCTTAAAAAATCATGAAAGTTAAAAACAATCATTAGCACAGCATTAAACACACATATTTGAACCTTTAATTTTGTTAAGTCCACTTTTATTAAAATGCAAGAATCATACTGCCAACATACTAAAATAAGTAGAATTATTTTACTTAGCTTTAAATTCAAACATCTTTTATATAACATATTTTTAACACATTGGCAGCTACATGAATCTAATACAAGTCTCACTACAGTTATTCCATGCAAAGCATTTGCATTCACTCAACATTTTTGTTTAAAGCTGTATAGCTTGGGTGGGCAGATGTTGTTTGAACATTACGTCAATCAACACATGGGGGGGAAAAAAGTTTTTTCTTAAAACATAATTAAAAGCTATCATCAACCTTACTAGATAATTTTTAGCACTCACTCTCTCAACACTGTGCAAAATTATTTTTTGCATACTTCTAGAAATAAGTATGCAATTCCAATACACCAGGTGAAACCTGTTATACAAGAATGAAAATAAACACTCAAAAAGCTGGTGTTAAAAGATAAAATAAATAAAAACTTTGTGAAAAAAAAAAACACACATAAAAGGTTACTTGAAGTAACCTTTTATGTGTGTTTTTTTTTTCACAAAGTTTTTTTTTTAATTTTACCTGTTATACAAGGTTCACCTGGAATCTTCACTTTGGGGGGGGGGTCTAGAATTTTTTTTTAATTTCTTACGAAACCTGAAAAATACCAAAACTTGCTAAGTTACAATTGTTGGAAATACATTAAAACCTAAATGCAACGATACTTAAAGGACCCAATGAAATTATCGTTTTAGAGGGATGTATCATGTTATTGAGGAGATATTATATTGTATGGAAATTCCACGGGATGCAAAATTTTATCATTGTATCGAATATTATTATAGCGAGTATTTTCTGTAATTATTTATTATCCCTGTTAACACCGATTCTTTTTCCTTTGCATTTTTAAAAGCATTTTAATGTTTTACTAAAAATATGTTTAAAACTGTTAATATAAAAAAGAATTGTGAAAGCCCACTTTTTTAATGAGTAAAAATAATAATAATCAGTAAAAATGCAGAATTTGAACATAGTTCATGTTGACTACTACATACATGGAGTACATTACTTTTCTCATATACTTTGTGTAGAAACTGAAGGTTATCGATATAGAAGAACAACTGGATAGACTGACCCATGCTGAAAAAGAGCAGCCATTGCCATCACTCAATTTAACTACCAGCAAAAGTTGACTGATTGAATCTTCAATCATGTGCCACACCAAAGAACTTGATGCAGCTGGCTGTGTGGCACACGACTAGCAATTCGAACAGCCGTCATGTTGCAGGTAGTTAAATCTAGCAGTGGTAATGGCAGCACTTTTCCAGTATTGAAGCCATTTTGGCAGTCTGTCCATCTTGTGTCATTGACAGGTTGTATTGAAATGGCGACCCTATATCTTAATACACACAGTAACATTGATCTGAAATTTTATTTATTTATTTTTAAGTCTGGAAAACCGGAAATAGTCAGGGAAATTTGTTCAAAAATTGAATGGAAACCCTGGTTATATTTATGATAACAGTTAAAGGTATCAATCAAGAAAAGGATAATAAATTTACATAAAATATTATAAAATATAAAATTAGAAATATTAATACACTATTTAACACACTGATAGTGTCCTGACAAATAAGCCAGAATTGTCAAATTGGCATGGTATACTGATCAAGAACACATATGTGTGGATATGCAGCAGATTACGGGTGATTGGAAAATGTTAATGGTATAGTTTTCATTTATAGGGAACACCTTCGAGTCACAACTGGAGGGGGACAAATGGCATGTGCCCCATGAGGCATAAAATTAGTTATGATTCTATGTGAGGTGGGTACCTAAAATTAAGTTTTGCTCAGGGTGATATAAACTCTAATTGTGGTAGTGAACACATTTAATTAAATATGCTGCTTCCCATATATATATAAACATTTACTAAGTTTAATTTAGCTTTCATCAATATTTCTCAATCTGTAGAAAGAAAATTCCAGTTAATGAGATTTTATCTTAACAAACGCATTAAATTGTAAACTTTCAGTATAAAATACAAAACTATGCTAGATAATCAATCAGTATTGTGCTTAGACAGTTATGAATTGTACTATTAAATGGCACAGACGCATCGGCCACAGTAATTTATTTAGCTGATATTTAATAATACCATGTTGCACAAATAGCATTTAAAATTACAAATATTCTAAGCAATTTGAATATAGCTATGTGTATATAAATATACATATATATAAAATTGATATAGTTAAAAATTAATATAAAAGTGTTACATATCACAGATAATATACATTAAGGTTAGAAAATTATGAAATATTCTGCATGTTTTGTCATGGGTGTTTATTTTAATACTCAAGCTAAAATCTTCCCTAGTTAGCTCTTTCTCGATTTAAATTAATTCATTTAAGCTTGAGAAAATTCATTCATATCAAATTTAGTCTAATATTTTGACTAACCATAATAATTCTATAAATAAACTAATAGACTAACCAACTGCTCTTCATCTCTATAACAGTATTAAGATGAGGGCAAAACACATAATTAGTTATGTTAATAGAACCACACAAAAAAAAATCTAAATGTGTGGACAAACTTTATATAATCATATGTGTATCACATTACTCATTATTTAGCACTTATTTTCTCTTAATTAGTAATTTATAATATCATTTCATTGTTAAAATAGCCCGATATTGTTCAAAGCAAAGAGCTTTATATTTTTACCCAAGATGCCTAGAGGGATACACATCAATGCAAGGCCACATTTTCATATTTTTTCACTCTAGACCAAAGCACATAACTGTCTACAAAAAAGTTAATCAATAATTTTTTGTCATTTACTAGGTAACATAATTTATTCAAAAAAATATATTAGCACAAAATATTATTATTTTCTTTAATAAGTAGTAAGAACTGTTGTTACAGTTTTACAATCTATCTATTATCACTTTGATCAGAAGACTACGAAGTTTACCATTTAAAGCCATGAAGCAGTTCAGTTTTGAGCAAAGTATTTTTATAGTGATAGCCCATCGTTAGAACAGGAAAGTACTATGTAAACTTTGCACAATTTTTGAACATATCAGTATTCCTACCACAACAGTATTCAAAATTTGTATGGAAATTTGAAAATTCAAGCTTCTTCTTTCAAAGAATTAAAAGAAAGAAAGAAAGAAAGAAAAGGAAAGAAAATTATTTAAGTCAGAATGAGACTTAAAAATCTAACTTTCTTAACACTGAAAATAAAATAAATTACTTATGTAACTGTTGAAGTCTATCTGGATTTGACATGGCAAATTGCTAAAAAGTTTCAAAAAATGATATTTGCATTAAGCAGTAAGTCATGTTTAACATGCTATGTGTAAAAAAAAAAAAAAAAGTCAAATACAGTGAAGCACATTTAACATGAAAAAGTGTTTAACACAAAATGATGCGAAGGTCCGGACTATAACTATGCAATTTATCACAAATCTTTTACTACAAAATTCTTTTAACATGAAAAAATATTTCTGTCCCCTCAGTTTTGTGTTAAATGTTTTCACTGTATATAAAACAAATAAGAAATGTACTGTTAAGTAGTATTATTTTAAGTAATAATGTAAATGTATTAACAAAGTACTTTGTATGAATTAATAAAAGGCTCTTTAAGATATTCAAGGGGCTATGTATATTTTTTTTGGCAGTCCTCTGTATAGTTGTGCAACAAATATTTGTTTTCTAAGTTAGTAGGGTTCCCCGAGAATCTGGAGCATTTCGCTATGTCCTAGTCAGTAATAAGGCCCTGAACTGGTGGTCTTTGTCAGCAGAACTCTAGGGTGGTGGCATTTAGGTTGTTTTAGTTGGTAAGGCCCAGCTGTGCAGCAGTGACCAGTCGCATTTTACAATCCTATAGTTATGCCTAGTTTCTAGGTAAGATATTGGAATAGACTACTACTACAGTAGGTCAACAGAAAAGACGAACAGCCTCATGAATGTAATAATAGAAGTGCCATTTCAGATAGGATTAACCATTTTTTCCTGTCCCTCAAAGAGAGCGATACATGGACATCTATTTACACATGTGCTTTCTCTATAGATATTAAACTACAGGGGTGAAAAGAAGCTAAAATAAGAAGATTAATAGTTAGAATAAGATGCTTCCTCAACAGACTGAACTTACATGTCTGCTGCACAATACACCATCGCTTATGTTGGCTTTATGAAAATCCGGCCTAGCATTAATGCCATTATTAATAGCAGTTGGCTATTTTCCCAGCTTCCTCCCTCCCCTTTAATGCTATATGTACTGAATATTTTTAATTTAAACATGCATTCTTCATAATTATATCTAATACAGGTTAATTTACAATCCTTAAATGAGCTATACATAATCTATATATAGTTTTTAAAAATCTATAGGTACTTAAACAAATTTAGCTTTCTTTGCTATAACTTTTTTTTTCAATAATAGTAAATTTAAACATGATGAAAAATTCAAAACAAACAAATGTACATCAACAACTACAACAGAGTACAAATATATAAAATAATATGTATAGTAACGATAAGTATAGATATACAGGATAAAATAACATTCAACAACACAAAAATTATCAAATCAAACTTGGTAAAAAAAATCATATTTGAGCACATGAGGATAAATTGATTAGACCTGCATGTAAGATGTTATGTTTACTAAATACTGCAAATAAAAATTTAATACTTTTCAATCTGTGGATTGGTTGATTATATATTTCTCATAATGTAAAAAGCCTTTCCAAATTTTGATATAAATTATGTTTGTTTCTTAAAGCATAAATGAGAGATACAAGTATAAATAAATGTTTAGTTTAAAAATATAACTGTCAATCATACAGGCTGCACAAAAATTTCAAGTATAAATAATTTACTTGTATTTTTTTAAACAAGTTATGCTAACACAAATTGGTAAAATCACATTAATAATGTGCTAAATGTGTTGGAATATGAAATTCATTCTTTAAATTGCATTTAGCATTATAAAACAATGGAATTATAACTAATTTAAATATTGATAACTGCACACACAAATGAAATAATTCTTTTGAAGGACATTTCATAAGTACAAATTTCTATAGCAAATATTACAATGCCTGTCGAATAAAAAAAAATAAAGATTTTTTATTGACAAATATATTACAGTTTGATCTATAGCTCAGAGTTTCCTATAAAATTTAATGTGGCATATTTTAAACAGTGGTAAACAGTTAATTGTGAAAGCATTTATTACTTTTGCATTTAATATCCATGCAATATGGTCATTAAAAGTTTAAATTGGCAGACTTTGGTCTAATGAGTGAACAAACTATACCCATTATTTTGTAAAAAATTAGTCAAATTCTTACAAAATAATTTTTTTTTTGTTTAATAACTACAACTACATTTTAGAAACCATATTTGTTTTGAATATATGAAATAATATTTAGAAAAATGTATTTAGGTGACGCTGACAAAACAAGCATTCAATACAAGCATAAACAATTATACATAAAAAAAAAAAAAAAAAAAAAAAAACTTTTTCTCCCCCTAAAAAGAAAATCTTCATTTATCTCAATGATATATTCTAGCACAATAAAATTCCACACACCTATTTTGTACTAATTAAACATACTTTTAACCTAATACATACACACACTTAAATTAATTTTTTACTCTTAAAACAGAGAAAAACAATATCAAATCTAATTATGCCTGATTTTTTAAAATTAAACTCACTAAAAAAGCTAATAATAAAATATTCAACATCACTTTTGTTGTTTTTAAACTGCAGTTTTTTTTTCATCAAATATTTCATAAAAACTGAATTATCTTGATACTATAAAATAGTGAACCAATATTTTCAGTTCAAAACCAGTGAATGAATGCTACCTGCAATTTATATGAATGGTGAATCCATTGGAAGATACTATGATTGGGGGGGGGGAGGGGAAATAATAGCTTTTATAGGAATTAAGCAGCTTATAAAACTACCCCTCCCTCCAAATTAAATTCCCCCAGCCACCCTTTCCTTCCTCGGGATTTACTCCCAATTCATATGAATAGATGAATACTGTTAAAAATTAATGTACATTTTATAAACAACATATCTTACATGAATACAATGAAAAAGACATGTTTCTATCTTACAGAAAATAGATATGAAACATGATTGAAAATAAAACACTTAACTCTGCAAACAATAAAATGAGGACTGCTGGATGAATAATTCATACATATGCCATGACAATTTTCAGTTGCTTGGTGAGGAGTAAGATTAATATATATATACACAACATATACACCATGTATGTTGATCACTATTTCTCCCTCTTCTCCTTTTCTTTTTCTTCTTTGTTCCTTTCGTAGTGCCTTGCCCAAAGGATAAATATTACTATAGTCACTGAAATACTAAAAAGCACTAATAAAAATACATGTATCGACCAGTGATCTGGTACAGGGTACTTTGACTGCATCAACCCCCTCCTTACCTTCATATCCATCACTGCAGCACTCATTTGGTGATGAGTTGCCATAATGCCGGATATGTGTAGTAGCTGGTGGCTGTTACCCAGGAAGTCAAACTTACCCGGAGCAAATATCTCTGGAATATGAGATGAATAAAAGAATCCGATGCAAAATGAGAAGAAAAACTGCAAATTATAATGTTCTGATACTTCTAATTCAATATCAGGACTAAAATTAAGACGATAAATAACTGGGACACTGTCCCATATCCAGGGCAAGAAAAATGCCCCAAGTCTAAATACTTTAATCCAAAATAAATTTTCTAGAAATCGTGAAAAACAAGCAGATATAGAACAACATATTACTAAAAAGACTAAAATTTCAAGGAAATATATACCCATAATATCCTCCTGTAATTCTACAGGGAAAGAATATGCTTTAATCAGTAAACCTGCTCCAAAGCCATACAAACTTAAACCACCATAATCTAAGAAAAACCATACATGACGTGCCATGTCAGAAGTGCTACAAAATGTATGAGCTAAGGCACTAATTAAAGGATATAAACATATTGTAAACATATACACAATCAAAGGCCAATAATAGGAATCTTTAAATATTTCATAGGTATCCCAAAATATCATTAACTGATAAACAAAATAAAATGTTGGAATGAAGTGGGTCCAAAAATTTAAGGTTTCATTTGTAGCAGCAAATACGCTGAGTGCACATTCTTTAACAGAGCTCGAGGGAGATCGATAGCCTGTGAGAATGGCAACTTCGCGCAGATGGGGAGGTATTTCTTCATCTTTGTAAAGTGAAATATCAGGTGTCGGTGTTGACTGCAGAATGTTGCTCATTTTCTGCTTGTACTCGTCCAGGAACAAGTACCTAAAAGTGAAACTTAAATTAGCTTTTCTTTTAACTAAAAATTATTGCAGCACATAGGAGAGGAATCATAAAATTTATTGAATGTACTTTTTTTTTTTAAAATGAACTATGTGCTCAGAAAAATCAATTGGTTACATTATTATTGCACCGTCTTGAAGTAATCAATACAAAGTAGGGATGTAATGGATATTGATTTTGCCGGATACCGGATATCTGAAGCTCCTTTGGTTGCTGGATAAGGATATCCGGCACTAAACGTGTATTTAGTTATTCAGTGTGCTTTCTTTTTTTCTTTTTCTTTTTTTTTTTTTTTATATGACATCAGAATAATAAATTGTAAACATGTTTAACACATCATTTGAGTATTTTTTAATAATTTACTTATAATTTACAAAAACTAAATATCTTTACATATATCTGCATAAAAATGCTACTTAAAATGTAAACAGTTAAAATATTCTTTTTATGTATACAATGCTGGCAGAAGGAAATAAATTTAACCATGACACATTTATTAAAATAACTGTAATTGTAGATTATTTTCACAAAGAAATGCATACTTTTTTAAAATTTATTTAAGATAACTATTTTGAGAAGATACCTTTGATAGATGAGTTATTTTTTTTCCAAACATGAGTTTAATGCTTTTTTTTTCTGATTTATTCTTTAATATTAATTTACATTAAGTGATATTTAGTTTTATTTTGAGTTAAATTACTTTAGAGATTGATAAATAAAAAGTAAATCCCTTTTAAATATTTATAAAACAGAAATTTTCAGGTTATGCATTAAATTTCTTTAATAAAAAAAATAAAAAACTACAAGTTAAAAAACAAAAATAAATCTTTTTTAATTGTTTAGCTTCTATAATATATGTGCATTCTTTCACAGTACTAAAACTTATATGGCACCAAATTCATTTTTAAAAAAATTCTCCCTGCCACTGTAAATAAATTTGAAGACAGAATAATTAGTTTTTTGTTAAATATCAGATTTCTGGAGCAAATAAAAAAATATTGGAGAAACTCCATGGGGAGAGAGTAAAATGACATGATTACATCAATTTTGGTATTAAAATGAGAGAAACTGCGTATACTGAATGCACATATTTTTCAAATGATACTACACAGTTCTTGTCATTTAACTTCTCCTATAAACAGCAGTCTACAGCTGAAAAGGATGAGAAGATCACCTCCAAATTTGCACATGGACACTACATGAGATGTGTAAGTTTTTTTTTTTAAGATGGTTGGAGCAGTGGTTTTAGTGCTGATTCCCCCCCCCCCCCTCCCCATTAAATTCAAACCAAAACTGCTGTTCTCATTGGTTGTGAGTGTATCTCCAAAGAAAATCACAATAGAATATATTTTTTTAAAGCTTTAACTGTATGTCATGATAATATTTAAGAAAACATTAATAAGTAATTTTTACAAAGAGAGTTTTTTTTTATTTATTCTCTCCTTTTAAAGCAATTAATAGATTTAAAAAAATATATTTCCTTCAGAGAGTAAGTTGAATCTCAACAATATTTTCTAAATATATATTTTTTGATGAAAGGAATCTTCATTAATTGCTTTTGAAATTGTGGTTTTGCTTTCTCTGGAGGAAAGAAAAATTTTATTTAATCTGCTATTTACATTCCCCACTAATGTTTTACTAGTAAAAAAGTTACTCAATTTTTTTAAAATAAATTACTCAATTTTAAGATTTTTATTAAGAAACACATTAATAGTATTTGAGATAAGAATCTATAAAAATTAGTTTTTGTATTGTGTAAAATATTGTCGATTCCTTTTTCTAATTTGATGAAAACTTGG
Organism: Cheiracanthium punctorium; assembly: GCA_038373885.1. NCBI lineage: Eukaryota > Metazoa > Arthropoda > Arachnida > Araneae > Cheiracanthiidae > Cheiracanthium > Cheiracanthium punctorium. The sequence continues at coordinate 264,418 of JAWZYV010011936.1, read as the reverse complement.
AATCTCAAAAGCAATTAGTATGTTCTTAATGAATGTACTGATTTTTAAAAATTGACATAAAATTGTATGTTATCCAAAATTGTCAGTCATAATGATATTGCACAGACCTGTAGTCATGTGTGCGCCTACAAGGTACATACCCACCCCACTTGAGAATTCCGTACCCAACTTGCCTCTAATACATGCAAGTTGAATTCAAAAAATGAAAATAGTTGCAGTTTACTTTCCTTTGGTTGCCTTGAAACTACAGTTAATGGGTTACATTTTTTGTCAATGAATTATTGTTATAGTCGATAAGTTAAACAATCGTTTTCCTTTACTTTTATTTTAGTCTAAAGCTCTTTGAAAGCCATAAATTTTATTCAAAAATAGTGCCTACCCAGGTTATTTTCAGCCCCACCCACTAATTCAATCTTGGATAGAGACCTGATGTTGCAAATCAATTTGATTGCATAATAAGACATCAATCAAAAAATATATCCATCTGTAGCACTTTATCAAGAATGTTCAAGCACAATTTTTCATCCTGTCCCATGCATATTATTGATAGAACTTTACTAGTATATAGCCAGATATCCAGCAGAGAAGCCGGATATCCAGCAGAGGAGCCGGATATCCGGTAGTTATGGTTCGGATAACCGACGGTATTTCGGATATTGAAAAATCGGCCGGATACCGGATATTCGTTACAACCCTAATACAAAGTAATAAACCTTCATTGATTTATTTTAATATTCATATTTTTTCTACGCGTCTTAAGCCACAGCTTGACTCGCATAAAAATTCAGCTCCTGTATTTTTTCTTCTTTCACAAAATTTTTAGATTAAAAAAAAAAAAAAATTGTATCCCTCTATATTAACCCCTTGCCCATAACACCTGAATTCAGTTTGGGCAAATCTCAAGGTTTCTCAAACATATTCCACAAGCAAGTGGTTAATTTTAATTATATTGGATACAATAACGGAGGTAAACACAGATTTACTTACTTTTACAATAAATTAGCTAATTTATGTAGTAGTTTACAGTACCACAAATTACAGCTTCTATGTAAGAAATTAAGTGTGTATGTCAAAGAAATAAAATCTGCTTTACCGTCTGGGTACACAAATTAAAATAAACTAATTGCACCAGGGACTCAAAAAAATTCAGGGTGGTTCTTTATAGGCTACACTACACACTGAAATAAATGAACACACAGCAGGCCTGTAGCCAGATTTTCTATTCTGGGGGGGGGGCACCCTCCCCCCCCAGAGGAGGCACCCCAACTTAAGTGGGGGTGGCATCATATATTTTTTATCTATATTCCTTCATTAAATATTAGAATAAGTTTATAATTCAGTAAATTCTTAAAAGACCTAACAGCTTCCAAGAAGTGAAAGCTGGTAAAGAAGTTGTAGAATGGATTTAAAGTTGTCAAAGTTTATGTTTGGAAGATGAGAAGACACAAAACAAAGACTAAAGATATAAGAAAACTATAATATAAGCTTAATACCTAACTATAAATAAAAACTTTTCAAATATACTTACTTTTAATGTGATCCTCTAGGGGGTGGGGCAAATGATGCTGCTCGCCCCACCTGGCCTGACACACAGTATCATTCATGAAACTTTTAGAAAAAAATCTTAATATTGGAATTTCACAGCAAACTTTTTAAAAGGGTGAAACAGTCTGCAAAATTTTTGATATTTAAGAATTTTTTCTAAAAAATTTTTTAATTAATACAAGATTATTGTTCATTTCAGTATATAGTAAAGCTTGTGAAGAGGCATTTTATAAATTTTTTAAGTGCTTGACATAATTAGTTATTTTGTATTTATGTACCAAAATTGCATGATTTTTAAAAAAAACTATATCACTAAGCCCTGTGTGAAAAAATACTAGCAAGGTTGTGTTTAGAGGGTGCAAAGAAATTTTTCAAAAAGAGAAATCCTCAAATTTCTTGTCAGCCAGCAATTTGCAAGTGATGATGAGATAAAAGGACCCCCCCCCCCCCTAAGGTGGGACCATTTACTTATCTTACAGTTAGATATTTAGCATACAATTTGATATACAGCAGTGGTCCTTCCTTGTGCATGTACATGGAGAATTTTACGAATAAAAAAATTATGTTTTTTAAAAATAAAGTGACAATTTAATATAGCTGATCAAAATTTAAAACTAACAGTTGCAGCTGTTCAATAATACTTGGAAAGCATTATTAAAACCTACAGATATAATAAAGTTGCTTATTTATATTTTTAAATTTAAATAGTTGGATAATATAATTAGAATAGATCATTCATTCTGAAGATGGTTTTTAAATACAATTCTATGAGCATTGTATAAATAAATTTCTATCAGCAATACCAAAATTTTTATTTATAGTTTCACAGTTACTACTTCTTAAACTTGGTTTCAGACATTTCTCCCCCCTCAAACTATGAATAAAAAAGTTTTAACAAATGCATTTCAATACTTACAATGATTCTAAAACTATTTAAAAAAATATGTATCTTCCCTTTTCTTTAAATTAAGAAAGTGGCACAGTAATCCTGCTTACCTACTATATAAAATAAGAAGTTAAATGTAGCCCTAAGTTTGAATTTTCCTGAATCAATGCTGCTTGCTTTTAAACCTAGGCTTTTCCACTTGGAATATTTATTTCTTTTTTCCAGATTTAGAAATTATATCAAAGGATTGAAAGTAACACTTACTTCCCCAAACAGAGAAAAAATATAAAGGGAATAAGCACAATGTATTTTCATATATGTAAGTACATAAATTCTAGAAGAATATATTTGAACTAGAGATGTATTTCTTTGTTGATATAGTAGGATAAACCATTTACAATAAAACTATTATATTCCTAAAAATTATGTCGAAGCAAAATTTACATATTTCTTAAAAACTAATAACTTTTATAGGAAAATAAACTATTAAAACTAATAACTTACTTAGATGCATCGGAATTAAGACATAATTTTGATATAAACAAGTTAAACTTGGCTTGGATATCTAAAATCAAAAACTCATTGTTATAAAATATACATAAAATAAACAATAAAATATTTTTAAATTTGCTTATAATTAACCGTTAACACAAAAGAGTTTCAAGATTACCATAAAAAACTATGTATAGCCAAAGATAATATGCCTGCACACGTCTAATCTCCATGGTTGGAAATCAAACTGAATAACAATCTAACCAGACGACTTACTTTTTTATACATCAGAATTTTGCAACACAGGAAGGCTAGACATCGATTTTGAAATTGCTACCATTAGTAAAGCCCTCTCTGAACCTATGCAAACCAAGGCATCGTGCTAATAATAGTACATGACACAAAACAGGATGAAACTCTTCATTTCGGTTAAGCAGCCCACATAAATCAGATGGCTTGGAAAAAAAATAAATAAACTAATAAAAACTTATATCCCGTTAGAAGAGTGTTGCTATGCAATCAACACGGACTACACAAAACTAAAACATTCGTGTCTAGCAAAATCGTAAATAGGACAGACTGGGTTTATTTACATTCGACATCACATGGAAATGTAGGCATACGTTAAAATAAATGCTTGAAACACTTACAAACCCAAGCTCCGACAAGTCCATTGACTACTTTGGAGACTTTCATAGTTGATTTTTGTTATGTAATGTGGTACAGATGTAGTTATAAATTCTCGACTTGCAAATTCTTCATACACATGACCTTCCCCTCCCCAACAGCGCCCTTCTCTTCAGCTTACAATGGCTGTCCGCGTTTCTCTCCTCTTCCCGTTCGCGAGGCTGAATGAAAGTAAAAATAAAAATATAATCGATACCGCGTCGTATTTACTTCCGCGCCATCTATTTTAGATTTGGGAGTCAGTCAATTGTTTTTATCTTAATTCAACCACAACAAAGCATTACGATGGGATTAGGACTTAAAGGGATAATTTTTAAAAAGATAAAAAAATTACTTCAATTTCTTTTTCTTTCAAAAAAGAGTGTTTTACACTCTTTGCTAAGTGTAACATCACTTAGAAAGTTTTTCTAATGCGATGAAATGTAAGCAACATCTGTAATGTATTGTGTATTAAGGCAAAGCAACTGGAGGGCTATCATGCTTAAGGAGGCGCGCCTCGGGCGGCGGTCTTTGTAAAGGGTTCCAACGCGTATTCAGATTACGTCTGAAGAAATCCATACCGTTTGGTCGATGGCCGCACTAACAGACCCGAACAGAGGACCTTCACACCTCAGCCATCTTCATCTACCATGTTCAGTGTGTTTATCCACTAGGCCATTAGTGTGGGGGGGGCCAACATCCAGATTTATAAAATACAAACACTTATATGTTTTTGCATCGCTCTAATTTTTTCTTAAAGCATTAATCGCCTTTTGATAAGAACATCAAAACATTAAAGCAAATAAATAAAAACCCAATCCCTTCCACCCCGCCTTCTGGTTCTAGATAATTTGAAAAATGGTAAGCAAAGAATTGAGTTTCCACGAAAGGTTTTAGTCCATAACCTTTTCACAAACGGAATGATTTCAATTTTAAAATAAATTTTTCTCGTTCAAAATTATCTTTATTTTTCTTTTCTGTTACATTATTTTAAATAACAAACCGTGAGATAGTGAGAAAACAACATTGAATTTACTTTAACCTGCATAATTACACAAACTCGGCTAGGAAGTGTTATGGACAACAGCAACTTAAGACTTTTATTTATTTATTCAAATTGGTTTTAAATTAAAGTTGTAAAATTTAAAAGAAAACTAAGAAAAAACATTTTTTGTAAAGAAAAAGAAAGAAAGAAAGAAATAGGTTAACTATTTCCCAAGAAAAGATTTTTTAAACCCGAGAAAAAATATTAAACAAAAATCATTTACAGGAAAAGAAATTCATGTACTGTTATAACGGATGATTTTTGCTTTTGAAATGTTTTCAGAATTAAAGAGATCCACCCAGGCCCGTCGAGAGACAAACTCGGGCCCGGGGGGGGGTGGATATCAGCCGCCCCCCCCAAAAAAAATAAAATAAAATAGAAGAGCGTACATGGCGTCAGCAATCCAGTTTCATTTAGGACCTAGTATCGTCTTTACTTATTCCAGTCGGTGTTGGTTTTCGGGAATTCTATTTCTGTCTATACAGAATTTTTTTTTTTAAGTTTAGCCCGGGCCCCCAGAAAACACGGGCCCGGGGGGAATCCCCCTCTCCCCCCCCCTCCCTCTCTTCAGGCCTGGATCCACCCGTCTCATTAAGCTCTTACACACAATATACTGTTTAAAAAAATACAATAGGTACATGAATAATAATTATTTAAATTTCTCAGAAATCATTTTGGTTAGTTTTTAATGAAAGCTAAGTATAAATAATTTAATTTAAAAAAAACTTTATTTTTTTTTTTTAAAAAAAGCCTCGAATTTACTCTTTTTAAAAAATTATTTTGCTTTTTTTAAATGCTGTTTTCAGAATATTGAAACTTCGATCCTTAAGTATCTACAGTATTTGAAATTCAAGCAATTTAATTCATATTTAAAAAATATAAACGTTCCAACCTGAGCGACACGTCGCGTTTTAATTGTGTTAGAAAAAAACGTATATTGTACACGTCAGCACAGATAAGCAACGAGTATTTATTGCTATAGTTACATTATTAGAAATTATCGAATTTTAACTCTTAATTAAATAAAACACTGTACTCGTTGAAGAATTATTCAACGAGTACAGTGCTTTAACCCCTAAAGTAACGACAGCACAATTATCTTTGTTTAAAACAAACCAAAGAAAAAAAACTCTGTTACGTAATATTTATTCAGGTGTGAATTATGGTGGATACTTATACCTTAAAAAGAAGCAGGATTTTTCTTTTTCTTTTCGTAATGATTTTTTCATCTTAAGTCGTCTCTGAGGCAATTACAACGGGAGGGAGAAAAACACATTTGGGGAAAATTTGTCGATACTTAGTATATTTATTCTTTGCCCACAATAAATAACTTCATATTCAATTTTTATTATATACGGAAATCGTAATTCTATATTCTGCGGAAACTTTTCGCATTCGAAACATTTCGTTTGATGTAAACATCCTCCCGTATATCAATAACTTCATGCATAGAAAATCATTTTATTCGTGAAAAAAAAGTTAAACTGGGTAATCTAGAAAACCTATTTTAAGCAAATTGGAATCGCAATTATCCCTTTAAAGCCTGACAGCCATGACTTCAATAGGACGTCAATGTCACTAGCGACGTCCTATAGCGACGATAATTTTGACACGCAAATGATAAGCTTTTTTTTTTTTTTTTTTTTACTCTCGGAAATAAAATGGAGCTGAATATAGCGGAAATTCAATATGTAAAGTTAGGAAACGGGTAGATTTCCAGATTTTTAAAGTAGCGCAGATGATTTTCTATATTATTTTACACAATTATGAAAAATTCCAAGCCGATCGTGCAAACGGTGTGGCTTTTACGTTTTTTTGTTCTTAACTTTTTAATGTTTTGGGAATAAAGGGGGGGGGTAAAAGTTTTATCTTGGAGTGGTTGAACCGGAATTGTGACCACTCCAAGTCAGTGAGTCAGGGATCTGAGTAACTATATAGTAGGATTGATAATCTGATTAATATTTTCTCTCCATTTAAAAATTATCATACTTATCTTCAAATAAGTCATTGATTTTATTACTTTAATGCGGAATATTGTGAAAGCATATACATAGATCCATAACTGAGTTACGACATTCATTAAATACTGAATAATTGATAACAATTATACACACTATGTATATATGTGTGAATAATTTAATATTGAATATATTTTCAGAATGTTTAATAATGAGTGTGAATTTTGAAAAAGATCGAATTAAATTAGAGTTGCGATAACGTAAAGCATAATTTTGTGTTATCCATAATTTAAAACCAAGCAGTCATCCAGAGTCTAAACCAGGAAAATCATCATCTTTTTTTTTTGGGGGGGGGGAGGGTGATGTACATTTTTTCCAATAGGACAATGAAACCGGTCTCTCATCCCATTAATATTGATGACTTCGGTATCAATACACACAGTACGCACAACTAGAGTTTAGACATGGTGTACTGTAAAGTAAATAAGTAAAAACATTGATCAAAGTGCCTATCAATATCAATGAATAGGAAAAGTCTACAAACGGGGTAAATGATTGTATATTACGATGTAAAAACCTAATTTTGTTTGAGATTATACGCTTTAGCATTATTTATTTTAGATGAAACAAAAGATTAGGTTAGTATTTTTATATAGACTACAGTGAACTCCCGATTATCCGGCCTGGTTGAAAAAAATGATATATATGTTGTTAGCGGCTGTGTGCTACGTGCACTGTACTCAAATTTTGCACATGCAGTACACGTAGTCACTAAAATGAGAATTTCTCGCACGAAATATATGATATTTTCATGAATGCGAAATCCGAGTAGACCTGGGTTTTGCTTATTTGGAAACTGTATGTACTGCATATATAAAATCTACTTTATTAAAATATGCGCGCGTCTGACCGTCTGCTAAAAATAGCGTAAAATTTCGGCCGCTAGTTTACCTTAAAATATATAACATTTGTTTTCAATATAGCGGTGAGGAGGGGGCAGAAAGTGAAGAAATATTTATAGAACTCCGGTTTTTTTCTTATCCGGTCTACCCTTCCACCACATTAGGCCGGAAGTTTAGTGTATTTATTTATAATTTCAGTTCATGCAAAAAAATTATAGCAAAACTCTCTATTTTTAATTTTAAAAACTCTTCCCTAATTGATAGCATGTCCAGCAGAGCTCTAGAAGAGAAGAAGGCAAATCAATCATTATTGCTTTTACATATTTTCATTAGTTTGAGTGAAAAATTATACGCTTGACTGTGCGCTTCAGAAGGTTTTTTTTTTTTTTTTTTTTTTTTCGCTCTGTGAGGAAGGAGGAGAGGAAATTCCTTTCTCCGACCTTCAGTTTTCACTGCAACACAGGTACATCTTTAGATAACTAAGCTGCATTTATCACAGATAATTTTTCAAAAGTAAAATTTGAAAGTTGTATTTGGAACTGATTTTCGCTGGAATAGAATTTTTCTATTTCAGCGAAATGATGTGAATTTCCTTTTACTGTAGTATAAAAATAATAACCTAATCTTTTGTTTCATCTAAAATAAATATTGAATGGTGTGAATTTCTTTTATTCAGATTTATACACGCTATGTATGTATATATTGTTACGAATTTTCGGCGCAACCCGCTGTTCTGGGATTAAATAGTTTAAAATTCGTGTTCTGCGCGTCAAGTAGTTAAATTTTGTATTTTGATGCATCAAAATCGGTGAACTAGACCCGGAGAAATGAAGTTTTGGATTTCCCTGAAATCCAAATCCCTCGAAATTTCGAGAAATATTGGTCCAAGGCCTTCGCTAACCTCACTTTAGGGGACTTATTTTTAACGCCAAATTTGGCAATATTACGCCAGAGGTCGCCAAGCTTGGCGACATTTCGGTCATTTGGCGCGATTATCTCAATGGGCTTGTAAAGTTAGTTTTTCTGCATTAACATGCATAATAGATTAATATTATTCTTCTATTACGCAATCAAAATAGAGCTTGTTCTACAATATTCCGCGGATAGTTATTTCTGGCAACGTCCCCAGTGTTCGTCGTAATCTATAAAAGCAGCCCTGGTTTCCCAGTTCAATCAGTCTTGCTTCTGCTTGTTCAGACAGCAGATGTCCGTGAAAGCTTACGGCTTTGTATTGACGCTATAGAAGCGGTATTATAGTTTGTTTTAAAGTGCCGTGCGTGAATTCTTCATTGCTGAGTCTGGAGGAACTGTTTACGATTTCCCTCGCAAGTTTCTACTGAATTTTTGCCCGTGGAAGTGTTTTATTTTGTGTAAGAACTACAGAATTTGTGATAGCTTCTGTTCTAACTGGAGTGTTACAAAAAATTGGCCGTTAGTGCCTGTGAATTTTGTACAGCTGATTGTTGGACGAAGTTCTAGAAGCAATAAAGTTCGTGTTCCATTCGCACTAGAGGACTTTTTAATATAACTTTCTACATCTACTGAACTTAAGAACGACGAACCCAAAAACTAGCAGAGTTTTTTTTTTTTTTTTTGCAACAGTAAATGTGAGTGTGCGCGTTATGTATGCATGTAAAATAATTTATTATTAAATTACCTAAACCATGGCTCACTGGGATATATACAGGCTGTCCAAAAAGCTCCGTTTTTCCGTACGAGTAAATTTTCGCTTCTTCGCCGATTTGTCGCTTTTACCCAACGAATCACTGTTGCCATCTCTGCCGGAGAAAATATGCCTAAAATCAAAGCTAAAAATATCGAGGAATGGATAACAATGGCCGCATTCGTAAACGCCAAACGAGTTGCACTCGTGCAACGAGTTTATCGTTTACGAATGCGGCCATTGTTATCCATTCCTGGATACTTTTAGCTTTGATTTTAGGCATATTTTCTCCGGCAGAGATGGCAACAGTGATTCGTTGGGTAAAAGCGACAAATCGGCGAAGAAGCGAAAATTTACTCCTACGGAAAATCCCATAGGAGAAACTGGTTTTCGGACAGCCTGTATTTATCCAAGTGAGCCATGCCTAAACTCAGCAGCATGCGCAGAATTTTTCCGAATGGCGGAATATTCTTTGTCAATTTTAATCTTGAATTCAGCTTTAGTCTGTTCGCTCCCATCGATCTGAATCCCATCGATCTGATCCATCCGAATTTATTATTAAAATTACCTAAACTCAGCAGCATGCGCAGAATTTTTTCGAATGGCGGAACATTCTTTGTCAATTTTAATCTTGAATCCAGCTTTAGTCTGTTCGCTCCCAATCAATCATTCAATCAATATCAATGCCTTCTTGGGCTTAGCAGGAATTCAGACATGTGCAAGCGAAATTTTTACTATCGTTGCGTCTTTGCTGGAATGGAAGTGAACAGGTTAAACTAAACCTGGGTCGTGATTTAAACTCAGTGTCAACCGAAAACTACTTATTATTTTTTCTCTTTTCAAATGCGAATAAAAGCGCTTATGCGCTTAGTAATAATTCATCTAATTACAAAAAAAAAAAAAAAAAACCCTCGTCTTTCACAATAATATAATTTATTTTACAAAATTATCGTATCCACTTTTATGTATGTCACGGCGAGCAGAATAATCGACAGAGAATTGGGGAATTCCAGGCTTCCTCCTCAAAAACTTCCTAAAAGATTTAAAAAGAAAATTTTTTTAATAGAACAGGAGGGAGGTGGACGATGTGGCGATCGCATCCCCCCCCCCCTTAACCGTTTGACTGCTATCCACAAAAATCCTCATGCACCCTCCAATAAAAGTATTCGAGCAAGAGAGAAATTTCCTATTTTAGATTTGCGAAAAATAATTGAGTTTTTGAAAAACGCACAACTTAATAGAAATATGGAATGTCATATGCAGACCGCGGATTATATGCAATCGCATATTTGCATATGCAATTGTATATTTCAAGTGTTTTCGATGATTTTGCATAAAATGACGCATTTTCTCTATTGGATGCATATTTCAATCTCTTTAGCTTTGAATTTGTAACTTTTTTTTACCTTCCTTTCAGTATTTTTTTTTAAGTCCCACGCTTTGAAAAATTTATACAATCACAGGTTCCCAGTAAAAAGCATATACGCTTTCAATTTTCTTCGTGTGTATTTGCAACAATTTAAATTAAGTCAGCCTATAGATTTAAATTTCAGAAATGGCTAGAATGAAAGCAAGCATGCTAACCCTGGTGAAGACGTGGATTTCGGATTATGGACAAGACCTAACTCCATAAAACATGTAGTTAATGCTTTGGACACCGTCGATTCTTCTTCATTTTTCACTGCGGAAGAAATGCTTAGTGATATGTCCATCCGAAAAGGTCTATCGGTAATCGAAACACATTTTTCCTTCTTAACATCAGACATCACAAAATTAGAATATCAAAATCCGCTTCTGAGTGATGTAATGAGTCAAATTGTAAAAGTACAAGAATGCGTTGGTAAGATTCCAGAGTCATTAGGAGAAGAAATCAGTGAGAAACTGAATTTTATTTTAAATAAAAATTCAGTATTTTTGGCAGTGAATAAAATTCATAGTTTTATTAATGGTGAGGGGAGCGAATCACCGGAAAAAGTAGAACCATCCAAAGCAAAATATTATAAATACTGTCCAGTGACATTCGTTGATGTTGAAAGAACATTTTCAGCAGATAAAATTATAAAAGACAAAGCCTTACTATTTAAAATTTAGAAAAACACTTAGCTGTGTATTGCAACAAAAATTACTGAAATCAATTTTAATTCATATTTCATATCACTAAGATTGTGAATAAAAATTTCTCATTCTGTCTTTCATGATGTTTTAAAGTTTCAAAGAGAAAAAAAAAAATGTGTCATAATTGCAAGGTAAGTGATAGAAAATACTTTTACAAGTAAATACGTTTTTATTTTCTGTTAATATGTGAATATTTTTCAGTTATTTGGGGCATATTTTTAGATTTTTAGTGCATATTTTTAGATTTTTTGATGCATATTTGCATGCATATTTTATCACTTTTTAAGTGCATATAATCCGCGGTTTAGTCATATGTATAGCCTAACTCATAAATAATTTTTAATGTACGAAACTAACGTAGGAAATTTCTCTCTTGCTCGAATGCTTCTTTTGGAGGGTGTACATTCCAAAAGCGCTGCATAGCAGTCAAACGGTTAAACCCACAATTAAACTCATATTTAGCCTGTACACTCTCCTTCTCTGATCGAAAGTGGATCCGCAGTCCCTAAGTTCCGGCGGAGCGTTCAAAGAGCCACTCTGGGAAACAACATGGGTCAAAGAAAAGAAAAGAGCCTTCTCCGTTCCGTCTTTCTGATGATAAGAGCGAACAGGTTAAACGTGGCTTCAAGCTTCAAAATGAACAGGTTAACCCTTTAACGCGCAGTATTCCCGCTCTGGGAACACCAAACTCTGACGTTTTGACTGTTGCCAGTCACGAAGAATAGATTGGATTTCTATAAAAATACTTGCGGGTGACATAGCTCCACGAGAATCCTTTACTTTTTAGCACGTCATTTCCCGTAAAAAGAAATAGTCACGATTATTTTTAACAGCACTGATATCTGCTGGAAAAGGGAAGAATGCGAGAACAGCTGCACAGATTGCACAATGCTGAAAAAAGGGCAGCCGTTGCCATCGCTCGACTTAACTACCAGCAAGATGGCGGACGATCGAACCGTTCATCACGTGCCACAGATCTAGAGACCCTTTTTTGACGCAGCTGGCTGTACCGGCACAGCCAGCTGAACGTTTCGATCGTCCGCCATCTTGCTGGTAGTTAAGTCGAGCGATGGCAACGGCTGCCCTTTTTTTCAGCATTGGGAAAGGGTTGCGCCTCAAAGGGTTAACCCTTTAACGCGCGGTGTCCTCGGCCGTGAGGACACAAAACTCTGACGTTTTGACGACTGTTGTCAGTCACGATGAATAAATTTGATTTCTATAAAAAACACTCGAGGGCGACATAGTTACATGAAAATCCTTTACTCTTTAGCACATAACATCCCGTAAAAATTGTCGATTATTTGTAAAATTGTCAGGACAATTTTTAACAGCACCGACATCTGCTCAGAACTGGAAGAATACGATGGAAATGCATTGGTATCACAGAACAACTGGATAGACTGCTGAAAAAAAAGGGCAAACGTTGCCATCGCTCAATTTAACTACCAGCAATTTAACTACCAGCCATTTAACTAATCGTTCACCACGTGCCACAGATCTAGAGACCATTTTTTGACACAACTGGCTGTGGACAACAAAATGGTCTCTAGATCTGTGGCACGTGATGAACGATTCGATCGACCACCATCTTGCTGGTAGTTAAATTGAGCGATGGCAACGTCTGCCCTTTTTTCAGCATTGTGAAATGGTTGCCCTTCAAAGGGAGATCCATCTTTGATAATATGCTAAGTCTTACTTGTCGCCCCTTCCTTGAAACTTGTGGACTCGCCACTGCTCCTGTATTAGACAAAATTATATGAAAGCTACTAAATTATATAGAAAGAAATTATATGAAAGCTATTATATGATATGATTGCACGTAATTCCATTTATAAGCACAATTCGAGTCCATTTGTCAAGGAAAGGGAAAAATGCACTTCGTGAATGTACTCTAAATAATATCATTAGTTCCGATTTTCCTCATGCACTTAATGTTCCAAAAACAGGAAAAGATAGGATAAAAATAATTGCCAACGAGATAAATACTGAGACAGCATTTTAAAGATATATATACATTGTTTGATAGAATTTGCACAGAAGGCTAGTTAATTTCGCCTTCGAAAATGGATTTGATTTGATTTTGGGAATACGGCCGATTACACGAGAGGTCTGGGCCATGGTGGGAAAGGAGGAGGGACGGTGCCCTCCGTGGGAGTCTTTCTAAGGGGTCCTAATCCGTATTTACTCGCAGCTTCGGAGAAAACCACGGAAAACTCGGTCGGAAAAATCGCGTCCGTAGGTCTACGGACGCGACTTAGGTTTGAACCAGGCACCTTCCGTCTCCCAGTTGAGAGCACTATGCGCTCGGCCACTGGTCGGGGTGGAAGAAATTTAAGTATTTTCAACAAATATGTGTACACAAGTAGCACAACTATGTTCTCCGAACATCTAATAATTTTCAAAGATCCCACGTGTGCTGGCTGGGTAATAATGTTAGGGTGGATGCAGATGAAAATTGGGTCCAGTTTAACTTCCCCTTCACAAAAGTACAATCGATTAAAACGGCCCTCCATTGGCATTTTATCCTACAATTTAATCTTTTTGTCAATTATTTTAAGAAAAAGGAGTGATTTTTAAAAATTGGTATGAAAATTCACAAAAATAAACATTGAAATTCGCAAAAATAAACAATTTTCACTACAATGGAACTCGGAAAAAAATTTCTGGATCGATCCCTGCAATATGTTTCAGTGCATATAACATGCGATTATAATGTTAAAAATATTCAAGCATAATTTTTTAGCCATCCGTTATTCTTATTTTAATGTGCTAAACTAAAAGAGATTAAAATAATTTAGATTTCTCATGCTCAGACAGCAAGGGAAGTTTTTCTGAACATATTTTAACGCTCAGGGAACATTGAGTAATAATTTCTGGACGTATACTAACGTTCAACAGCAAAACTTGTGCTGTCTTAAAATACATATACTATGCCTTTATGTTTCATATTAAATTCAATTCATATTAAATACAGAGACATACCAAAGAAGCTTCATGATAACTGAATGCTCAAAACGTTTAATCCCTACAGTGAATAATTGAGTAAATTTCTCTAATGAAAAATTACATGCTATAAAAATTAAATAATGTATGAGTATACATTTTTTACACGCTGTTAAACAAAATGGAATGTAATTAAGGAAGCATCCATTTATGGAGGATAAAACTTGATTAAATGAATCTACTGCAGATATAATACATGGTGGTCTATTTAAAACAAACAACTGAAATTTGCTTTAAAAAATCTGGAGTGACTCCACTCGACTTTCCGAACACTTACGATTAAGATCATTACCAAGCATTTAAATAAATTTTAATCGATGAATAATTCAAACATATATACCAAGTTGAAACTCAATCGAATGCGCCGTTTAAATGCTAGCGCACATTCAGGAATTTCTCCCCATATGCCATAATGTAAAAGAAACCTTTGTCGTAGCCCTGTAGAAACACTATAAGTCCTATACACACCAAAATCAATACCGGTCTTGCGACGGTGGTTTATAACATATATACGCAATTTGAGCTCAATCGAATGCCCCGTTTAGGAGCTATCGTGTTCACACACATACACACACACACACGCATCTCGTAAAAATAGCATAAATGAATTCAGAAGACCTCAAAACGTGTAAATACACCAAAATCTCGAAGTCGAATTTTTTTATGATTACAATACTTTCCTTACATTGTACATATTCGGGAAGTAATAAACTACCAGCAAGAATTTGTTACCTTTACACAGGGCCTGATTACCGAAAAGGTTCTGGAAGCTTGAGCTTATCCTCGGAATTTTAAGGGGGGCCCAAAAATAACTGTAGAGCTGCGATAAAAAATTCGAAATTTTGTTTTTAAATGATCTTTTAAGTTATTGTAAAGATTTTTAATGAAGAGAAGTGGAAAGCTATTTTTGAGAATTTCAGAAATCTTGATACTCCATGTAGCAACGTTTCTTAATTGGTTCAATTTGTGATGTCTTTGCCTGGGACATCTGCTCCAGTTGAGAGAGTTTGGGTCAGCAGAAAGGGGTAGACTTTCATATGTAATGGGCCATTCCATGTCACGTGTGGGACATAGATTTTAATTCTGCTTGATATGTTTTAATTTCTTCAACATGTTGTGATTTTTTTTAGCTAAATCTATTATACTGAGTTAAGAGTATAAGACTTCCCCCTAACTTTTAATATATAGTTTAATATTTTATGGTTCGTGAATTTGAAACTAGGACCATTTAAAGTTAGGAGCTAAAAGCATCACGTGTGGGACAATATCTCTGTCCCGTACGTGACACTTGTATAAATCCTTCTAGCTACAATCTCGGGAACCTTTAAAATATGAATTATACATTAAAATTAAGGTAAATCTCCATATATTCAATTCAACATATTAAATGTAGCTGAAAAAAAAGTATAGCATGTTTAACAAATGATAATGTATAAAGAAAGTTTAAATTTTTCTGTCCCACACGTAACATGGAATGGCCCAATGCTAAACATCTAAATGTCAAAATTAATTCTGAACCTTCATGTTGTGATTTTTATGATGTCTTAAAAACAAAGAAAGAATTTCTGAATAAAGCCATGTCTAATGAAAAATATGGCTTAATAAATAGTTTAATGTTCTAGTGAGGTAATACTTTTAGTCTACTTTTTAAAGTAATTTCAAAAACAACACTGTAAAATCTCGATACAATGAACTAAATTATTATTAAGATTAATGAATATAGGATATTTATCAAAGGAAACCATTCAAACTAATTAAATCAATAAAATTTCATTTTAATGAATAAAATATACTTAACAAATAAAATCATTCAAACTTTCCTTTTCCCAAATAAAAAGGGGAGGGGGCTCGAAATGAGACTGAGCTACCCCTCACTTCAGAGGTTAATCGCCTTTACACACACACACATTCAAATCAAGGGCGGCTCCAGCGAGGGGGCCGGGGCCATAGCCCCCTCCGAACTTTTTGTTTTTGAACTTTAGATTCGTATACTTTACGATTCCTCACGTTCAATTGGCATTTTAAACAATTTATAGGCTATCTAAAAAGTTCAATGGCCCCCTCCGAAAATTCAGCCTGGAGCCGCCCTTGATTCAAATTTATGGAAAGATATTTGATACATTTTATCATTATTACGGTTATTATTATTATAGTCATTATTATTATTATCATTACCATAGTCAGGTTTCGTGCTGACGTATCCGTTGCATTCCTGAAGACCTCGAACGTTTTCTGCTTTTTCTTTCTGTTTAACTTTTTCAGAGAAACTCTTCGGATTTTTGCGCCTGTAGCTCCCGCGTCTTCTCGTGGAACCTTTTCTTTGCATATTCACCACTGCTTCGGGTGACAGTTATTTCATTTCAGTCCTGATAAGTACGATACATAGCTGAAATAAAAGAAGAAGAAAAATTATTAATGCTGTAAAAAAATAAAATAAAAATATCCCTTTGCTGGGTGACGTTATCTTATCAAAGCTGAACCATAAATAATTTTCCAGAAAAAGACGTGAAACAACGAACAAATGCAAAAATGACTCATGAAATATACATTATTCAAACCTCTTTATATGGGTTCTGGTGCGTACTTTAAAAGCGATCATAAGAGAGGTATGATTGTTTTCGACAGATAACAGAAGGCATACTTTTAAATACTGACGATTATATCATTGTAGCGAGCACCAACGGGAGCAATCGACATTTAAGTTCAGTCTGCACGAACACGGAAAGTACAGCATAGTCCTTTACATACTTAAAATTGAAAGATCTTTTTGTGATTGCCCGAAGTTCGATAGGATTCCTAAAAGCAAGAGAGCCCGAAACGCTTACAGAAGGCAAAAAGCATGCGAAGTTCAAGAGCGGTCACTCAAAGATCTTTTAACACTTTATCTTCGGATGGTACTTAAAAGTACTTTAATATTTGACTCATCCATTACTTAAGCTTGTTTCAAAACCTCTACCAAATATTGCACTAAATTATTCTACCCGGATCCATGGGCGTCCATATTTCTGTTTGCAGGAGGTGGGAAGTCAGGGGTCCTACCCCACAAAGATACTATGTTTTAGTGTTGAATCACATCCATGTTATACTAGTACGTGAATTATTACGGTACTACATTGGAACTTCTATGAACGACCACCTCTATTAAGCGACCCCCTTCCCCAACGATCAATTTTTTAAGACGCCGATTTTCGCCTATCTACTTAATGTTAAAAGATCTTCTAAAGAGACCACACAACCCTCTATAAGCGACCGGTCCCGGTTCTTTGTCAGAAAATTTTCTTGCATTTTTCCGGAAGTAAAGTAAACAAAAGCCACATTCCAAATCAGTCGCTCTATTGCAAATCGACAGCAGGTGTAAGTACACATACGCAGGCCCGTCGAGAGACAAACTCGGGCCTGGGGGGTGGATATCTGCCGGGCCCTCCCCACCCCCCTCCAAAAAAAAAGTTGTTCACATATTGTAAAATACAAATAAACTTTTCTTTTTTTTTCACTATCTGGCATTTTCAAATTTTATTTTAAAAAAGACGCTTTCATTAAATAGTTTAATGTTGGTCTTTATAATACGAATAATTGGATTTTTTCTTTACAAAATCAAAACTTTTAAAAATTAGCTTTTCTCGCTTTTTTTGAGGCGGAAGTATCAATAATAATTTTAAAGTTCAGTTTTTTCGCTAGTGCCGACTCAATACAAAATGTTCTATTTCTGTCTATACAGAATTTTTTTTTTTGAAAGTTTAGCCCGGGCCCCCCCAAAAATAGGGGCCCGGAGGGAATCCCCCTCCCTCTCGACAGGCCTGCACATACGCATCGCGTACAAATCTTGTGGGTTAGAGAAGGGGCATATATAAGAAACGAATGAATTTACAATTGACATGATCGAGTCACGCGAAAAAGGAAATTCGGAGAGGAAGTTGGCGGTTACTTATGGTTGTGATTGTGGTAAAATCCAAAAAGCACATTTTCCAGCAAATAGATTTTATAATGGAAAATCCAGGACGCATGAAAAACATCAGGATAAATGCTCTTTTGTTAGATGTAAAAAATAGAGTGTAATGTGTTTGAAGAAAGAAAAAAGAATGAAACAATATGAAATTTCCAAATATTTTATTAACATTTGAATTTTAAAAATATGTTTGTATAATTTTTTATCTATTAGCATGCAAATTCATAAATAAAAAAATAAACAATATTTGTTAGCATTTTTTTTTCTTGGCTACCAAATGTTTATACTTGTTTGAGCGACCACCTCTCATAACAACCGATTTTTCGCGGATCGGGTAGGTGGTCGCTCCGGAGAAATTTCACTGCATATGTTTTTTGGGAGAGCTATTGTGGGGACTGGCCCCTCATTGCCCACATGTATAGGCAGGCGTCCATGGCCGGTTCTAAAGGAGGACAAGCCAGGGTCCATACCCTGGACGACAAATTCAAGTGTATGGAACTTAAAGGGGGATAAGCGAGGGCGGCAGTTTTAAGTTTTTGCCCCATCCTGGAAAAATCTAAGATCCATAACTGCTGCATACTATGATTGGGACCAGGGGCGTAGCCAGAGATTTCTCATGGGGGGGGGGTTACGACTACTGCAACTCACATATATGCATACATGTGTATGATAAGGGAGTGAAGAATATACATTTTGTATGACAAAAAATTCCTCATGGGAGGGGTTATGACCCCCCTAACCCCCCCCTTGGCTACGCCCCTGATTGGGACTGTTTTACAAAACTAGAAACAAGTTAAATCGGGTGCCCCCCCCCCCCCAAAAAAAAAAAAAAAAAGATCTGGATTGTCTCTTCACATATGGCTGCACTGTACTATACAACAATCGATAAAACTATGGGAGGCAATAAACTTTCAGAAATGTTTTCTTATTTTTAATGCTTTGCTAAATTCGTTATGTTTAATTGTATTTCGCAAACGATTATAAAGTAAAAATGTAAAGATTATTTTTTAAAAGTTTCATAAATCGTAGAAGTTCATGGTTCGTCGAGAAATAAAACAATTTGGGTAGCCTGGAATGTATTATGTACCAAACGTACTTTTATTTGTCAATATTTTTATTCCGGAACGTGTATGTGATCTATGTTGCTGCTTTCCCGGGGGAAAAAAATAAATAATCTAGATTTTAGAAAAACACACCTCGGAGACGGAGGGGAGGAGGCAACAAGGTATGTTCTTGGTAAAATGTTTCGATCCCTGAAGATTTAACATTTTTGTGCCTGAGACGAGATAGAAATATTTTCCTCATTGTTGCATAGATTCATTATTACATAGGATTTTGCAGCACGGAGCTTTGTATACAAAGGGCATTCGGAACGTAAGCACCGTTTTGAGAAAAAAAAAAAAAAAGTAGTAAACTTTTTTTTTTTTTGCTCAACTTTATTTTTACATGAAAGAGCATACCTTAAACTATTTTTCTACATAGTTCCCGCCAATGTTCACACACTTGTCGTAACGGGTTACCAGCTTTTCTATACCTTCTTCATAGAAATTTACCCACCAATGGTGATAACTACGACTCCACAGCATTTTTCACCTTATCGTCGGAATACAAAGCTCTTGTCGCCTAGCTCGCGCGTCATGTGCAGGAATAAGTTTCTAAGTCGTGGTGGGAGGCCTGGGCTGCGCGGAGGGTGATCGATCTCCTCCCAGCGAAATTGTCGAATCATCCTTTGAGGATCACCAGCAGTATGGGGCCGAGCATTGTCATGGAGCTACACAATTCCTTTACTGAGCATGCCTCTCTGTTTGCTTGGAATGGCACGCCGTAGTTTTCTTAAAGTCGTGGTTATCGCCACTGCCGGGAAGTTTCAATGAAGAAGGTACAGAAAAGCTGGTAACCCGCTACGACAAGTATTTGAACATTGGGGCAACTACGTAGAAAAATAGTTTAAGGTATACTCTTTCATATAAAAATAAAATTGGCTTGAAAAAGAAAAGGACTTTTTTTCCCCCCCAAAACGGTGCTTACTTTCCGAATACCCCTAATAGTTGTAATGCGAGGCGAGAGGAGACATTTCTATTTCTTTTCTCGCAGCTACAACAAACGAACAACTTTGTGGATTAACTGCCATACATCCCAACCGGATGTTACTATACGCATTTTGAAAACTCATTCGTGCCGTTCTTCGTAGTAACTTGCAACACCAGAATTTTAATAATATCAGAATCCATATATTTATGTATACTATAGAAGAGAGAAAATATTTAAAGAAAAGAAAAGAACACACACACATATATATATCTTATAAATAAAAATGAAATTCTGTTTGTTTGTTTGTTTGTGGATTTGATTCGAATACAAATCCACAAAAATGAACCTATCGGCCTGAAATTTAGCATAGATATGTAAAATAATATAGAATAAATCGTAGTCCACTTTAAAACTTTGAAAGCCCACCCGTTCCCGGAATTTAAGAGATTTTTTATGCTCTCCATGCAAAAAGCTTTCCGTAATTGTAACCCCTGTAGTGAAAAAAGTGTGAAATAAGGAAATCGTGGTTGCCATGTGTGGCGATTTTGCCGAATAAAATGTTTTAAATTCTCAAAGTAAAAATAAAAGAATAATAATGATTTTTTTTGTTAGTTTATATTCGTAAGGTTATTTTTTTTAAAATTATAATATCGTGTGCATGGGAAATCAGAGCAGGAATGAAATGTTTTATACGCAAAACAATAAGAATTGAAGATTTCCGAGGCTAATGTATAACATTTTTTAGTTTGGTGAAAAAATAAAGTGGCTGAAATATCGATTTTGAGTAAGTGAGTTCTAGCGGTTTGCACAGTTTACGGCTTGGCGCAATTTATTGAGAGCTTAAGGAAATAGATTTTTGAAAACAAGCGCAAAGGTTTTATTAGAATACAGCGTTAAATTTTAATGATCCGTGAAGAAATAATGCAGTTATTAAGGGATTTCAAGCGATCTAATTTCAGAATTCTCGCCAATTGAGTGCATTGATTTAAGTTGGGGGAATTCCGCCAAATTTCAGAACATTGACATCTTCTCATTTAGTACATCGGAGTAACGATGAATAAAACACATTATAGTTGATAATTTAAAAAAATTCGGCTGTATTAAGGGATTCCACTTTTCAAATAAATGCGTGCTTTACTCTTTAGCGGTCGAACCATTTCCCATATTGATTGCTGCTAAGTCAATGCTTCAAATGATTCCCTGAAAAAACTCTTGCAAAATGGCATATGTTGGCACTTTGGCGAGGCTTAGATTTGAAACTGGATTTTATTTGAGACTGGTATATATAATAACACTGGTTATAGATAAAAATGAATGTTGGTATGTGTTTATGAGGTTAAAAAACTCCAGCACCGTTGAGCACCGTTGCACCATGAAATTTGGTTCACCTAAGTCTTTTATGATGGAGAAGGTTTTTATGCTATCCGTTTTCCTTAACTTGCCACTTGGTGCCGCAGCACAACGTCGAATTCTATTCCGTTTAGTCGTTTGCTATGCGAATATCGTCCAACCGATTTCGATGAAATTTGGTACACGCGAATATTAGAACACGGAGAATATTTTTCACTATCCATTTTGTTGTAACTTGCCGCTAAATGGCGCTGCAACGCATCAACTTCTATACCGTTCGACTGATCGGCATAAAAATTTTATACTTACACATTTGAGCACGAAGAATATATTCTAACTGCGTTCCTTTTGATGTTGCTCACCACTAGATGACACTGCAATGCATTATTATTTTAACTCGCCACTAGATGACGCTGCAGCAAGCCAAATTCTTGACCATTCAAACGGTCGCTATGAAAATCAGTATACATAGCTATTTGAACAATGAGAATATTTTGGCGTTATCCATTTTGCTATAACTCGCCACTTGACGGCGCTGTAGCAAATCATTACTTTAATTAACCACTAGATGGCCCTACAGTGTATCACTTCTTGACTGTGCAAATGACCGTTATGAAAATTGGTATACATAGATATTTGAACACGGTCGCTATGAAAATCAGTATATATAGCTATTTGAACAATGAGAATATTTTGGCGTTATCCATTTTCCTATAACTCGCCACTTGATGGCGCTGAAGCAAATCATTACTTTAATTAACCACTAGATGGCCCTGCAGTGTATCACTTCTTGACTGTGCAAATGATCGCTATGAAAATAGGTATTCATAGATATTTGAACACGGGGAAGAGTTTGGCGCTATCCATTTTCCTATAACTTACCACTAGATGTCGCGTCAACACATGAACTTAAGGACTGTCCAGCCGATAGTCATGAAAATTCGTATACATCGATATCTGAATGCGAAGAGTATTTTCGCCGTATCCGTTTTGTTAAAACTCGCCACTAGATTGCGCTACGCCGCATGGCCTTCTGCACCGTACAAACGATTGCCTTGCAATTCGATATGCATGATTATTGGACACAATATAACGCGATATCCATTTTGCTATATCTGTTTATTACAATGAATAGTAATCACCACAAATCGTAATATCAAAAAGTCCATTCATTCCCGTGCGAAGAACGGGTATTTCAGCTAGTATATATATATATATATATATTCTTAATTTTTCCATTCGAAAAACTTACAGAAAAAGAAATTAGTAGTCTATCGAAGATAAGAAAAAAAAAAAAAAAAACTTATCCTCCCCTACCACGCTTCAAGAAAAAAGGCCACAATCCTAAAACTATACGCAAAAAAATTAAACTACGAAAAATGTTTATAGTAAAATATTTCAGTAGATAATATTTTATCATATGCAGATTTATAATAGGATATTTTTAGTTTCTGTTTAGTTTAATTACATTATTCACAGTTTATTTTCTTTTACGGTTATCTCGCAGATAAGATAATTATTTCAAGATACTCAATGCATAAATTTTAAAGTGCTCAAGAATAAAATAAAGTAAAATAAAATATCCATTTGATGATTTATCAGTTTAAGAACTGTTTGCTAAGAATTTGGGATGTTGCCATGTTGGTGTCATGGGGAAAACCCACATACAGTCGAAGTCGTTTATAACGGTTGCTAAGGGACCGCGATATTTGCTCGTTATAACCGACTACTCGTAAAAAATGGGTTCGTGAAATAACCATAAATATTCATGCATAATTAACATATTACCTGTTTTTTTTTTTTTTTTTTTTTTTTCTGTGCAGTACTAAACCAGTTAGTTAATTTGTTTGACTATCTTATTGCTTTTAATACTTTCCAACAAGGTTGAAAAGTGTGATTTCTGTTTGCCTGTCTGTCCGTCCATGCTCTAACTACTGTAAATATGCATCGATTTCAACCTCTATGGGAAGTTATTCTTTAAAGTGTATCATCCTACTATATAATTGCGCTGATCCCTGACTCCAATATAAAACTCATTTTCGCCATTACTACAAAAAGATTACGAAATTAAGCACTAAATACCCTAATAACATCTACACCGTTTGTACGATGCGCTTGAAATTTTTCATAAATATGCATAAAAATATAGAAAATAATCTACGCTACTTTAAAAATCTGAAAATCCACCTGTTCCCTCATTTTTAAGCGATTTTTCGCTACTTTCAGCTCCATTTTATTTCCGAGAGTAAAAAAAGCGAATTGCTTGCGTGGCAAAATTAGTTATTGCAAGTGAGAATGACTTCATATTGACGTCACAATTATCATGATTTTTCCAGATTTATGAGTTTAATTTTTCCGATTTCCTCAGGATTTCGAAGGTATATTATAGGATTGGATACTCTCCATAGGCGCATGCTTAGATTTTTGGTACCCAAACTAAGTTATATAATGTAAACATTGGAAATTTAGTAATGTGCAGCGATCCTAGCAGTAAAGGAATAGAACATTTCCCGCGGTGACTGCTAACGAGTTTTATAAGTTTTTAATTTTGCAACCTAGCATGTGAACGAGATTATGAACGCCAGCCACTAAATTTTAATTATTTTTTTCACCTTTGCTTACGTGGTTGCCTTAGTAACAAATGAATAAAAAATGGAGGAAAAGGTTCTATCTTGAGATTATTAAAATATTGAGTTTATATTAGTTAACGAAAAAAAGTTTTCGTCTGCAACGGTGTATATTTACATTAGAAAATAACTTTGAATTCATTACTGAGTTTTTTATGTAACATGAATTTAAATTTTCAATATTAGTTTAGCGGCAATTTGAAATTGTGTTAAAATTTATCGACGCATGAAATAAATGTAACTACTGTTTGAGTGTGGTCATCATTATAAATTAACACTTTTTAAATATTGCCTTCTCTTCAATGGATATACCAGCAGTTACCGAGTGAGGTATTGCGCCATCTACATGTAACGACGGCGTTATCCCACTTTCTGAAGGAAGTGTCCCCTCTTTTTTACTTCGTGCTCCGGATGTTGCCAGCGAAATGAAAGCGATCGAATGCGAAAACTTTCCGCACGTTCCCAGAAGAAATAGTCTGAGAGGTGTTAATACTTTCGGTTTGTTCGTCCGTTCTGTTGTCCACCCGTTCAGTTCAATGTTTTAGCTGCTGTAAATATACATGGATTTATGCGAAATTTATGTTTTTCGATATACAGAACCATGTACTCTATTGAAAGCGGTGTAAGTAGCATTTATAGTTATTTTACAGGAGAGAAAAAAAAATCCAATACATTGCACTCTATGGGCAATCATTCTTGAAAACGTATTTTAGAGATATTCGGTTTTTTGAAAGAAAACAAAATTAGCATACATATTATTAAGTTTCTCAAAATAATGCTCTCCATTGAAAATAGTGTTTGTATTATTAATAGTTCTTTTACAGGAACACTCAAAAGAATTCCAATACATTAAAATCTGTGGCATTTGAGAGACTCTAATACATTTCTAGCACGAGAGAATGGGTAGAAAATTCTTATATTCTTCGGTTAAATGATGGAAAATTTTTTTAAACTTCGTTTACAGAGTCTCATAAAATTGCATCTATGGGGTTATACAACATTATCTTATCTCCGAAATCTCGCAAGATTAAAAACAGAAATACATCGCCAAATTTGACGCAAAAACATTGTGTTGGAAAGTTTCATATAATCGATGCCTTTGGCATAATTTATCTATCTTGTTTCCTGTATCGTTAAAAAACTCAAGGACCTAAAATCCCCGTCAATTGCATCCCCAGATTCTAAAAAAGTTTGAAGTTTTTCTGCTCACTCAAAAGCCATAAGTACATGCTGCGGTCGATTCAGGTTGAAATTCAACATATTCGTTGTTACCATCGTCGCTTTCACAGACTTTGAAAATGTTAAATGCATTTTTCCAAGAAAGGATTAGCTGAGCTGGAAAGGAGGAGGCCAATGGAAATTTTTTGAATATGGAAAAATATTCCACGCTATAACCAATCATCAATAGAACATTTCGTTTATTCGTTAAAAGCGAGTTACGTTCCCATAGACTTAATATTGTACCACCAAGTAATTTCTGATTTCCTCGTTAAATCCGGGCACTTTATAAATGAGTCCGAGTGCATATATATTTTCACAAAAATAAGCATTTTCGTGAAAATCGCTTCTTTTCCGAAATTTCAATGCTTATTTTTGTGAATTTTGGTACCAATTTTTAATAAAGTAACTTTTTTTTTTTGTTAAAATAATATGATAAAACAGATTAAAGTGTAGGGTAAAATGACAATAAAGGGCCGTTTTAATCGATTGTATTTTTGTGAAGGGGCCGCAAAATGGACTCAATTTTCGTCTCTGCATCAACTCCCGATATATATTTGACTACGTGATTTTATCTCTCATCTTTCATGTATTTCGCCTGGTAACCCTATGTTGAAATTAACTAATAGCATTTAAATATATGTAAAATTATGTCGCATTTTTAGGTCGCTTTTTTGAGACACATTTTTCGGACAATTTTCCATAAAGGGGGTGAGAGATAAATGACATAGTCATTAATATATGATTTTTTTAATTTCTTTTTATATCGTTATCAACAATTGCCTCATGTGTGACATCACCGCTTACCTCATATATTGTTAACAGAATAATTGTAAATTTATTTATTCGATAGTGCTACCATTTCTTTCCGATTACCTTGCTCATCCTACTATATAGCTACGCCGATCCTTGAGACACTGATTCTGTAACAATTTCAGGTAATCACTCCAAGATAACACTTTTACCACCATTACTCCGAAAAGATTAAATAGCTAAGTACAAAAAGCGCAATAGCATGTAACAACGTTTGTATTATCCGCTTAAATTTTTTCCTGACCACGTATAAAAATATAGAAAACAATCTGCGCTACTTTAAAAATCTGGAAATCCACTCGTTCCCTAATTTTAAAGCAATTTTTAACTATTTTCAACTTCGCTTGTTTTTTCCCCCGAGAGTAAAAAAAAAAAATTATTATTTGCTTGACAAAATTAGCTGCCGCAAGTGACAAATCACGTCATACTGAAATCTCAGTTATCAGGCTCTGAAGGGAGAATTTCGATTCCATTCATTTAGAATGGTTTTTCTAGATTACCCAATTCTTTTTCTCGCAAATAAAATGATTTCATCTGCATGAAACACTTATATAAGAGTGGATGTTTCCGAAGAAACGAAATCTTTCGAATGTGAAAAGTTTTCGCACGTTTTTGAAAGAAAATGCAATTCCGATTTGGCCAATTTACGCCAATAATCCACTGAGTTGCTCAAGTGCAAAGGTTTAGCAATTACCTCGTCAATGTCTAAAGAGAAATCCTTAAATTCCGAAAATATAAACTAAGTACAAAATGAAAGAAATATTTTTACGATTTTGGGCTGTATCGAAAAATGAGCGAATATCTCTATTATTCGATTCCTACTCTCCCTATTTTTATACATCTTGTTCAAATTTTCAGTCGTTAATAAAATACTTTTTTTCCATCGACTCAAGTTCAAATACATTTTTACTTTCCGAACATGTACCATGTAAGGAAAGTATTGTAATCATGAAAAAATTTGAATTCGAGATTTTGGTGTATTGACACGTTTTGAGGTCTTCTGAATTAATTTATGCTATTTTTACGAGATGTATGTATGTATGTGTGTGTGTGTGTGTGTGTGTGTGTATGTGTCTGAACACGATAGCTCCTGAACAGGGCATGCGATTGAGCTCAAATTGGGTATATATGTTATAAACCACCGTCGCAAGACCGGTATTGATTTTGGTGTGTATAGGACTTACAGTTTTTCTACAGGGATACGACAAAGATTTCTTTTACATTATGGCCTATGGAGGAAAATTCTGGAAAGTGCGCTAGTGTTTAAACGGTACATTCGATTGAGCTCAAATTGGGTATACATGTTATAAACCACCGTCGCAAGACCTGTATTGATTTTGATGTGTATAGGACTTACAGTTTTTCTACAGGGATAAAATAAAGATTTCTTTTACATTATGGCCTATAGGGAGAAATTCTTGAAAGTGCGCTAGCGTTTAAACGGTACATTCGATTGAGCTCAAATTGGGTATACATGTTATAAACCACCTTCGCAAGACCGGTATTGATTTTGATGTGTATAGGACTTACAGTTTTTCTATAGGGCTACGACAAAGATTTCTTTTACATTATGGCCTATGGAGGAAAATTTTGGAAAGTGCGCTAGCGTTTAAACGGTACATTCGATTGAGCTCAAATTGGGTATACATGTTATAAACCACCATTGTAAGACCGGTATTGATTTTGATGTTTATAGGACTTACAGTTTTTCTACAGGGCTACGATAAAGATTTCTTTTACATTATGGCCTATGGGGAGAAATTCTTGAAAGTGCGCTAGCGTTTAAACGGTACATTCGATCGAGCTTCAATTTGATATATATGTTTGAATTATTCATCGATTAAAATTTATTTAAATGCTTGGTAATGATCTTAATAGTGTTCGGAAAGTCGGATAAGTGTTCGGAAGTGTTCGGATAAGTGTTCGGAAAGTCGAGTGGAGTCACTGCAGATTTTTTTAAAACTTGTGGTGGACGACACTTGATGTTAATGCAGTTTTTTCAAATATTAATTCAGTAATTAAGTAAATTTAATTAATTAATTTTAGATCCTGTTACGTGCGATTAAAAATGAATGAAAACAATAAACTAAAACTGGATTAACGGTATCCACCCTTGCTTCACAAACGGCCGTGCATTAATTAATTAATTAAATTAAAAAAATTAAATTTAAAAAGTAACTAAAATAAAAATTTTCTTTGTTGACCTAAGTAGGAATTGACCCTTTTTTTTTTAATATTACTTGTGCTGTTATAATTTGAATGTTAATATTGCACGCTTGGATTTTAAAATGTTTCAGCAGGTTGGGCGGTAATTTTTGTTTCAGTTTCAGATTCAAAGAATTTCAGAGATAAAACTCTTTGTTGAATGTGTGTGTGTCATAAGATTGGTTTTCGCCTCCACGTTTTCAAAAGAAGGGTGAATTCGAAGAAACTTTTAATACTAACAAAAGTTTTTAAATACATACATTTAATTTAAAAGTATAATTGTGAAGTTATTACAAATTTCTGAACATAAGATTGGAATGAAACTTAAAAACTCAAATTTAAAGCAGGAAATAAATGTTTTATTTACTTTTTTTTCGTTTTGTTTTATTAAAAAAGCTGAAGCTTTAGTTTACACCATAAAATTGAATCCTTTCTTTTTGTATTAATGTACTAAATATATTTTTTTAAATTAACAATTCATTTATTCCTTATTATGCTAAACTATTTTACAGTTTAATAGATTTTTTAAAAAATGTCTTTGCTGATTATGATAGAGGTTTACGCTCTGGGCCAAGCTAGACTAACCTACGAAGCACGACGTATATCAGTTTTCATAAAATTATTACCCCCAAACATTCTAGATTTGACAAGTTTTAACCATTCCAATATGAAAAAACAAGATCTCTGAAGAGAAATCAGCGAAGAATTCCCTTCCGTTTCGATGGGTTTTGTTTAGTTACTGGAGTGAGATCGTATTCAGAATTCAGCATACCCTGCTGATTGATGTGCAATAATATTTTTAATATCTCATTAAAAAATTATTATTGATAAAGCGTAGGAACACATTCCTATTAAAAATGTAGACAAAAAATCCAACCCTTGGTTTCAATACATTTGATCACAAATCAACTTTGGTTGTGATCAGGGTCGAAACTGGGGGGGGGGGGTTGACAAAATCTGCAATAGCTCCATAGGAGGGGCGCCGTAGCTAAGGTCCCCCCCCCTCTCCCCAGGCGACGAAATAAACTCTAGTGGCAGCACTGGCTTTGATAACATCTTACAGCTCTCGAAATAAAAGTTAAGAAACAGTTGTGTCCCAGGTTTTTAAAAATATTCCAAGATGATGGAAAATTGCATAAGAGCTGTGACAACTTCAGTTGTCGGTCATGATTATTCTTATCTCGATGGTTCAAAGTCCAAAGTTTTCGTCACGTGAGTAATCTCACGCTTTTTTGGCATGATTTTATACCTTTTTTTTTTTTTTTCATATTCCATCGAAGTAGTTTTCATAGAAAGCACTACTTGTAATCAGTCGCTACGACCGAAACATGCTTGTCCAAAGTTCAAAAGCGGTGTTGTCTATACTGAGATGGCCATGAATAACAGTTTTAAATCGGTATCTTTTATTTTTAGATATTGCAGAAGAAAAATAGAGGAAATCGAGCAATGGGAGATTATAGCGTCAAGCAAACTGCATTTAAAAGAAAAAAAAAAAAAAAGACAAAAAATTTCAAAAGTAAAGGTTGGGAGCCTGTATCTGTAAATTTATTCTTTAGCACATTTTAAACTGAAAATTCAAATTTAAGTGTTTTTTGAAAGTTTGTTGCATTTAGACAGAGCCGGGCCTAGGGTCCTAGGATTATTTTAACAAAAAAAAAGTTACTTTATTAAAAATTGGTACCAAAATTCACAAAAATAAGTATTGAAATTTCGGAAAAGAAGCGATTTTCTCGAAAATGCTTATTTTTGTGAAAATATATATGCACTCGAACTCATTTATAAAGTGCCCGGATTTAACAAAAACTCGGATTTAACGAGGAAATCAGAAATTATTTGCTGGTACAATATTAAGTCTATGGGAACGTAACTCGCTTTTAACGAATAACCTCCGGTTATAGCGTTTAGACAGAGCCGGGCCTAGGCGACCGCAGAGGGCGCCACCTCTATCGGGGCCCCAAAATACCTTACTTTATAATATGTATATGTATATTTTGAGTATCCATATATTGTTGAAATTTTCGTTTTAACTCCTTATAAAACTACTTTAACTACTATAACTATTTTAACTCCTTATAAAATACTAGCTGCATGTGTGTGTGTGTGTGAGAGGGGGGGGGGGGCGCATATTTGTATTTTGCACCTCTTAGAAAAATAGCTAGGACGACACTGCATTTAGAACTATGTTATTTGCCTCAACATGGCACAGTGGTTATGTCACTGAAAATGGTAGACAGCCGAAGTGTGAAGGTTCCAGGTTCGGGTCCCACTGCGTGACTGTCGACTTAACCGTTCGGAGTTTTCCGTGGATTTCACCGAAACTAGCGTAAATACGGGTTAGGACCCCTTAGAAAGACACCCCACGGAGTGGTGGCCTTGTATTGTCCTTCTGACGTAGATTCATAAGCGGAGTCGGGCCAAAGCACACAAATCCGAAATACGTGTTAAAGAAACAAACTGTGTCATTTTTAGTCCTCTTCTTAAAGTATTCAATATCTGACAAGTTAAGAGATGCCTACAGAATTTCACAATTAATTTTAAACACTGAATACCAGTAAATATATAAGTAACTAGCTGAAGCACCTGTTCTTCGTACAAGAGAGGAAGCAGGGATTTTTCTAAGACTATAGTGTTGCA
Organism: Cheiracanthium punctorium; assembly: GCA_038373885.1. Taxonomy (NCBI): domain Eukaryota; kingdom Metazoa; phylum Arthropoda; class Arachnida; order Araneae; family Cheiracanthiidae; genus Cheiracanthium; species Cheiracanthium punctorium. The sequence continues at coordinate 233,319 of JAWZYV010011936.1, read as the reverse complement.
GATATAGTTTGGTTTCTTGACTTTTTGCTTTTATGTATTTTCGCTTCTGTGTTTTCGTTACCTTGTGTTTTTGATCTTTGTATGGTGTTAGAATAATGTCTGTATTACCTGCTGCATTAGAAAAAAAAGTGTTGCAGAAAACTCTGCTTAGTTTTCGGGTTTCGTCATTTGAAATTCTACTGTATGTAGAAAGTTCTAGAAGTAAAGAGTCCACTTGTCAGGATGGAGCACAAAATTTATGGCTTCTAGAACTTCGTCGAACAATCTGCTGTACAAAATTCACAGGCACTAACGACAGTAACTGGCTTATAACAGTCCACTTCAAGTTTTCACAGATGCTGTACTTCACACACAACACAATAGTTCCAGAGGCTAAAATTCATTGGAATTCTCGAGGGAAAAAATAAACTGTTCTTCGGTATTGAACAATAAAGAATCCACACACAGAATGCAAAAACAAGCTTCTCAAAAGAAGCGACATATCGCTTTCAAAGCAGAGAAAGCAGAGCCTTATGCTCTCAGCAGAATGCAATGAACTACAGCGTATCTGTGGCTGCGAGAATTCACTTAAACTGAGTCACCGCTGTTCTCTGCCCTTATATAACCTCTGCCGACATCACCAGAAAATTCCCGATTAATCATGAATTTTGATTGCGTAACAGAAATATAATTGACTAACATTAGACTATTGCGTAATATTAATGCAAGGAAACAAACAATACAGGCCCCATTGGTAAAATTGCTCCAAATGTCGGAAATGTCGCCACGCTTGGTGACATTTTGGAGAAATATTTCCAAATTTGGAGTTAAAATATAAGTCCCCATAAGTGAACTCAGCTGAGTTCTAGCAGCAATATTTCTGAAGATTTCGAGAAAACCCCATGTTAAGCAACGGAGAAACCCAAAACTCCCTATCTCGCGTTCTAGTTGACAGCTTTTGATGCAACAAAATGCAAACTTTAATTTTTTGATGCGTAGAATACGAATTTTAAACTGCATTACAAAATGAAAATTTTATATAATTTCTTGGAAGAGATTTTAAAAAACCTAGGAAACAAGCGTAACTCCTGAGAATGAAAGTGGAGGGATACATTGCGCCGAAATAAAAAGTGGGGGACGGCGTCCCCCAGCGTCCTTGTTCGACTACACCACTGATGTACGACACATGTACGAGACCCGCATCCGTACGTAACTCAAAAACGATTGGGCGTAGAATGTTTCTTCTCCGCCCCCCCCTCCTTCAAAGGTGAGCACTTGCCTATCAGGCATTCACCACTACTAGAGCCTCGAAGTATTGGTCATTTTATTATGGGCGCACTCGGTGCTTACGCCTATGAAGATACGCTCGAGTCCAAGTGTCTGGAATCGAACTCAACCCCAAGGTGTGATAGAATGGTTCAATCGCCCAGTAGCGGATCCAGAAATTTTTTTTGGGAGGGGCTAAATTTTGAAAAAAGCTTATTTCACCCAAACAAAATGTACAATAAAGCAAAATTTTAGTCTAAAGTAATGTAAAACCTTTTTGAGAGGGGCTAAGTTAAAAAAAAAATATCATTTTATCAAATTAAAGTGTATAATAAAGCAGAAGGTTACCCTTTAGCAATCTCTTTTGGGGGGGGGGGCTGAAGCCCCCTAGCCCCTCACCTGGATCCGCTACTGCCCTCGCCACACTACGCCACCTACAAGAATGTTGAAATGTTATATTTAGGGTTGTTGTCGAATCTAATGGTGCATCTGGCCTTTTGATTACAATCGACCGAGTAATTTATTTAACCCTTTGAGGCGCAAACCTTTCCCAATGCTGAAAAAAGAGCAGCTGTTGCCATCGCTCGACTTAACTACCAGGAAGATGGCAGACGATCGAAACGTTCATCGCGTGCCACAGAACTAGAGACCCTTTTCGCATTCTTCCATTTTTCAGCAGATGTCAGTGCTCTTAAAAAGAATCGTGACAATTTTTTTTACGGGAAAGGACGTGCTAAAAAGTAAAGGATTCTCGTGGAGCTATGTCACCCGCAACTATTTTTATAGAAATGAAATCTATTCTTCGTGACTGGCAACAGTCAAAACGTCAGAGTTGGGTGTTCCCAGAGCGGGAATACTGCGCGTTAAAGGGTTAAAGAGAGGTTAATAGAAAAAAAATTTCAATATATTAAGGTCTACGGCCAACTTCAGTACATTTAGGTCTATGGGCATTCCATTTTTGAGTCGTGCGCAAAATCTCGCGAACTGTTGCCAAGCTTAGAGAGCTTTGTCGACAGATCACCATATATTTAAGTTTCTGAATCTTACTAGTTTGACAATATCTCTTATATTTGGCGAGAACTCGTCAAATCGTAATATTATTGAAGTTTCGTATCTCAATTTCAGATTAAATAAATTCGAATAAAGTACACCTAAAATGTATATAATGTATACAATTTAATAGACCTAACATGTATGCAACACCTAAAATGTATATAATTTAACAGACAAAGACATACAAAGAAGTCATGTGGTGTCACACCATGTTTTTGTTTTGCAAGGCCTTTTTGATGCCTTTAAAACATTTTGAGAGTACGCAATCAGGTAATTCTCACACATTTCCCCGCCATGCGAGCATATCGCAAAATTATCGTAATATTTTGTTTTTATTATTTAAAATAAGGACTAAAGATTTTAATTAAAATCCAAAGGGCATCGATTAAAGTTGTAGTTAATATCAATCATAATATTTTGAGTTCAATGAATCAGATTAGACAAGATGTGCTGATTACATCCTACAGTATCAAGATATAATCCTGGCATTTGAAATAGTGAAATGAAAACTTCATGATGTATGAGCAAAATAAATAAAAACGTTTGACAGTAGATTTAGAACTAAAATTTCATCGTATGTGTTTAAACAAGCGTCTGTGGATTTTCTGACCATCTGTTGTATCGGAGTAATAATAGAAAGTTTTCAGTTTTTTTTTTTAATTCCTATTTTAAGGTCTTTAAAATTAATTCAGTAAACCACTGTTTTCGACGTTGCATCTATATCAAACGTAAACAACCTCGGTTTTGAATTTAAACTAATCAGAAACAAAAAACTTTTTCATTGCTTAAACACTAAATTGCATCGGTTTTTGTATTAACATTTTTAAACGAACGTTTACATGAATACGGTGGAGTCTTGCGTAAGTGAAAATTTCGCGTTGTGAAATAGGGTTATGTATGGCTTTTACCTTAGACACTTATAAACAACCCTCAAACCACTTTAAACCGTTACCTAACTATACATTTCTTAAACAAAGTAAAATTAAAGCCTGATTTAGACTGGTGCTTCCGCCTTGACGGCTGCTACGAGTGAGGGAATGCCGTTCGCTGATTGGTTCTCTTTTTTCGTAGCAAATCACGAAGACCATACTTACCCTCTCAAATCACGCACTTCTGTTTGCGCTTCCTACTTTTGGTGAAAAATATCGAGCTGCGGGCGAAAAGTCCGCGTTAGTTCTGAGATACGTTATTTGCGAAAAGAAAAACTCGCGTAATATGCCACTCGATTAAGATAGATCGCATTGTAGCGCGAGTTCACTGTAAACACGTTTTGATTTTACAAAATTCAAACGTTTGATTTTACATAATATGATTTAAGATTATTAAATGAATCAAATATTTGTTTTAGTTAACTTTTAATTAGTTCACAATCCTTCAAGTATCACCCGGAATGTAAGTTATCTACTTTATTTTTTGCTTGAATTCGAGAGTGTTGGGACTGCCATCTAGTATCAATAAAATGAATGATGGCGTCTACTGAGAGATAGACTTGAGATATTTCAGTCTTAACTTGATTTTCGGAAAAACAAAACGTTTTAGCATAGAAAAATATTTACCAAAACCAATATTAGAGAATCTTCCAAATGAAACTAAAAAATATGTAATGCGTTATTCTTATGCAGAAGAATATGAGACAATGACGGGTTATACGCTAAAAAGAATGAATAATAAATAGGGCTCTCAAAAGCATGCGGGAAATTTTTCGGAATTACGCGGTATCGATGCGGTAGTTTATTGAGATTATGCGGTAGGTATAGAAATTTATTGAAATAATGCGGATGATTAGGGAAATAACTACTTTAAAAAGAAAAATAATGTTTTAACTTACAATTAAAAAGAAATACGTGCATCTTACTTTTGCAGTGAAGTTTATTATTAGGTTGTAACGAAAGTTTTCCGCCACTCCAAGTATTGCCTGCACAAGCAGTTCCCGTTGGTGTCTTTGCCAATATTTTGTAAAACGATTTTTGTTATTTGAAAGAAAAGGCTTGTTTCAGAGAACTGTGTTGTGAAATCTGTAAAACAATATCGTTATGATTAAGTATAAGGTGTCTGAAATGGAACTACCACGCTACTAGATTGATCCATCATTTACTCTCAGTTCTGTCGCAAAATGTCAGCTACAGAATGACACTGAATCATGACACTGTGAAGATTTGGTACCGAAAGTTCAAAAACGAGGACCAGGATATTAAAGAAGCAGAGCGCTTTGGCCGGCCTATTGATGCTGATGAGTCCCGCCTACGACAATGTGTGGAAGAAGATAAATATTCATCCACTCAAGAGTTAGACTTTAGTGCCATGTTCATTAGTCGCACTAAGCATAAAAAAACTTGACATATAAAGTCAATAGTTGGGTACCGCGTGAGCTGACTCCAGCAAATCTGGCGGAAAACTTTCGTTACAACCTGATAAAATAAAGTGATGTTGGTCTGGCAGCCGACGATCCCTTCACAGTCTGTTTTTTAAATATTTAGCCGTAAAATGTAATTGCTCTTTCACTGTCTACAGAATTAGGTAAAACCGATAGTACTTGCTTTGCTTTGAATGTTAGTGTTTTGGAAACCTGTGTGAAATGGCCTCTGAATTCCAAAATCTTATACAAAGTTTTCAGCGGAACATTCTTTGACATACCCCTTCCCTTGTAAGCAGCATACTCAAAGTTTCTGAATCATCAAATGCTGGAACATTGTTGAAGACTTTTTCATCATCAACATTCATGTTGGACTATTCGTCTGGGTCAAACACACGGAATTTCGAATCAGGTTGGGAAAACTTAGGTAATCGCTTTTTGGAGACGTGCATTTCTGGACAATAACCAACGTTCAATTTCGCTAGTGTTATGTTGCATTTTCCCCATCTATGATACCGAATAGGGATACAAAGGGTTTTTGAAAAATGTATGTTTAGAAAAATTTAAGAAATAAATGCTTGCCGAAAAATTCGGCGTTATGCAGAATGTTGTAGTTTATGCGGAGAATTGTAAATTATGCATAATTCTACATTTTTGCATATTTTATAGGGTCCTAATAATAATATATAAATGCAACTCTGCCATCGAAAAGTAATTTTTCTTCGTTTTTATATTATACTTTCCAAAAGTATTTTCCCATAATTTAAGGATTTGTGTGTAACAATAGTTGAAAATAGCTTGTTCATTAAGAATATATATAGAGTATATATTTCCCATATGCTGAAATATTCTTTTAAAATATGGCATATATTTTTGTATTCGTAGGGGAGGGTGGGCCATAATGAGACAGAAAACACTTAAAACGTTTTATAATTATTTTATCAAAGTGTACGTCACACAAAGTATATATCAGATATAATATTTCACTTAATACTTACACATTACACCAGTTTTTAACCTATGAAATCAAGTACTTTATTGCACTTTTAAAAAAGATAAATAAATGTCTCATTGTGACCCAGGCGTTGGTCACGATGAGACAAGTAAAAAATTTTTATTTAACTTACATAAAATTGTTGGTTTTAAAAATGCTAGCTATCGGTATGAATTTAGTAAAGTAAAAATAAAAAAATTCTAATTCTTCTTTTTTTTCGATAAACAAATGCAATATACTTCTGGAAAGACAATAGAGAATTTAATGCAATTGAAAAAGTAAAAATCTATTTTTTGACCGAATTTAACTTACCTGGTCTCCAAAGAACCCATTAATATCAACTAATTAATCTTAACAAGTTGCCTGATTATTAATCTTAACAAGTTTCCTCTGCCACAACGAGGAGTATCATTGTGGCCCAAAATAACAATGTAAAAAGGTTCTTAAGTTAAAAAATATACTATAATTTAACAAAAATATAAATTATAATAACGAGCTATATTAATAATCTTTAATAAAATACAAAACACTTACGTCTATTATTCAAATGAAACTAGATGACAGTAGATGAAAACTTCTCTAAAAGTAACTTTGTCAGTAAACACAACCACAATTTTCAGTTTATGCATGCAGTACACGAGCTAGCAGCAATTTGTAACATGGAGTTCTGGGTAGAGCATTTAACTTCTACTTATTACGGGTGTAAGGCAATAGTTGTCAGTAAATTAGTTGTTTGTGAAATTGCACTGACTCATTGTGGCCCATTCTCCCCCACGTTATAATATTCCTTTAAATAGCCATAATGCCATGTTACTTATAAAAGTAGCCTAATTTCATGACTTCTGTAGAACTAATGTATTGTTGCTTGCCCAGAAGTAAATGCCAATGCACCCTACAGGATCGTCAGTTACAGAGCAATGCATTAAGTAAATTTTTACACACGCACAAAGCACTTCATTGTACGTCTTGGCGAAGGAGAAAAACGAAGTTTTTTTCACTGCAGACTGTGTAGTTTCCCCCTCACCTCTTCTTTGAACCCAAGATTCACCTGTTAGCTCTCATTGTTCTAAAGGTGAAACGACGAAGATTTTTTTTTCGTATGACCAGTGTCGCTTTTCCGCATTAATCTCTAAATAACGCTTTGGACTCAGATTTTAAAAAAAATCTGATGTGCACAACACATGACTTCCTTGCACGTCTATTAAATCAAAAATATTTTCGACGCACTTCCTCTAAACTTATTTGTTTGAAAGAGATAAAATATCCGTAATAGTAAGGTTTAGCGATTCCTAGCCAAATATTTCGATATCGCCAAGCTGTGTTCAGTTTGAAAGATTTCCTTCTGACACTTTATTTGGCGATATTTCACCAAAATCCGACAAGCTTAAACATGGGCGCCGGCAAAATATTTCCCAGGGGTGAGGGGCAAAGACTATTCCAGGGGGGGGGGCAAAGCCTACTTCAACGTATGGTTACCATGTTGGAAAAGAGTAAAAAAGCAAGGGAAAACACTGCATACAAAATCCAGGGGTGAGGGGTTATTGCCCCCCTAGCCCTATGCTGCCGGCGTCCATGAGCTTGAGATAGTTTGCGAGATTTTGGGGATAGCCAAAGTAGTCATTGACCACAGACTTTCAATGAATTGAATACATCCATACACCTGAATGTATTTAAAGTCATTTGGCTCACCCTGTAAATAAATTCCCAGTCGATTGCTGTCAAAAAAGATATTGAAAACAGTTAGATATTACAATAGTTCTAAATACAAAAGTTCAAAATTTTACGGGTTAAAGTTTTGGAAGTATACAAAATACGAAATAATTTTTGGCGCCAAATCTGGAAAATTTTGGCGAAACTCGTCAATGTCGTCGACATGTGGCGAGATTTTAAGCATGGACCAAACAATGACATATTATCGCCAAATTTGGCGATAATTCGGCAAAACTCGCCAAGATCGACGACAGACGGCGAGATTTTGGGCATGGACCAAACAATGTCGGTCTACAGTTGTATTATATTGAAGATGTCCATAAACATTAAAGTACTGAAATTCTTTTCGGTGGTCCTGTAAATAAACTCTCCAGTAGATTGGAACCAAAAATGGAGATGCACAACTAGATGTTACAACAATCTTACATAAGAAATTTCATAATAGTTTTTGAGATTTGAGAGTTAAATACGCACACACGTACACCAAAGGTCGCCAAGCTTGGCGACTTTTGGCGTAGTTCTTGAGGGAGACACGTGACCGTGGTCGGACCGTTACCTAACTTATGTGGTAGGACTATTGTGCTTGGAATAGATGAATGCCCCTAAAATTGCCATTGACCGTAATGTATTAGAAATCTTTTGAATGTTCCTGTAGCAGAACTATAAATAATAAAGACACTTTTTTTAATGGAGAAATTCATTTTGTAACTCTTAACAGCATATATCACATCTGCGTTTGAAATAGCCCAATACCACTAAAATACGTTGTAATGAATTTCGGCTCATAGAGCGTAATGTATTTAGAATCTTTTGAGCAGCCCTGTAGATAAAATATGCAGTCGAATCGAACCGAAAGGGGAGAGGCACAAGTAGATGTTACAACAATGCCAAATATAAAGTTTCAACATTCTACGCCTAATAGTTTTTGAGGTATGCGAGTTTAATGAATTTCGGCCCATAGAGCGTAATGTATTTCGAATCTTTTGGGAGGTCCTGTACATAAACTATCCAGTCGAATGGAACCAAACGGGGTGGTGCACAACTAGATGTTACATCTATCCAAAATATGAAGTTTCGACATTCTACGTCTAATCGTTTTTGAGATATGCGAGTTTAATGAATTTCGGCCCATAGAGAGCGTAATGTATTTCGAATCTTTTGGGCGGTCCTGTACATAAACTATCCAGTCGATTGCGACAGAAAGGGAAGGTGACAACTAGATCATAGAACAATCCTAAATATCAAATCTCAACATTCTACGACCAATAGTTTTTGAGATATGCGAGTTACATACATACGTACGTACATACGGCATGGAAAAACTGGCCTCAATAGACTCGCCGGTGGTCAAAATGAGTTGCAGACGCGTTTATAGGATCGTGCATGCTAGCTGACGATGATATGCATCGAAAAAATTCTTAAAATTAAATTTAGAGGTAGTCAAAATCGTTTTTTTTACGTCGAAATTTGGCCCCCAAAATTTTTCGGGATCACATTACTTCCTTATACTACGTACAAGGAAGTAAAAAAAAAAAATGAATAAAAAAAGAGAAAAGAGGGAAAAATAGAACGAACTTTTCCCCATCCGCATCTGCTTATATAATACGCTAACGTATGCGGTACCAAAATCGGTGCTATTTCGACGCTGTGAACGGCAACACCTAGATGTAAACATGAGTGCAATAACAATAATGCATGCGCAAAAATCGAAATGAACAGTTCAAGGACGTCCAATGGCGCAAGCCTATGTCACGCAGTAGTTATATTACAAAATAACAATAGCGGATACACAAAAATGCAAGATCTTTCGGACTATTTCACAGCTTTAACCCTTTGAGGCGCAACCCTTTCCCAATGCTGGAAAAAGGGCAGCCGTTGCCATCGATCGACTTAACTACCAGCAAGATGGCGGACGATCGATACGCTCATCGCGTGCCACAGATCTAGAGACCCTTTTTTGACGCAGCTGGCTGTGCTCGCGCACAGCCAGCTGCGTCAAAAAAGGTCTCTAGATCTGTGGCACGCGATGAGCGTATCGATCGTCCGCCATCTTGCTGGTAGTTAAGTCGATCGATGGCAACGGCTGCCCTTTTTCCAGCATTGGGCAATCTATCCAGCTGTTCTCGCGTTTTTCCATTTTTCAGCAGATGTCAGTGCTGTTAAAAATAATCGTGACCATTTTTTTACGGGAAATGACGTGCTAAAAAGTAAAGGATTCAAGTGGAGCTATGTCACCCGCAACTATTTTTTATAGAAATCCAATCTATTCTTCGTGACTGGCAACAGTCAAAACGTTAGAGTTGGGTGTTCCCAGAGCGGGATCACTGCGCCTTAAAGGGTTAAATTATCAAATTTACAATACCCCTAAAAAAATGTCACCGTGCATGGGGCTAAAGCACATTTTAGCCCATTGCTGTTTCAACATTGGCTTTTAGGATGACACCCAAAATGTGTAGCAACTCTAACATAAATGAATTTAATGGCAAATACTGTTAAAACCAACGAGATACAATAGGAAACAAAGAAACACGATTAATAGGAAACAAAGAAACACGTTAAAACAAAGAAACACGATTTTCATTGAAATTTAGTCAACGCTGTACTGAGTATAAAGAACAGTTAGGCATGGGGCGGTGAAGGTAGCCGTCTTGGCTGCTAGTTTCAAAACTGTGACTTCGGGAAATTTTAACAAAAAAATAATATATATCTATATAAAAAAAATAAATAAAATAAACTTGAATAAAAGCAAGTCAAGATTCGATTTAAAAAATAATCCAAGGAAATTACATATTTTAATTTAATAAAATGTGGGCCGTCTCACGTGGTGACTGACTGACCAGGGGCGAATCCTATAACCCCGAAATTTTTGGATTAGTGATGAATTCCGTCTATTTATACACATATAAGTTCATATCCCCCCCCCCTTCCCCCGAAAAATTTTCCTGGCTACGCGCCTGTGAGCGACACACACCACATGAAGAATTCCGTAGCTAAATTGTATTTTTTTCTTCTTTGAAGAGAGGTATGCAAAAAAAAAAAACCAAAAAAAAAAACGGGGGTTGAATGGGGCCTCCTACTATTATTGGAGAGAGAATTTCAAAATGCTCTGAATTTGGCTTTCAGATATTCGTGTGCGTTACATTTTATAGCAAGAATTTTATGCATATCTCTCTTCTTTTTTCTTTGAAAAGGAAAGAGATACGCAAAAATAACGTTTTGGTCCCTTATCCCGCCATAGTTTAAAAATTTTGAAAAATGCTATATTATTCAGCACCTACATTACAAACTTCATATACAAATTTCGAATAATTATCTTCAGTAGTTTCGGCTAAGCGAAATAATGACTGAAAAACACGACATTAATTTCGTCACCTTAATACTTACGAAATAATTATTTTATATTATAAATATGATATTCCACTTAGAAACAAACATCAGACATAAGGAAATTTATGCTTATACGTAACCTGTTCAAACGTAGTTTAATCATTTTTTATTACTTCCTTGTACGTAGTATAAGGAAGTAATGTGATCCCGAAAAATTTTGGGGGCCAAATTTCGACAAAAAATCCGATTTTGACTACCTCTAAATTTAATTTTAAGAATTTTTTCGATGCATCTCATCGTAGGCTAGCTTGCACGATCATATTAACGCGTCTGCAACTCATTTTGACCAGCGGCGAGTTTATTGTGGTCAGTTTTTCCATGCCGTCTGTACGTAGGTACGTACGTACGTACGTATGTATGTAACTCGCATATCTCAAAAACTATGGGTCGTAGAATGTTGAGATTTGATATTTAGGATTGTTCTATGATCTAGTTGTGCACCTCCCCTTTTGGTCGCAATCGAATGAATAGTTTATGTACAGGACCGCCCAAAAGATTCGAAATACATTACGCTCTATGGGCCGAAATTCATTAAACTCGCATATCTCAAAATCTATTAGGCGTAGAATGTCGAAACTTCATATTTTGGATAGTTGTAACATCTAGTTGTGCACCTCCCCTTTTGGTTCCATTCGATTGGATAGTTTATCTACAGCACCGCCCAAAACATTCGAAATACATTACGCTCAATGGGCCGAAATTCATTAAACTCGCATATCTCAAAAACTATGAGGCGTAGAATGTTGAAACTTTATATTTAGGAATTTTGTAACATCTAGTTGTGCACCTCCCCTTTCGGTTCTATTCGACTGGATAGTTTATCTACAGAACCGCCTAAAAGATTCGAAATACATTACGCTCTATGGGACGAAATTCATCAAAGCGTTTTTTAGAGGTATTGGGCTATTTCAAACGACTCAGAAGTGATATATGCTGTAAAGAGTTAGAAAATGAATTTCTCCATTAAAAAAAGTGTCTTTATCATTTACAGTTCTGCTAAAGGAACACTCAAAAGATTTCCAATACATTACGGTCAATGGCAATTTTAGGAGATTCATCCATTTCAAGCACAATACCGTCCTACCACATAAGTTAGGTAATGGTCCGACCACGGTCACGTGCCTCCCTCAAGAACTATGCCAAAAGTCGCCAAGCTTGGCGACTTTTTTGTGTACGTGTGTGCATATTTAACTCTCAAATCTCAAAAACTATTATGAAATTTCATATATAAGATTGTTGTAACATCTAGTTGTGCATCTCGATTTTTGGTTAAAATCTACTGGAGAGTTTATTTACAGGACCCCCGAAAAGAATTTCAGTACTTTAATGTCTATGGACATCTTCAATATAATACAATTGTAGACAGTCATTGTTTGGTACATGCCCAAAATCTCGCCGTCTGTCCTCGACCTTGGCGAGTTTTGCCGAAATGTCGCTAAATTTGGCGATAGTCAGTCATTTGGTCCATGCCCAAAGTATCGCCATTTGTCATCGTTCTTGGCGAGTTTTGGCGAAATATCGCCAAATGTGGCGATAATCTGTCATTGTTGGTATCTGTCATTGCTTAATATCTCGCCAAATGTCGTCGACATTGACGAGTTTCGCCGAAATATCGCCAAATTTGGCGCCAAAAATTATTTCGTATTTTGTATAACTCTAAAACTTTAACCCGTAGAATTTTGAACTTTTGTATTTAGAACTATATTATAATATCTAACGGTTTTCAATATCTTTTTTGACAGCAATCGACTGGGAATTTATTTACAGGGTGAGCCAAATGACTTTAAATACATTAAGGTGTATGGATGCATTCAATTCATTGAAAGTCTGTGGTCAATGACTACTTTGGCTATCCCCAAAATCTCGCAAACTATTTCAAGTTTGTCGGCTTTTGGTGAAATATCGCCAAATAAAGTGTCAGAAAGAAATCTTTCAAATTGAACTCAGCTTGGCGATATCGAAATGTTTGGCTAGAAATCGCTATATCTTACTATTATTGATATTTTATATCTTTCAAACAAATAAGTTTAGAGGAAGTGCGTAAAAAACATTTTTGATTTAATAGACGTGCAAGGAAGTCATGTGTTGGACACATCAGATTTTCTTTATAAGGTACTAGTTGAGGTACCCGCTCTTCGCACGGAATGAAAAATGTTAAACAAATAAATGCAAATGGCCGATTCTATTTAAGCTTTCTGCTGCCGTACTGACATATTCAGGACTGATTCTGAAAATTACGTAACCACAAAACCGCTTTGATAATGTGAGAGTTCACGATTCCTAACCGTGGCGTTTATTAGCATATTATTATTCAACCCTCTTTTCCCCGTCCCATTTAAGTGAGCGGTGACTCGATTGTATTTGTAAACTTCTGAACTCCTACCACATGTGTGTTTAGTTATTAAAAAGACCGTTAGAATTTTGTGTTTAAGAACGTTTACTGAAGGGAATAAATGCAAAAATGTGAGTTTCGTATATTGTAATATAATTTTTCACTTTCGAAAATGACGTTTTCATATGTTTATTCTCATTCAATGAAAACAATATCTCGATTACAATTTGTGTAATGGTAAAATCTTTATACGTTCTCTTTATCAACGTCGTACGGAAGAATAGATATAAAAGGTAATTTAACAAATCTAAACAAACTTAATATTTTCGCTTTATAAAATGCTACTAATATTATTAATGTCAGAGTTTGTATGTATGTTCGTTACTTTTTCACGCTGAAACAGTTTGACGGATTTGGAATAAACACAGTTAAGTCCTGGATTAACAAACAGGTTACTTTTTATCGCGCAAAAAATACTGTTCCTATAATATATAAGGTGACCATACGTCCCATTTTCAGCGGGACAGTTCTGTTTTTAGGTGTCTTGTCCCGTTGTCCCCAAGCATAGCTTCGGGACGCCGTAATGTCCCGTTTTTAGAAAATGTTCCCCTGCAATGTCCCGTTTTTAGAAAGAGAGCAACCCAGGGAAACGATTTCAATAAAGGCAGCTAAAAATCTAAAATCATCCAACGGCAGTGTCTGTAAAAAAAAAAAAAAAAAGATACCTAACCCCCCTCCCTCCCCTCTCGAGACGTAAAGAAAACGATGGGTGGATGTATTGTTTTTGTGTTTGTCCTTTTAATGATCTTTCGTCAACTATTTCAATTTGTTTAATTTTTATTTCTTTTTTAAAAGTCATGTTCCTCTTTTGCTTATCCCCCCCGATCTCCACTTTATTTTCCGTTTTCACTCTCGTTTTCTAAGAATTTTTTTCCTTCCGAATGACAACTTCCTTTTATCTGTGTCCTTTTGTTTACATTTCTCACTTTCCCGCCTTTCTGCCTAATGTCGGAGTGTTTTTGAAGTCGAAGAAGGGGCTACCGCTTGTACTACCCGAAAAGTACGTCTTGAACTATTTTTTATAGTTTATGAGTGTTTTAGCAAAGGTTTTTTTACATTTTATTTTGAAATTAACATTAACACAAGCTTTTTTGCATGTTTTCTTAACAGCTAAAAGATACCCAGATCTGAAATTCAGTCTCCCTACAACATTACCTTAAAAACAGTAGATGTCCCGTTTTGAGGAAGAAAATCAGGGGCGTAGCCAGAAATTTTTCATGGGAGGGGGGTTACGACTACTGCAACTCACATATATGCATACATGTGTGTGGTAGAAGAGTGAAGAACATACATTTTGTATGGCAAAAAATTCCTCATGGGGGGGTTATGACTCCTCTAACCCCCCACCCCTTGGATACGCCCCTGAAGAAAATAAAGACACTATTGCTAAAAAGGTAGTAGATGTCCGCTTTGAAGCAAAAATAAATGTTCACGTTAATAATATACAAACAACAAAAAAAAAACAAACAAAAAACTACCTTTTATAAAAAAAAGAGAATACAATTAAGCTTTTTTTTTTTTTTTTTTTTTTTTTTTTTACAAAGCCGTCGACAGATGACGCAAACTTATAGAATACGCAGTTTTTAATAAATAAAATCACCTGAATAACTTATTTTTCTTCTGACGTGGATTTATAAGCGGACTACGGGCCAAGCACACAAATCCGAAATACATGTGCTACACAAACAACAAAGAAAAAATAAGTTTTTGAAACTTATTCAGTTCGAATTATGCATTTTCTGCGCGTCTTTTCCCCCTTCTATTTCTAATGTATTACATCCAGAAAAGGGATGTTAGACATATTTCAAGACATGTTATCAATTTTAATTTTGTTTAATCACACTCATGAATAATGACACCTTTCCAACTTAATGGAATAAGGAAAGAAAATAGGGAAGACGGATGGATATGATATACACTTTTCATATATAGCCCTTCAGTGCGTGCGCATTTAAAATCGGAAAGTGTTCCAGATTTTCTTAACTTTTTTTTTCCTCTCCGTTTTTTGATAACGGCCGATATATCTAGAAGCTCTTCAGAATTAATGTAGGACGAAAATAATTTGTACCTTTTTGTAGGTTTTTATCACTAAACCATTTTATTTTTGTAACCAGGGGCGGCCCGACACGGTAAGCAAGGTAATCATCGCATCGGGGCGCCGGCTTCGAAGGAGCGTCATGTCCAACTCAAAAAACAAAGTAGAGCATAAAAGGGGCGTCTTTTAAAAGTTATCAGGGGCCGCCACTTACTCTAGGGCCGCCCCTGTTTGTAACCATCTTAATTTTAAATTCCATTCAGAATCTGAGATATTTCAGTGCCAAGGAAGCCGGTCAGAAACACAAGATTTATTAAGATGACGAACCAACTGGTCACCGGATGCGGCTGGTGATTTTTATAAACATAAAATTAAAAATTTAGTATGAACACACCAATTTTAATCCATGTATTAACGGTTTTCTACACGATTTAAAACCAATAAAGAATTCCAATGCAGTTTTATACTCATGGCGTGAAAACGATGTCATTCTAAGTTGCGATATGCAAACTTAAATTACTGGAAGCAAACAAAAAAGAAATTTCACGTTATTTTATTTCTCTAAATTTTCGGATACCGCTGAAGCTAGTGGCGCAATTTTCATCTCAAAGATTCATAACCGAATTGAATTTCTAATGCAGTTTTAAATTCGTGGCATCAAAATGGCGTAGATCTCACTTACGATAGTTAACTTTCATATGTAGATGGTTCCTTACACGACTTACAAATTCGATGAGCTTTATATCGATGAAAGTTACGAAACATCACTGAAAAAGAGGGGAACGGGTGGATTCCGAGTTTTAAAATTAAAAAAAAAAACAATTGCTTTGTATTTGTTTACATATTTGAGTAAAATTTCAAGCCGATTGGTCAAACGGTGTTGATTTGTATGCGATACAGACATACACATTTTTTTTTTATTTTATTTATAAGGATTAACATATGTACATATCACTGCAAATAAAACAGAGCAAATAAATATCTCTCTCGGCATTATTTAATTCATATACATTTGCTTTTAACCCTTCGAGGTGCAACCCTTTCACAGTGCTGAAAAAAGGGCAGCCGCTGCCATCGCTCGACTTAACTACCAGCAAGATGGGGTCTATAGATCTGTAGCACGCGATGAACGTTTCGATCGTCCGCCATCTTGCTGGTAGTTAAGTCGAGCGATGGCAACGGCTCACCCTTTTTCCAGCATTGGGTAATCTATCCAGCTGTTCTGGCAATCTTTCATTTTTATGCAGATGTCGGTGCTGTTAAAATAATCGTGACAATTTTTTTTTACGGGAAATGATGTGCTAAAAAGTAAAGCATTCTCGTGGAGCTATGTCACCCGCAATTATTTTTATAGAAATCAAATCTATTCTTCGTGACTGGCAACAGTCAAAATGTCAGAGTTTGGTGTTCCCAGAGTAGGAACCTGCGCGTTAAAGTGTTAACACAAGGATTGAAATTACAGTTCTTTAAAATTACTTAATCTATTACTTTCCTCCCCCCCCCTTTTGACAAAGTGAAGACTAAAAGCCTTGGTGGTGCAGATAACACCATGTAGACATGACATGAAGAGTCCAAGGCTTGCTACTGTGAATGCATGATTTTCCACAGCTATATTTTGATAAACTGATAATATAACAGGTTCAAGTGTTAGGAAGTCCAAAAAAAAAAAAAAAACATTTTTCTACAGTGTTGGATTACCTATATGCGTTTCAAACGTTCTCTCACGCACGCTATACTGCATGTACGTCACACTTCGATAAAACTCGATTTGCACGAACTATGAAATAAAACCGAAACAGAATCGAGAGACACCGCTCATGGTATGAGTGTCCTGTTCTAAAAATAATTTAGTACTCAAATAATAATAAAAAAAAAAAAACGGAATAAATCCATAGAATAAATAAAAGGAATATAGTATATAACTGCTGATAATAAGAATAGACTTCCAAGTTAAAGATATAATAGTTGTTGTGTTGTGTTAAGCATGGGCGCCGGCAGAATATTTCCCAGGGGAAGGATCAAAGACTACTTCAACGTATGGTTACCATGTTGGAAAGAGCAAAAAAGCAAGGGAAAACACTGCATACCAAAATCCATGCAAGGGGGGGGGCTTTGTCCCCCCCCTTGCCTATGCTGCTGGCGCCCATGGTGTTAAGGGAAACCTACATGATGAGTGCCTGCCAAGGGAAAGTGCTTTGGACGGAGAACTTCTTAAAGGGGTTCTAACGCGAATTCACGTTACATCTGAAGAAAACCGCCCCAAACTCCAGACTGTTAGATTGATAGCCGCGTGGTGGGCCAAAACCCTGGGCCTTCATACTTCGGCCACCTACAAATTTATCCACTCGGAGAGGCAAGACTAGTTTTTTTTTTTAAGGAAGTTTCCTCAACAGAAAACTTTCTAGAAAACTCAAAAGTTTTTTTTGTTCAGTCGATTTATTGATGTTTTCTCTTAAAACTTCGCCACGATGTCAAACTGCATGAAATAGGAATCGCATTTCCAGAAAGCTTAAAAAAGTTATTTCAATAAAGAAGACAACTAGTAGTTCTGTTAATATTGCATAATCCATATTTGGGATTTGTATCAGTTAGTTAGTTTTAAGGCGCCCATTGAAAAATGGTGAACATGACAAACATTCTTAAATTAATATAAACAAACTATTTATTAACGCGGTGTATGGTGCGTTAATCTGTACGTGGTTCCGAGTGTTTGGGTATGAGGGAGCGAGAAAATGATGCAATTATATTACGAATCACACATCTTTATATATACATAAATACACACAGTTTTCATTCTAGTTACATATTACCGCACATCGCGGTTAGCTCACAAAACAGCGCGCGTTACAAGTGCTCCTGCTTTGCCTCGCGGTTTACCGTTAAGTCCGTTAAGTCCATGGACATGGAGTTTGGGTTTTAGAGTGTAGGTGCAGACACCACATAATCCATATTATCGTAACAAGCTTCCCATTGCAAAATCTATTCACAGTTTTATGAATTTTGAACACTTATTGTTTGAGTTACAACACAACTACTATCATGATATAAATTCCATTTGCTTTCTTTTACAATGTCAAATTTCATTTGCCGGTCAAGGCTTAAACTGTTGCCAAATTAAAACAATTAAAACACTGGAATGCTCAAAATAAATAAAAACTTTGTGAAAAAAACACACATAAAAAGGTTACTTCAAGGCGTAACGATCGTTTCGACCGAAAATTCGTTCGGTCTTCGTCAGGCAAACCCTTCCGTCATACAGAACAGAGGGAACCTGCTCTGTATGACACGGAAGGGTTTGTCTGACGAAGACCGAACGAATTTTCGGTCGAAACGATCGTTACGCCTTGAAGTAACCTTTTATGTGTGTTTTTCTCACAAAGTTTTTATTTATTTTATCTTTTAACACCAGTTTATTGAGTGTTTATTTTCAATGGAATGCTCAATTTATTAATCCTTGTGGGCCAGTGGCGTAGCCAGAAATTTTTCTTGGGGGGGAGGGGGGTTACGACTACTGCAACTCACATATATGCATACGTGTGTGTGATAAGGGAGTGAAGAATATACGTTTTGTATGGCAAAAATTTCCTCATGGGGAAGGGGTTTGTGACCCGCACCCCTTGACTACGCCCCTGTTATGGGCTATTCCCAGCAAATCGGAACCTTTCCGATTGCGAAAAATTCCCACAAATGTACTCATAAAGAAATTCTAAACGTTTTCAAATGCATATTTCTGTAACTGGAATTTGATACTCTTCTGAAAATGTGTGAAATTCTCTGCGAGTGTGTTGGTGGAAATTTTATCACACGAAAGATTCCGTTTTGCTGGGAACCTTAACCTTTTATCTACTGAATTAAGAATTGCCAAGAGTATCATCTTGAATCTATTTGTTTTATCTTGCTATAGTTAGGCCATGGATGATAAAGGCTGATTAATGTAATAAAAATGAAAATTACGGAAAAATTAATACGCATAAGCTGTAGGTTTGTTGACTGGTTTTATAAACACTTAACGAGTCTTTTTCAAAAGAGTATAGGACCAACCAATCTGAAGGTGTCCAGTAATACTTTGATGGACACACTTTTAGGAAATCTAATCCTTTAATCATAAAACAGACGTCTGAAAATTCACTAATGCACTTTTTGGGGGAGGAGGGTATGACGCAGGTTACGCATGCGTTATTTCAGGAGCCGTAAGAGAGGTAGACAAGCATTAGACGATGATGTAGTATTCCATTTATGCGTTGTGTAATTAGCAAAAACTCAGACAGAATCTGCAACAAGACGGCTTAACTTGAGTTTATTTGAAGACAGGCAAACATCTTACAAATTTATTGGACGGTAAAGGCGGATGCGGGGATGAACTGCCGAATTTATGCGGCCTACCAGATGCTAAATCCGGAGCTAATGTGATGTCCTCTCGGAGCGAAACAATTAGACCTAACCTACCCAGCAAACACACGCAGGTTCTCTGAACGTCTATTAACGTTCAGAAAATGTCTTCTGAACGTTAATAGACGTTCAGAGAACCTGTGTTTGTTTGAGGGTAGAAACTTGGCAGTGCAGCGCAAACAAAAAATACGTCCATGAACAACAACAACAACAACAACAACAAAAAAGGCGCACACATCCGGAGCGGTAAAGAATAAAGCAATGTATTAATTTTATAAAAAAAAAAAAAAAAAAAAAAAACAATTAGGTGCAGAAATTTAAAAAAGATTACCAAAACGTGTCAATTAAGAACATCACCAACATGACATCTGTGAGAGACTGCTGAGCAAAGCAAATATTAACAGTCTCGCCCAAAGTGAGCAGCTGCAAAAGAAATTCCCTTTTAACGCATTGAATAAGAATTAGCAAACTTTGCTTAAACCACAAAGAGCCGAAATGCTATGAGCGGATGTGGGGGTTGTATATAACTTGCACCGCATAAAATACAGGACAGGGGTTATATACTAGTGACAAAAAGCAATATGTGATGTCGGCATCACAGAGGGGGTTCGACATGAATAGATAATGAGCTGAAAGCTGTCTATTTAAAACAATCTACTCTAATAGAGCATGCACTCGTGATGTAAGCGTATTAAATGAAGTGTTTGGTAATGATTTTTCAAAGGAATGGTTACAATGAATAGCTTTTTCTTTCTTTTGAACAATTTTTATTTAACGATATTTCTAAGAACTGTCAGCAGATAAAGGGTTAAATCAATGCTTCATGCAAAGAAAAACATTTTATTTGTTAAAAAAAATCAAACTGGGTAATCCCGAAAAGCTATTTCAAGCGAATTGCGATTTTCCTCAAGCCTGAAAGCCGGGACATTAAAATGACATCAATCACACTTACGATATCCAAGTTCGTTAGCTTCTTAACTCTCGGAAATATAAAAGGTCTGAAAATAGAAAAAAAAATTGCTAACTATTAGGGAACAGGAGGATTTTCAGACTCATAAAGTAGAGCAAAATCTGCTCAGTATTTTGTTACGTATTCGTGCAAAATTTCAAGCGAATCGGCCGAACGGTGTACATTTGTATACATTTCCAACAAACAAACAAACAGATTTTCGTTTATATTTATAAGATACAGGATAATTGTATTGGAAACAGTTTTATATTCGTTGCATTTGGTACAATTTATCATTCTTTTTAATATATTTTCTTTATTTCTAGGTTAATAATAATAATAAGTTCTTGAAAATCTGCACATGTTATTTGTTTGTTGTAAGGTTACATTGGATTGCTTTGAAGGTATTTAATTCGACCTCAGGGATCCTTCGGACCGTGAACTGTTCCCCACAATAATCAGCTTAGAGGGGTGGGGGGCAGATCCTCCATATTGGACGGCGATGGGCGAAATTGAACGCCTTTTATTTTATTGATCTCCCGTGGAAGGAATCCGACTGCGATAGGTGGTCTTCGAATTTTGAACCAATTTCAAGAGAGAGACAAGCGCCTGGATTGCCCAACCCCCCAGACAGGGTTCCCGCTAGAGTGCGAGACCGTGAGAATCTCGCATAAATTTCTTAAATCTCGCGCAAAAAATATTATAGCGCGAGGTATTCTCGCACTGCAAAATATTCGCCACCTGCGCGAGATTCTCGCACGCTGTTTGAAAGTTTAAAAACGCCAGTTTACAAATACAAAAATTTGTTTTTACTCTACTACTGTCGGATAACGAGCTTGCCGCGGCCGCAATGAAGCGTTTCCCCTCCCCCCCTCCTCTCTCGAGTTTCTGTTCAGAGATAACGCGGTTAAATCTCGGAATGCAGAGGGGGAAATATTAATTAATGCTATCGGCGCAGAGCTGACGTGTTGATTTTTCTCCTCCTGCTTGCCAGCTGTAAAATGCTTTGTTTTTGTATGTGTGTCCATCGTATATGAGTTTTGAGAGCATTTCATCGATTTGTTTTTTTATATACTACCACGATTCATGGAATTATTGATAACCTCTGGCTGTTTGAAATTTTGACCCCCCCCCCCTTCCGTTCTAAGTTTAGTTGTCGTTCACAGTAAGAGTTAATCAATCTTTTAAGACGACCCCCCCCCCCCAAAAAAAAAAAGCTGAAATTTTCCGGTTAAATGCCGGATAATCTAGCTTATACTGTAGTAAGAATTTGAACTTAACTATATCTGTTTTAACTTTGTCACACATATTTGTATCTTACCAACTTTGTAGTATAATATAATTTTATTATACTAGATAAAATATTATAGTTAATAATTCTTTTGCTTAGTTAAACTGGATGCGATTCTTTGAATAAATTTGAATATTCATTAACTTTGAATATCCCTTAACAATTCAAGTGCAAATTTAAGCAATCTTATTAGAATAACTGATGGAAATATCAATTTAGAAAGTTTTCCATATGATCAAGCTGTAAAATTTTTTAATGAACGGAAAAATCGGTGTTATTGAAATTGTACTATAAATAAATAAAATGATGTTAAACAATATTTATGTTCTCACTTAACTTTCAGAAATCTCACTCAAAATTTTTGGATGGGTGAGAAATCTCCCCCAATTTTTTTTTTCTAATGGGAACCCTGCCCCCAGACGTATCATCTGGACATGGAGGACATTAGAGCCACGACACAGTTTACGTGTGCCAGCTCCCTTTAGCGTTCCACTAGAGTCCAGTGAGCTTTTTTTATGACAAATGAAAATGAGAGTGAAAAACAGATTTTTAATCTTATTCCACTATCTAAAAGATTTATTTAAAAAACAAAATTACTCAATAGAAAACTCTTAAAGCAGTTCATGAACATTTCAGATAAGAACAAGGGGGTGATAAAAGTCTTGCGTGAAACAGCAAGCGTGCGGAGTTTCTTAATCAGCTGGAAGTTTCGTAGCTTTTTCCTTCAGGGACTACATTCGTACATAGGTTCGCTCCACGGGCGTAACTAAGACGGTTTCAAGGCTATCGCTAAAATATGTCATTAGGGATATCGTAGAATGATGATGAAAGGGGGAAAATATTACGAAAGTCGGCTCTAATTAACTTAAAATACTTGTTTATTGATTTTGTTGCTTTCCTTGATATATCAAAAACGAATTCGAACAGTAAGTACAACGAACTATTATATTAAATGAAGGAATGCAGTCGTATTTTATTACTAGAACATAAAGCCCGATGAGGTGGCAATTAGAACAGGCACCAGAAAAATGTTCGACAAAAATATAACTTCACTCAATCATCGTCCACTGTAAATGAATAACTTCATATTAAATTTTAATTATATGCCAAAATCGAATTTCATGCTCTTCTGGAAACGTGCAGAAACTTTTCGCATTGAAACGATTTCGTTTTGCGGGAACAGTCCCTCTCATATCAATGCTTCATGTAGAGGCAGGGGCGCAGCCAGGAAAATTTTTCGGGGGAGGGGGATATGCGCCTGGAAAATATTTCGGGTAGGGGGGAATATGAACTTATATGTGTAAAAATGGACGGAATTTCATCACTAATCCAAAAATTTCGGGAGGGGGAATATATCCCGATATACCCCCCCCCCTGGCTACGCCCCTGTGTAGAGGAAATCGTTTTATTTTTGAAAAAAAAATAAACTAGGTAATCTGAAAAAAGTATTTGAAACGAATTGTAATCGCAATTTTCCTTTCAAAGTCTGATAACCGTGACTTCAATATGACGTCGATGTCGCTTGAGACACCTGATTTTTATGCACAAATGATAAGCTTTTTTTAATCTCGGAAATAAAATGGTGCTGAAAACAGCGAAAAATCGCTTAAAGATTAGGGAACAGATGGATTTCAGATTTTTAAAGTAGCGCAGATGATTTTCTATATTATTTTACACAATTATGAAAAATTCCAAGCCGATAGTGAAAAACGGTGTGGATTTTGTTACATTTTTTGTGCATAACTTTGTTAATCTTTTTGGAGTAAAGGGGGGTAAAGCTTTTATCTAGGAGTGGTTGAATCGGAATTGTTCCACAGTCAGGGATCGGCACAACTATATAGTAGGATAGTCGCAATTCAACTGCATGTTTGCTTGAGTAAGCTGGTAAGCGAAAACGGCAAAAATTAGCTTAAAAAAAGAAAGAACACATGTGCAATAAGAAAAAGCTATCAAAACTCAAGAAATACCCTGAGAGCACTAAAGAAGTTGTTTGCACATACTTCTATACTCTGGTTTAGAGTTTTCTATGCTTCTGTATAAATTTCTTTTATTTAAAATATTTATTTATTGCTATGTTTTATTTGTTTAATTTATTGACCAATGGGCCAGTTTTGGGATGAATGTTCTATAAAAATCAGCATTTGCTTTATGTGCTCATTTCATTTTTTTGAGCCTTGTTTACTCCAAAACATAAAACATAGAAAACAGAGCAATACAGCGTTTGGTGGACTATAAATGTATATAGATGCACTATAGGAAAGATGCATGTAGGGATTTGAAAAACAGAAAATATCATATATGGTTCCTTAAGATTTATTTGAAATATATTGGCTTGCTTTTGATCAAAAAGCCCTCAAAATTTATTCTGATGGGAAAAGGGGGGGGGAGGGGCAGAATAATATCTACTGAAAATAGAACAAGCATATATTTTACTATTTATGAAACCAACCCCCCCCCCCCCCCCCAATGGGCGGGCACTTGCTCATCAAGCATTTTGCCAATACTAAGGCCCGAAAAAAATCCTCATTTTATTATGAGAGCAAACCTTTATTTTATTATGAGAAACCCTTTTTTTTTACGGCAGCTGGCTGTGCCCCGCGCACAGCCAGTTGGGGGGGGGGGTCCCTCTAGATCTGTGGCACGCGATGAAACGTTTTCGGACCGTCCCGCCATCTTGCTGGTAGTTTAAGCCCAGGATGGCAAACGCGTGCCCCTTTTTTTCAGCACTGGGGAAATCTATCCAGCTGTTTCTCGCATTCTTCCCTTTTTTCAGCAGATGTTCAGTGCTGTTTAAAAAAGAAAACGTGGACCATTTTTTTTGACGGGAAAATGGACGTGCTAAAAAAGTAAAGGATTTCTCGTGGAGCTATGGCACCCGCCCACTATTTTTTATAGAAAATCCAATCTATTTCTTCGTGGACTGGCAAACAGTCCAAAAACGTCCCGAGTTTTGGTGATCGCAGAGAGGGGAAACACTGTGCGTTTAAAGGGTTTAAGCCACTAGACTACGTGGGCGGCTGTTTATGAACCTTACAAGCGCGAATTAATTATGGTGTAAAGGAAATAGACCAAGATGAAGAAGTTTGTGCACTATATCCGAAGTTCGTTATGAATAAGGGTTTTTCACCGTCCTACATATAGGGTTTGCCAGGTCGCCAAAACCAAATAGACGGACAGACCAGCCAGTTTTGGCCGGACATTTTGGGTAAAAAAGGCCGGACAGACTACAATATTGAGGATTTTTGTCTCTGTATTAATAGGTACAAAAAAAAAAAAATTGTATGTAAAAATCAAGCTTTTTTTGATTATTGCCATGAATCTTGTTTGAATTCTAATGAAATATAAATAACATCGAATGCCAAAATCAGTTTCAAGTACTTTATTACTAATCAGCCAAAAGTCCACCAGTAAAAAAGCCTAACAAAAGCCAGATACCGTTCAGTTTGGCCGGACACGCAATCAAAAAGCCTAACTATGTCCGGCTTTATCCGGACGCCTGGCAACGCTATCTACATACATGCATACAATTTTAACATGCACATACATGCATGCTAAAATTTTATTGGGAAGTTCTTTTAAGGGCACCGCTCCATAAATTTAAGAATAGAACGAGAATACTGACGTCGATTCATAAATTAACTGAAAATCACCAACCAGATTATTTTTCGTGAAAGGAAATAGCTTACAAAAACCAATCCGATGTAGTAAAATAATAATTATGTTCTGTCTAAATTGCGATGCATGTACAGAGCAGAAGCAAATAAGGAAGATGCCACATGCGCACGCTTTTCTGCCATGCAAATGAATTAAAAACAGGGAAGTTACATAGAATGAGGAAAATAAACATGACTGCCAATAAATAAAAGACGATTTTTCTTTGATGTTCACCTGTGTCGCGCTTACTGTCGAAATTTTTACAAGACAAAAATCTCGCTTATTGCTATAGTTAGCGTGTTTT
Source organism: Cheiracanthium punctorium (assembly GCA_038373885.1). Classification (NCBI taxonomy): domain Eukaryota; kingdom Metazoa; phylum Arthropoda; class Arachnida; order Araneae; family Cheiracanthiidae; genus Cheiracanthium; species Cheiracanthium punctorium. The sequence continues at coordinate 207,563 of JAWZYV010011936.1, read as the reverse complement.
GAGGACAAGAATAGAGAACTGACGTGAGCTGAAAATTGAATCTTCGTGACACGTTCTGCGCAGGTCTTACTATATAAAATAAATTTTATACTACAGAGTCTTCTCGCTAAAATAATGCAGGTTATTACCCAGTTCGATCTAATACGTTGCTTACTTGAAAGTGGTGATTCTTGAAAATAAAAATTGCTTGTAAAAATTTACAAGCACATTCTAGAGACTTCTAGCTTCGTAAAAAAGAATTCTTTAGAACTTGATCTCTTGGAATAATTCATTAAATAGTAATAGAAAAAGAAAAAGCCCATCTTGAAGAGGTACACATGCTATTAAAAATATAAAACCTAGAAGATAAAGCCCGTTCTGGAAGCAATTACAACGGGCGCTAGAAAAAGAATTTGGCGAAAACAGGTCTACATTTCATATATTTAATCTTCCTCCACCTAAAATAAATTACTTCATATTCAATTTTTACTGTACAACGGAATCAAAAATCCATGTTCTTTTGAAAACATGCGGAAACTTTTCGCATTCGAAAGACTGCGTTTTGTGGGAATAGCCTCTTTTATATCAATGCTTCATTCGGAGGAAATCATTTCATTTGTGAAAAATAAATAAATAAATAAAACTGGGTAATCTCGAAAAACTATTTTAAACGAATTGGAATCGTAATTTTCCCTTCAAAATCTGATAACCGCGACTTCATTTTGACGTAAATATTACTTGCGACACCTAATTTTGCCACTTTGTCACGCAAATGTTAACTGTTTCAACCCTCGGAACTAGATGGAACTTAAAATAGCGAAAATCGCTTAAAAGTTATTGAACAGGTGGATTTTCAGATTTTTAAAGTAGCACAGATCAGTGGCGGCCTCTCCATTTGAGCACATGCGCACGTGAACTCCCAAAGGAAAAATACAAAATAGACACATTAACAAATTAAAATTAAAAAAAAATATGAAGTACATTTCTAAATTTGTGTGAATTTAAATTGAAAGTTTCTCTCCCCCCGCCCCCACTATTATTAAATGTGCTTATCATAGCTCACGCACTGTATTGTAAGGTATTATAGCACAGTCTTTCTTCGATCGCACGTGCGATCCGAGAAATGCTCTTCTGAACATGATTGCGAACAATCAACCGGATAAAGTCGAGGAAGCGGCTAGGCGCTGCTGATATCATTCCGTTCGCACATTTTCTGTGTGCGCACGGACCATTTTACTGGCAGTTACCTGTTCCGAATCCTCCCTTAGTTTGTTAATCCATTTCCACCCATTTTCTTATTATTTTATCATTTTCAGTACAATATTTTTTACTAACTAGTATCAATAATTAACATGTCAGTAAAATAAGTGTTTCGGATCTAAAGCAATTACGTTTTTCAACATTGGAAAGAAAAATTGAAATAAAATTACTCATGCCAACACATTTGCTAAAACTTAGCCAGAGGGTGAAATGTAAGACTAGATTTTTTTTTATTTTTTAAGCTGCACCAAATTTAAAATTTCGTTGAATGCATACATGATGCCAAACTTTAAAAGTGATAGTTCGCAGATTTTGAATATTTGTAGATAATGATTTTATTTTCAGTGGTTTTTAGTTCACAAGTCCATGTTTATATGTGTGAGACGTAGTATACAAAGAGCAGTGCGTAAATAACACAATAACATTATTATTATTTTTTTTTCTAACCTTGCATATTCAGTGTAATAAAAATGCATGCTTATCAATAAGATTTAGCAATTCAGAAGCTTATGCAAATAAAACTTTTTAAATTAACAGACGACAAAGTACTTATCTTAAACAAAACGAACTTTTTTTCTAGAGTGTTTTTCGTTTATTTGAAACTCACATTTTTGTGACTTGTCCCCGAAAGTAGTAATCTATTAATTTTTGTGAGGAAGTCACCCTTGGCGTAAAAATTTTTAAGCGTGTCACTGTCAACCGCGGCTTAACCGTACAAGACACCTGGTACCGTAGGTGGAACAATCACTTTAATTATTTTTCTACGTCTATAAAGTACTAGCAAAAACATATATCAGTTTTTAAGAGTATTTACATATAGTTAGCAACGATATATTACAGGCTATTGCGTGTATATATCATTACTGTTCCCATTACTGTCAAAATTGATTGAAATTTAAACCGTAATCTTTCGTATGCCGTTTTGTTTATTTTAGAAAATTAACAAAAATAGTCATCAAAGAGTTTTGATCCGGAAAAAAAAAATTATTGTGTTTTGAAGTTCATCATATTAAGAAATAATCTGAATAGTAAAATTTCAAAAAAACTTTTTTTTTTTCAATGGCCGGCCGCTGCCTCGGAAGGCTTTGGCCACAACGGGCCGGAATTGTTGGCCACTTTATTATGGAGGTACCTAGTAGGTGGACCAACGTCGCCCCCTATGAAGGGACGGACAAACGACAACCACGCCCATTCGGGGATCGAACCCCGACCGCCGGGAGTTGAACCCGAAATCGTAGTATGGTGCTTTAACCACCATACAATGGTTCGGTAAGATTTCGACATTGCCAAAAAAGTATAGTTAAGCCTCATTGTACCACATACGAAACTGAAATAAAAAAGTGATTTTCTAGTAAAATATTTGGTTATTATTTTTTAAATTATTTTCCCCCCAAGTACTAATCACGATCATTGACACATATATTTATTTCAGACATAGAAAAAAAATCGAACCTTGTAGGGTTAAATCTCTTTTCTGTTACAGTTTCGAAAATTCCGAATTATTTGAAAGAATTAAAATATGAAGGATTTCATATTTTTTTAATTTTTTAATACTGCTATAACAGTAGCCATTGGCGTAGCCAGAAATTTTTCATGGGGCGGTTACGACTACTGCCACTCACGTATATGTATCCGTGTGATAAGAGAGTTAATATACATTTTGTCGGAAAAAAATTCCACATGTGGTGGGGTTGTGACCCCCATATCCCTCCGCCTTGGCTACGCCACTGACAGTAGCACTAAAATATAAAGCTAAGAATTATTTAAAAATATAGCTTGATAATAAAAAGCAGAAACTTACATGTATTTAATATAGTTTTGCCTTTTAAAGCAATTTCAGACAGCTGAAATAAACGCAGTAGCACTTAACTCAAAAGAAAATTAACTTTTATTTACTTGACCAAAGATACGCTTGCCAGACGTCCCGGTTTGACCGGGACAGTCCCGGTTTGCAGACAAAATCCCGGTGTCCCGGCCGGTTTACTTCACGTCCCGATAAAAATTAAATTTGATTATAGATGACCAAAAAGTCTAAAAATAATTAACTGTGAAGGATTTTTAAGGTTAATTACTTTGTCATTTGTTTTACTGAGTGAGAACTATCGAAGAGTGGTGGTGTGCTAATAAGTATTGTTCAAATTTTTATTCCTCATTCAAAGTGTTTCTTTTTACTTAAGCAACTTATAAATATTAACATGTAAGAAGTAAAATATTTAAATTTATATGTTTGTGTCATTGATTAATACTCCTGGTTCAGGTTCTTAATCAGTAACCATTTATTCATAGCATTGAGAATAAACTATCCTCTAAAACACTCCAAAAACCCGCCAAAAGTGTGTACCCTTGAGGGGAAAATGTAAATTTAGTGTTACGGCCAGGAATCTGGACCCAGGGGAGGAGATTGCCCTCCGTGGTGGACTTTCCAAGGGATCCTAACCCGCAATTACGCGAAGTTTCGTAGAAAACCACGGGAAACTCCGAACGGTTAGGTCGACGGATTCGACCGGTTTTGAACCAGGCATCTTCAGTCTCCCAGTTGAGAGCGCAAACGCGTTCAGCCACAGGTCGGGTAAATGTACCGTTGAATACCCGTGTCACTGGGGACATTCCAGTGTCCCGGTTGAATATTTCAGAAATCTGGCAAGCCTAACCAAAGATATTTTTGTCTTGGGCGGTCGGAAACCTTAGAGAGAATCTTGTGTTAACGTGAACAAACATGGAAATTTTATAACGCAATACAATAAAACAGCGAGTAAAATCTTCAGTTAGTTAAAACCACTGTATTAATTAAGAAAGAAAATCTTTGATTTAGAATTGAAACAAAAAACAAACAAACTTACCCCATTTTACGTAAGGGAGCAATTATTGATAAGTCCAGTTCCATGTCTTATTGTTATTCCACATAATAGCGTGCCTATTTCAGAAGTGAACAATCGTCTGCCCCCCAATAGTACGTAAAAGGCCGATAACTCCCGGTTTTCGTGAACGAAAGCTATTAGGTTCTTTTTTTTTCGGAATAATATTTACGTGCTCGCCCTAATCGATCCCATACCTCACCAAAACACAGGAACTGATCCTCTCGCCAGCAGCTCTGGTCAGTTCAGCTGGGAGACTGAATCGGAAACTTTTCACTGAGCGTAACGCTTTCCTATTGTGAAAGTTGACAAAACAGTCAAGGTCAGACTTAAGAACACTTCTTTTTATTCGCAAACGTAACTTGGTTACGCTTTTGTTTCCGATTCGAAGTACTACTGGTTCCAAGAGGGAGCGAGCGCGGGAAAAAATAGAATAAATAAATGTGTGATGTAACTCGGTGTTAAACTTGATAAAAAAGGATGACCTCACACCAGTTGCTGGTTTAGATCCGAATACCGCGTAGGTAATTGAGAGAAGTTGAGAAGTTTATTATTTATTTATTTATTTTATTTTATTTTTATTCAAGGGCACGTGCGAGTACACGTTTCTGTTTCGTGGGAGTGTGAATGGAATGTCTGATTATGTAAATGTCTGTCTGAATTGATCAGAGATATAAATGATTTTAAGAGGAGGACAGCAGTACCTAGGTCAAGTAGCTCCCACGCCAGACCACAAAACCAGAGGCTGGACCAGAAATTTTTTGGGAGAGGGTCTAAAGTTTGAAAGGGCAAGAGACCCTTGGTACATCCCAGTTTAAATCTATTCCTTCGCTTAATCTCAAATTTCTCCATTCTGTATTCTAAATTTATCCCCCCCCCCCCAAAAAAAAAAAAAAACTTAAACTTCGTATATAGATGAACTATTTTCGGCGGAAAGGGTTTTTATATGTCTAGAGCAGAGGTTCCCAAACTGGGTGCCGCGGCACCCTGGGGTGCCACGAGCGTATGTCAGGGGTGCCGTGGAGATAATCAAGAAAAGTGTTTTGGTGGAGTATAATTAAATAATTTCCTCTGAACCGGTATCCCACAAAAAAGTTGGTCAAGCCAATGACCAAGTGGGCTCAAACAAAAATATTTCAGTCAAGTTCAATACTATCCTGTAGCCTCTCTTTTATAGGAACTCCCCGAAATGGGGGTATTGTCAAAATTCTATATCCCTCTCCCAAGAGAGTACTTTCTTGATAGTTAGCCCTATAAACAAACAAACAAAAAATAACGTAAAATGCATCCAAACTGCTTCATTCTAACCTTCATATTCATAGTGCTTTAAAGGAAATCTGCCGCGAAAGTTTTTAGCCTGAAAAGTGTGCCGTGAAATGTTTTTACCCTGACAAGGGTGCCGCGGGGGAAAAAAGTTTGGGAACTCCTGGTCTAGAGACTTGCTACAAGCTTCATAATTCTCATCAGAGTAGCTATACAATAGCATAAAAATTGAAGTGCACAACTTTCATAGCTGGAATTGTAAAATTTAATTTTTGTCCAAAAAAATGGCCAATTACGACAGACACGCTCAAATGGGCGTCAAAGGGGTTCGCGAAAATAATATACTAGTACACAATAACTGCAAAGAGAGGTTCGCTAATTTCTTTGGGATTGTACAGGGGATTCGCAAGGAGAAAAAGGTTGTGAACCAGTGGTGTATGTAGGATAAGAAAGAAGGGAGACAGTCTAGTAAAATTAGGGGATTTTTAGGAAAAAGAGGAGTCAAAGACGTGGGCGTAGGGTTGCCAGGTCGCCAAACCAAATAGCCGGACAGACCAGCCAGTTTGACCGGACATTTGGGTAAAAAGGCCGGACAGCCTACAATATTGAGGATTTTGTTACAGTATTAATGGTACGACAAAAAAAAAATGTATGTAAAATCAAGCTTTTTTTATTATTATTACCATGAATCTTGTTAAATTTTAACGAAATATAAATAACATCGAATGCCAAATCAGTTCAAGTACTTTATTACTAATCAGCCAAAGTCATCAGTAAAAAGCCGGACAGCGTTAAGTTTTGCCGGACACGCAATCAAAAAGCATAACTATATCCGGCTTTATCCGGACGCCTGGCAACGCTACGTGGGCGTAACATAGTAAGAATAAGGTCGGTCAATTGCTCCCCAAGGACGTATTTAGGGGGGGGTGGACTACCCCCCACCGAAATTTTGATTTTTGTTACTAAAATGATAATGATAGTCTTTTGGAGAAAACTTCTGCTTTTTTAAATGTTTTCTGGATACGTCCCTGCCTCGTCCCCCAATGTTAGATGCCAATTTACGCAGACAAAGGGATATGTAGAAGATTTTTAGATCCTTTAGAAATTGTATTATCCATTTGAAATTCCAGTGCTTTAAGATTTCTGTGCGCAAGTATTCCTGGGTAGCATTTTCGCTTCTTAAAAAAATACAGAGATCAAAAAGAGCTCATCTCGAACCCAATACGATTTTGACTCTTGAAAATTAATGATAATTTTTCTCTAAAAAATTGTGTATAGCTTCAGAATAAAGTGAATGTTTCAGAGTTGTAATGTAGAATTCAATGAGAGACCGGATTCATCAAGGCGATCCTTATGACTCAAATATACAGGGTGTCCAAAAATAGTGGTAACACGCTTTAATTCTTTGTCTATTAGAGATAAGTGGGCAATATAAATTGATTTTTTTGTTTGTTTGTTTGATTATGGTAACGCTACTCTAGAGCGATCTGCAAAGGATGGGGGTGCCCTGGTATGAGGACTTTCTAAGGGGTTCTGACGCGTATTCAGAACCCCTTATTCGTATTTACGTTACATCTGGAGAAAACCTACCAAAACTCCAGACCGTTAGATCGACAGCCGCGCGATGGGACCCGAACACAGGCTCTTCACACTTCGGCCATCTACCATTTTGAGTGGCATAACCACTGTGCCATGGTGAGGCTGCAGTATAAACTGAAAAATGTTCAAAATAAAGTAGGAAAGGAGATTACTTTAGGAAAACATTCCTTTTGTTAATTTTCGAAAAGCTACACTTTTTTTAATTTGTATACGACCCTCATACAAGAAAATTCTTAGTTAGTAAAATGTATCGCATACACAAATGAAGCAATGTACAAAGTTTGAGAATTATGTCTCAACAAGTGTCAGAGAAATGAAGATAAATATGTGTTGACTTAAACCTCTTTTCAATTTCTCCAGAAGGGAAAAATCACGTCTGATCAGCGCGTTTCTGGGGTCGTATAGAAATTAAAAACGAAAATAATGCTTTGCACACCAGCAATATGCGTTTACATTCAGATTCATGTTTAGATCCTTACCATCTGTGTTAGATTAAGATATCTCCGAGGCGTTATATGATGTAAGCTTAAAATTTTGTTCATCACATCATTAGCTTATGGGGCACATTTTACTAATTCGGAATTTTTTGTATGGGGGTCATATACAAATTTAAAAGTGTAACATTTTAAAAATTAAATGAATTTTCCCTATCTTATTTTGAACATCTTTTTCTTTTGCACTGCCCTCTTATCTCTTATAGATAAAGAATTAAAGCACGTTACCACCATTTCGGTGCACCCTGTATAATCTCACGTCAATCCCTAAAAGTAACATTTGATACATCATAAGTTTATAATGCTTCAAGTTTCTTTTCCTTTATCTTTTCTTTTTCTTTTTTTTTTCTTTTTTTTTTTCTTTTAAGGAAGAATAACTTTATACAAGATATTGTAAAGAGGCGAACCTTTGAACTATAGAAAATTCCTCAATGAAATTTTTAATACTTTTAACGATGCATAGCGGGACACTGCAAGGGCGGATTAAAGGCGGGGGGCGCAGGGGGCGACCTCCCCCCGAGAAAAAAGAAATTAATGCAAAAGATCCTATTTTACTTCCGCAAAATGAATGTATATGTCAATCTTCTAACTAACCCCCCCCCCCTCCTACAAACTTGCATTAATCCGCTACTGGGACACTGAAGTGGATAATGTAAATAAACGTGGTTGTAAAATGTTCGTCTGAAAACAAAAATACAAAAAAAAAACTTTACAAATAATTTTTCCCCCCCTTCATTGAATTCGAAGCAGTAAAAAGAAAGTAACAAATTTAATTCTGTAAAATTTGCTAATCTAATGTATTTTAATAAGTGTTATGCATTTTATAATTAGAGAAATTATGCCACTTACCTTAATTCATGAGAATACGCAACATAGAATCATCTTTTAACATCTTGCTTGTTCTTTTTCTCTTTTTTCATGGAAAAGAATGTTCTTCAGCAATTTCTAGGAAGATCTTCGAAAAATTCTCGCAAAGCTTTAAATATCCATGTCCAGACTTTCCGCTCTATTATGACCAGGCTATTGATTCAGCAGCAAGCGCATCTACATGTGAAAATGTCTGTTTTTGTTGGAAATACAATATCTATCTTGTAATACTAAAATCACGCACCCCGAATATTCTCTAATCTTTCTCTCCATGTAAGCACGTTTGGAGAGAAAAGAATTTACAACAGTAGAGCGAATGGATTATTGCTACAATCGTTTCCTTTGTGCTAGAAAGAAATTAGTCAGGTTTATCCGGTATCGATTTACGAACTAGAACGCGTTTAATGTTGAAAGTTTCAAATTTTTATTCATTTGTTTACAATCAGCAGTCGGGAAAGCTTGCGGAAGAAAAAATTCTGCTAGTGAATATCAAATGTATTCACTGTCACATTCTCCGAGCACGGAAGAATTCTTTAACCCTTTAACGCGCTGTGTTCCCGCTCTGGGCACACCAAACTCTGACGTTTTGACTGTTGCCAGTCAGGAAGAATAGATTTGATTTCTATAAAAATAGTTGCGGGTGACATCCCAGCAAACACACACAGGTTCTCTGAACGTCTATTAACGTTCAGAAGTCGTTTTCAGAACGTTAATAGACGTTCAGAGAACCGGCGTGTGTTTGCTAGGATAGCTCCACGAGAATCCTTTACTTTTTAGAACGTCATTTCCCGTAAAAAGATTATTTTTAACAGCACTGACATCTGCCGAAAAATGGAAGAATGCGAAAGCAGCTGGATAGATTTGCCCAATGCTGAAAAAAGGGCAGCCGTTGCCATCGCTCGACTTAACTACCAGCAAGATGGCGGACGATCGAAACGTTCATCGCGTGCCACAGATCGAATGTATGACAAATGAATGAATGTATCGAATGTCTGACGACAGCTGGCTGTGCCGGCACAGCCAGCTGTCGTCAAAAATGGGTCTCTAGATCGTTCTCTTAGAATGGGTCTCCAGGCATGCGATGAATGTTTCGATCGTCCGCCATCTTGCTGGTAGTTAAGTCGAGCGATGGCAACGGCTGCCCTTTTTTTAGCATTGGGGAAGGGGTTGCGCCTCAAAGGGTTAATGTTGAAAATTTAAAATTTTTATTCATTTGTTTACAATCAGCAGTCTCGCAAGCTTGCGGAAGAAAAAATTCTGCTAGTGAATATCACATGTATTCACTGTCACATTCACCGAGTTACGTGAGACTGGTTTAAAATTTACGTGCAAAGACGGAAAAGAAATAGTTAACTGGTAACGTAGCAACGGTGGGGAAGGGAGGGCTGTCCGCATTTTGCGACACTTTTTTTTTAGGATAGCACTTCTGACCCAAAATGTTACTTTTACAGAATGTTTATTGGCATTTAGCAGAGGAATGGCGGCAAAGTGAATGACCTCCCTAGAAAGCACTAATTGTCGCTAAGCCACCAATGCTGTTAATAATAAATAAATAACATATCTTTTTTTTTCTGATACATGATCTTTTGATTTTTGTAATTTATTTTTTTTTTAGGGGTGAAGATCATTCTAAAAAATATGAAAAATTCGTAACAATGGATGAGCAGCTATCATTGCTATCATCACTGGGGGGGGGGGGCTAAATGGGATAAAACCCCTTCCCTGAAAGTCGGAAAATTAGAAGTGAAACTCTTAAAAATACAGAATTGATCCTGAGTTAATGTATAAAAATATTTTACTTAAAATGCTTTCTTTTCATTGTTTCGAAAGAAATCCAGCTACAGAAATGTTGCTGAGAATATTAATTAATTACTCTCAGACGATACGTATATTGGAATAGTCACAAAATAATTGATATCTTATCTTGTCGTAATCCGTGAATTTTTTTTTTCTAGGATTTTTGGCTGGGGGGTCCAACTTTTACAGTTTGGGGGGGGGGATCCAACTTTTACAGTTTGGGGGGGGATCCAACTTTTACAGTTTGGGGGTGGTGTTCCAACTTTTACAGTTGGGGGGGGGTCCAACTTTTACAGTTTGGGGGGGGGTCCAACTTTTACGGTTTGGAGGGGTCCAACTTTTAGGGATGCTCCAGATTGACAAAAATCAGTGATGAAAGAACTCGTTTTCATTAGATGTAATTCATCCAAACTCGTCCCATCCAGTTCCCTAAGAATACACTACACAATACAATAGGAAGCAAAATAATAGTTGTACAGTTTTGAGAACAAGATGGTGTTTTATGTTCACTTTCAGTTCGTTTTTGAAAAGTTGAGGAAAGCGAGAATTTTTTTTTTTTTTTATTTATTAGAACTGAAACTATTGCTACCTTTTTTTGGAATCGTTTTATTTACTATAGATATAGGGTAATAATCAATCGAAAAAAATCAAAGCCGATGGGGGGGGTCTAGACCCCCTGGACACCCCCCCCCTTGTGTGCGCCACTGCTATCAAGTATAACTTTAATAATAATGCTTTATCTTATTTGATAATTAATACAGTACCTTACATAAATATGAAAATTGTAGTCATTTTATTCACAGCAATATGCTGTTATTTCTTAGTTGCTATAAAAGCATGTAAAAAAAGACAATGTAAAAGGGCACTCGTCTTCCTAGTCTTCACCTAATTTTGATAGAGAATACAAAAGAGCTTAAAAAGGTTTTTTTTTTCTTTGTATGAAACTCTGAAGGGGCCATACATTTTTTAGTGGTTAACTTAAGTTCATCTTTTAAAGATATCATTAGCATATGCGCCATATGGTTGCTTATAGGGAGGGAGACAAGTCAAGGGTCCTGTCCCAGAAAGACACAATATTTAGTGTTGAAGACCGTCTGCGTTTTACCAGTACGTAAATAATAACAATATGGGAGCTTGGGGGGGGGGGGGGTTCGCTCATACCTATTGGCCCCTAACCTGCCAATAGGTATGAGCGAGCGCCCAAGATCACTGGTTCTTATTGTTCCTTTTATGCCAAAATTTTTGCCAGTTAGTGATTGAGAAAGGCACGTGAAATTGTAATAAAAATAATTTATTTTCCAGTTTCAATCCCGCGGGACTAGTCCCGCAAATATTTGTGCGGGATCCCGCGGGATCGGGATTGCGTTCCCTACTCGGGATAGGGGACCCCCTTACACTGGTGTAGGCAGCATGAAATTTCTAGGCATGGACGTGGGACGAAAAATAGGCGTCTCGCAAAATAGCCGAAAAGCTTTGTCTCGTCTCGCAAAATCCGTAAATCGTAACTTCAATATATAAAAAATGTTCGTCTCGTCTCCCCAAAAAGCTACAAATCTCTGTCTCGTCTCGCATCCATCCCTAGAAATTTCCAAAGGTAAATTATTGTCTGGCTGTGCCCTGCTGTCGAAAGTCGGTGCTTTTTGGTTTTCGTCTATTATCTTTCATGATGAATTCAACAAACAAATTTAAGCTGTATATAAAATACGTGAGAATTTACAATTTTTTTATATAACGTCTGGTTATAAATGCCATCCAGACATCGAGCAGATTGGCTACTTGTTTAAATATTGTTTTAAAAAATTTGAAAAGCTATATAAAAATCTGCTATTAAAAAGATAAAATTAAGAAAAATTGAATCGGGATTTTGTTTTGGGGTGTCCCAACATTCGGGGGCTCTAGGCCCGGGCCTACCGTGCCTAATGGAAAATCATCTGCAACCGTCGTTCCTAGTCTATAATCCTGAGCGAGCAACTGATAATGACTAGTTGGTTTCTTCATACTACATGTCGCACATGCTATAAGTGACATAAATATTCAGTCCAAACGTTTAACTTAAGGCTGCTCTTTTTGAAAATCATGCGACTTTTGAACATCTTTTAACCCTTTAACGCGCAGTGTTCCCGCTCTGCGTACACCAAACTCTGACCTTCTGACTGTTGCCAGTCACGAAGAGTAGATTGGATTTCTATAAAAATAGTTACGTGTGACATAGCTCCTCGAGAATCCTTTACTTTTTAGCACGTCACTTCCCGTAAAAAAAATTGTCACGATATTTTTTAACAGCACTGACATCTGCTGCAAAAATGGAAGAATGCGAGAACAGCTGGATAGATTGCCCAATGCTGGAAAAAGGGCAGCCGTTGCCATCGCTCGACTTAACTACCAGCAAGATGGCGGACGATCGAAACGTTCATCGCGTGCCACAGATCTAGAGACCCTTTTTTGACGACTGTGCGCGGGCACAGCCAGCTGTCTCTAAAAAAGGGTATCTAGATCTGTGGCACGCGATGAACGTTTCGATCGTCCGCCATCTTGTTGGTAGTTAAGTTGAGCGATGGCAACGGCTGCCCTTTTTTCAGCATTGGGAAAGGGTTGAGCCTCAAAGGGTTAATGTAAGATTACGTTCCTCCATAACGACCCTATGTAAAGAAAAAAAAAATCTGATGTGTCCAACACATGACTTCCTTGCACGTCCATTAGATCAAAAATATTTTCGACGAACTTCCTCTAAATTTATTTGTTTGAAAGAGATAAAATATCAATAATAGTAACGTTTAGCGATTTCTTTCTAGCCAAATATTTCGATATCGCCAAGCTGAGTTCAATTTGAAAGATTTCCTTCTGACACTTTATTTGGCGATATTTCACCAAAAGCCGACAAATTTGAGATAGTCAGCGAGATTTTGGGGATAGCCAAAGTAGTCATTGACCACAGACTTTCAATGAATTGAATGCATCTATACACCTCAATGTATTCAAAGTCATTTGGCTCACCATGTAAATAAATTCTCAGTCGATTGCTGTCAAAAAAGATATTGAAAACAGTTAGATATTACAATAGTTCTAAATACAAAGTTAAAAAATCTACGGGTTAAAGTTTTAGAGTTATACAAAATAGGAATTAATTTTTGGCGCCAAATTTGGCGATATTTCGGCGAAACTCGTCAATGTCGACGACATTTGGCGAGATTTTAAGCATAAACCAAACAATGACAGATTATCGCCAAATTTGGCGATATTTCGCCAAAACTCGCCAAGAACGATGACAAATGGCGATACTTTGGGCATGGATGACCATGACTGACTATCGCCAAATTTGGCGATATTTCGCCAAAACTCGCCAAGGTCGAGGACAGACGGCGAGATTTTGGGCATGTACGAAACAATGACTGTCTACAGTTGTATTATAATGAAGATGTACATAGACATTAAGGTACTGAAATTCTTTTCGGTGGTCCTGTAAATAAACTCTCCAGTAGATTGGAACCAAAAATCGAGATGCACAACTAGATGTTACAACATTCTTATATATGAAATTTCATAATAGTTTTTGAGATTTGAGAGTTAAATATGCACACACGTACACCAAAAGTCGCCAAGCTTGGCGACTTTTGGCATAGTTCTTGAGGGAGGCACGTGACCGTGGCCGGACCATTACCTAACTTATGTGGTAGGACGGTATTGTGCTTGAAATGGATGAATGCCTCTAAAATTGCTATTGACCGTAATGTATTGGAAATCTTTTGAGTGTTCCTGTAGCAGAACTATAAATGATAAAGACACTTTTTTTAATGGAGAAATTCATTTTCTAACTCTTTACAGCATATATCACTTTTGAGTCGTTTGAAATAGCCCCAATACCTCTAAAAAACGCTTTGATGAATTTCGGCCCATAGAGCGTAATGTATTTCGAATCTTTTGGGCGGTCCTGTAGATAAACTATTCAGTCGAATGGAACCGAAATGGGAGGTGCACAACTAGATGTTACAACAATCCTAAATATAAAGTTTCAACATTCAACGCCTAACAGTTTTTGAGATATGCGAGTTTAATGAATTTCGGCCCATTGAGTGTAATGTATTTCGAATGTTTTGGGCAGTCCTGTAGATAAACTATCCAGTCGAATGGAACCAAAAGGGGAGGCGCACAACTAGATGTTACAACTATCCAAAATATGAAGTTTCGACATTCTACGCCTAATAGCTTTTGAGTTAGGCAAGTTTAATGAATTTCGGCCCATAGAGCGTAATGTATTTCGAATCTTTTGGGCGGTCCTGTCCATAAACTATCCATTCGATTGCCACCAAAAGGGGAGGTGCACAACTAGATCATAGAACAATCCTAAATATCAAATCTCAACATTCTACGACCCATAATTTTTGAGATATGCGAGTTACATACATACGTACGTACGTACGTACGTACGTACGTACGTACGTACGTACGTATGTACGTACAGACGGCATGGAAAAACTGCCCACAGTAGACTCGCCACTGGTCAAAATGAGTTGCAGACGCGTTAATATGATCGTGCATGCTAGCCTACGATGAGATGCATCGAAAAAAAATTTTAAATTCAATTTAGAGGTAGTCAAAATCGGTTTTTATGTCGAAATTTGGCCCCCAAAATTTTTCGGGATCACATTACTTCCTTATACTACGTACAAGGAAGTAAAAATCCAATTAAAATTAATACACTATTTTCTTCTAAACCGTGGAGGATTTATCTACTTAACTAGAACGCTTGATGGAATTTGGATTATCCAAACCACCTTTCAAATATGTAAACATTCGAAATCAAGTGGTTAAAGAGTTTTTTTTTTTAATCTAATATGAGTTTAGAGTTTTGAGATTTCACTAACAAGGAAACCTCCCCGAAGTTCACTCACCAAACGTAACGAATTTATTCCCGTCATAAGTGCACACTAAAAGAAACCTAACGTGTAAAAATTAGCTGCTATCTCCTCAAATGAAAGCTAAAATTAATTAATAAAAAATGAGTATGATCAAGGATCACAAGGGCGTAGCCAGAAATTTTTCATGGGGGGTTACGACTACTGCAACTCATATATATGTATACATATGTGTGATAATGTAGTGCAGAATATACATTTTGTATGGCAAAAATTTTCTCATGGGGGGGTTATGACCCCCTAACCCCCCCCCCCTTGGCTACGCCCCTGAGCTGACGGAATAGAGCCTCTATCGCCACTTGGCGCTTTTTATTTTCTTTTATAAATGCTTTTACAAAAAGACGCTTAAATATAATTTTAAGTAAGCACAGGTCAGGATTCATCTACAGCAATGATTCACTGGATATCCCGCAAAACATATGGTGGGGAAAAAAATCAGGCTGGTAACTGGTTCCGTTTTGGGGAGGGGGGTGTAGGAAGTTGGCCAAAAATATTTTTTAAACACAAATTCAATGCATGCATAATAGAGATGAGACGGGCTCTGTAATTCACAATTGCGTTCGAGCTCATGAAAAATTTCTATTTTACTGAACATGCTGCTTGAAACAGATTTTTAAAAAGTGATTCATATGGAAAATAAAAGTACTTAAAAAAATAGCTGCACGGGTGCTTAGAAGGCGCGTGAAGCTCTTTGGGTATTTCAGAACGGCGACTTATATTGCTTAGTTAGTCATGAGATTGGGCATTATTTCATAAGCATAGATATAAAGAATTAGAAAGTGCATTAAAAATTTGCAACTATATTTGTCTTTAATTTGCACAAACGACAAAATTTATTGTATTCTATTAAAGAATTACTTCTTTGAATTTTATGGAATTTTATTTATCTTTAGCTGAAATTTCGGGCTCGGGCTCCGACTTAAATAATATTGCTCGGGCTCGGGCTTCAAAAAATGAGCCCGAACTCATCTCTAATGCATAAGAGGTTAAACGTAGCTTTTAAGAAGAGGCTTAGCTTTTTAGCGAAATAAGAGTTGAAATAAATAATGGTATTAAAAAATAATTTTAAATCATTGTAAGGTAATTTTTTTGGAGGGGAGGGGGTTCATCCTATAATTCCTCCCCCCCCCCCTTTGATTCGGCCCTGAAAGAAATATATTATTAAGTTGTTTCATTAACACAATGTCAGAAAACTGTCGCACGTAATTTTTTCGGAATTTCCCAGTTTTTTCGGGATGTGCAATAAGTAATGGCGATAACAATCTATTGCTTTTACTTATAATCGGCATTTTAGTGTAGGAATGTGTCATTGCATTTTTTGATTGAATTTCTCTTTCTACTTGCTTCGATCCTCTATGTTCCAGAGTTCGTGTAGAAGGATTTCTAAATTAAACCTGACTCATCAGCATAAAAATTTGATCGTCTTTTAACAACGAATCCTTTATAAAAAACATATACATCATTTACGAACGCCTGAGCTAATTTTTTAGTGATTCCCTTTGACCGAGAGTTTTTCAGCAAAACAAATTTTGTAACTTTCCTGTTCACAACCTGATTCTTTTTTAAAAATCTGTACAGCCACCCTTTAGATGCGCGGAATTTCAGTCCTAATTCCAAAGCCTTTTCTGAAGCCCAAGTTTGTAAATCACAATCATGTACATTTTTCTGTAATTTTCTTGCGTGTTAGAAGTGCTGAAACGTATATTTCTTAATTTGATTTAGTTTATATATATTATCGCCATTCTTCTGAACTTGCTTTTCCCACAGATATAACTGCCTTTTATTTGTAACCAATTTTAAATAATTTTGAACACTCGATAAACTGCGGGATTTTGCCGCTACTGTATCCCGTAAGTATTTTCTAAAGCCTCCTTATCTCTTCAAGAAATAAATTGCTTATTTTCACGATATCCTCACTGGACGTGAAGTCAATGCTTTCGTCTTCTAAACTAGAAAATATAGGATCTTCAGGGGTATCGAGTAATAAGCATTGCTCATTTGCCACTAAATCTGTCGCATTTACTTTCTGATAATTTTGCAAACTTTCAACAATTTGATTTTTCAGATTTTTTCTTCGTCTGTGTATGGAGACATGGGCGCCGGCAGCATAGGACAAGGGGGGGAAGTGCCCCCCTGGATTTTTGGATGCAGTGTTTTACCTTGCTTTTTTGTCCTTTCCAACATGGTAACCATGCGAGGGGGCAAAGACTACTTCATGGTAACCATGGTAACCATGAAGTAGTCTTTGCCCCCTCCTGGGAAATATTCTGTCGGCGCCCATGTATGGAGACAATGTCATATTTTTCAAAGAAAAGCCGCGTAATGCATAAAAGCAACATTAAGTATATTTATTGTTTGCTCCATAGTATCATCACGTGGATAAAAAGAATAGAATTTTTAGAATTAAAATAAATGCCTCACTTATGCGTAAACTGAATTTGCAGCTTGCAATGTGTTAATACAAATAAAAGGAAATTACTTTCTGCAGTGACTTTCAGAACTAAAATAAAAAGACTATAGGACTTCAGTTTAACTAAAAGAAAACAAGATTAAGCAACTTAAAAATGCAGTACGTTGAAATATAACACAGTATACAACACTGGCTTATAAATATTTCGAGTACGTACTCGCGTGAGCGTTTCAACTTTTCGACCAATTATCCCTGTCGCCAAATACTAGCTAAAGGGTTACAATTGGCGCGATTTTAACTAATTTTTAACCTTAATTTCTCAAATTCTATAAGGAGATAGCAGCTAATTTTCGCACAGTACGTTCTTTTTAATGTGTACTTGTGATTGTGTTAAATTCGTTCCATTTGGTGAGTGAGCTTTGGGGAGGTTTCCTTGTAAGAGTTTGGGGTTTAGCGTGAATTTTAAACTGTCTTAAAGTTTATCGCCGAGCGAAATAAAATGTAAATAGAGTTTGCTCGTGGGTCATGGCCACTGTAAATAAACATTCTGTGAATACTGTCTTCTATTCGACGGCTACACCGTGACCGAACAGTAGTTACCCAGAGACGTGTTGCGCCATCTGCATGCGCGCGACTGGTGCTATCTTTGTATCTATCGTGCTGCCCCAGCTTTGTAAGGGAAGTGAAACCTAAAGCCGTTATCAGACGACGCATTTTCGCCCTTCAAAATGCTCGTACAACTCTTTCGGCTTTCATTTTTCTTGTCAAAAGCAAGGCATAGGGTTGTATTGCAAGGCAAGAAAACGATCTGGTAGATTGGCACGGGGTTGCCGATTTGGCGACGTTATCGCTCGTTTTGTGACAAAACAGTTATTACGTCATTGCTGTTTTTGTCACAAAAATCACTCGTCCTGTCGCGCCCCGTGCATTCGAACATTGACATTGACGGTAGAATTCGAAGGTTCATTTTTAAGTAAATACAGTTAAAAAGTTTATAATGGTTTTTGATTTGCACTTCGGAAATAAAATCGGCTTCATTTCCGCCGTCCACATTGCAGGCATGGAGGTCGCCATCTTGAATGAAGGTGTGGACAGTGTCTAGAGCTCTGATTGGCTGATTTCGCCATTCATACCAAACATTTTTCAACATTGTTCGAAACAGTCCGGTGTCAAGGGAAATACTATCACACAACGGTTTTCGCCTGACTGAAGGGCAAAACTGCAGTACAAAAGTGTTGTACGTGCATTTTGCAGTGCGTAGAGTGCACCTTAAAAGTCTAAAGGTGCTATCACACGAGAGCTCTACGCACTGCAAAATGCACGTACAACACTTTTGTACTGCAGTTTTGCCCTTCAGTCAGGCCGAGAGTCAGTGTCCGAGATAGCCGTGACATGACACATGAATTGTTTTCATTTTATGATTCCATCATGATCTTTTATTTTTATTTTTATTATTATTTTGGGGTTGTGTATGACAACACTGGATTATGACTTTTAAATATAGATTTCAATCACAAAATTTATATAAAGTTTTAAGGATGAAATATTTTGATAACACGGATTAAAGAACAATATACTGTGCTAATATTTCGTGTATATTAAATTTAAAATATTTGTTACACTCATGAATTTTTAAAGGGTAGGGGCTTAGAATTAACAAAAAGATCTTGCGTGAATATATCGATATCGTGTGGCAGATTCAAATAGAAAAGATTACCCGAACAATTTTTTTTTCGGGGTGGGGGGTAGGGATTAGAGGCGGATTAATACAAGTTTGTCGGGAGGGGGCGGTTAGTTTGTCGGAGGGGGTGGTTAGAAGATTGGCATATGCACCCATTTTATGGAAGTAAAATAGGATCTTTCATTAATTTCTTTTTTCTCGGTGGGGGGGGGGGGTTGCTCCTCCACCCCCCCTTTAATCCGCCCTTGGTGGGGATCAGCTTTCTTCCTCTCAAATAAGGGTAGGCAGAGTATGCCGAGTGATGAAACTTGAAAAAAAATTCCTGGACTAAAAAACTATTTTTAAAACTTTTTGATCCTAAAAGCAAGAACATTGAAAATGATCACACACTTGGTAGGCTGTTCTTTTAGAGTGACCTAAATTCTCACCCATTGTGAGAAAAAAAATGGGTGAGAATTTCTCACCCTTTCCCCAAAACTGAGTGAGATTTAAAAAAAAAAAAAAAATCGGTGAGAATTTCTCACTATAGTTGTGAGTTTGGTAAATACACAGTGGGTAAGGTATATATAAATGAGTACTTATTCTTGCCTCGGATAAACATCCAAAATCAGGGTATGTATGGATTTTAGTTATTTTTATAGCATATAACTGGGCCTTTAACTCTGTAAGTCGGGCCTAGTTATTGCAATAAAAAGGAAAATGCGAGAATTTTGCGTATGTAACTTCTCTATGAAAAATGAAAGCATGCGCGACTTTAAAGAAAAAAAAAAAAAAGAAAAAAAAATTGCCCAAATTTTCCGAAATGCGAGAATTTTGCGCACAATGAAACCGATTTGTAAGGTGCGTGAATTTCTCGCAGTAATAATTTTTTAATGCGAGAAAAAGAAAAAAAATGCGAGATTCTCGCGTTTTCGCGCTGTAGTGAAAACACTGTTATAACCTTAAAATCACGAAATTCGTTGACTTGTGGCACGTTTTGAGCCACATTTCACCTAAATGGTTTTAAGGCTATTTTAAAATCAGGGTTCAGAATTTTTCTTAGTATTATTTAAGATTTTAATATGGTGAGCTAGCCCTAAACACGGTCCGAAGAAAGTGGGACAGGGGAGGTGTTTCCAAAACAACCGAATCAGTATCCGGAAAGATTCCGCTAACGCCATGACAAGATAAATTCTTTCCATATAGTGCACGCTTTTCGAGTGTGTTTGGTTGCCACACAGCCACAATATCGGAAAATATCCGTTCTCGAATCGAATTTTGTTGTGAATATCCCCCGAAAGACATGGCAGTTATCTTTTACAGTCATAATTGTTTAAAAAGAAAAAAAAAAACTTATTTAAATCCACCTTTGTTCGTCAGAAGAAAGTACTTTATTTATTTTAATCTCACGAAAAATGCCAAACTGTGCAATCTCGAGGAGTTATTTAGAATCGCACAAATTGTGAATAGTATTTTCATATATTACATATAGATATTTCGAGAGAGTTTACCAAATTCAAGAAATTTTTAATTTACGACCTCACGTTTACAACTGCCATAATTCCAGTTAGTTGAGTTAATTTCCTGGCGTAGTAATATTAAAACTCAGAACGACGTTGAAAAAAAAAAAATTCTTATATAGGAAAGTTATGGAAACACGTAATCCTATGATAAAATCGCATTTGAAAATCGAATAATGACAATTATTCTATTTTTATTTTTATTGCCGAAGACTGACAGCTTAGCTGTAATGGACGGAGGTCATTCCCGGATCCGTACAGTGGCGGCCCGTGGTCAAAACTGTTAGTGCAGCCGGAAACATATGAGCCCCCCCCCCCCTTTCCTCCCGACAGGATTGGAAAATCTTTGTTACTGAATTCGAAAGCTGGCGGATTAAGCCCTCACCGAGGAAAAAAAAAAATTACAAAAAAAATGTAAGAGATCCCATTTTACTTCCATAAAATGGACATAAATTTCAACCAGCCGCTCTTATCCTCAAAATTGCATTAATCCGTGTCTGATTCGCAGTTTCCTTAGAATTTTCTTTTGTAACGATAACTTGAGAAGAAAAGAAAAAAAAAAGAAAACTTACTTATTTTTTTAAGTCAAATTTTAAAAGATCTTTAAAATTTCCCATGTTTAAAGAATTTTCTCGCTCGCCATGTCCTCTAAATGCCAGTTCTTGCTTACTTAAAAACAATACTGCTTTGATGGGTCATTGTCCATTCATAAGCGTCTATTCAAGCTTACCTTCTTGATAAATTCAGCAACATAAAGTCGAGAGTTTTCCAAACATATTTTCTCCTTACCCCCTCTCTCACTTCTCGTCCGAGAGAATCAGTTAGTCGAGTTCTCAAGTTCAGCTGCCATTAAAAAATCTTTCATAGGCTTTATCAGCTGCATACACCCTATGCGGGAAAGACTGCTTACGTAGTCGTTGTCATGGCAACGGTGCTGCCAATTTTCTTTTCAGTGCTCTGGGCTGAACCAAAGATTTTCCCAATTGAATTGCGGGAAGATTAAAGTGCTTTTTTTCTGAATGAGCGATCCGGCCACGATACGTTTTTTTTTTGTTTGGTTTTTTCGGAGATTTTTTTAATTTACCGTAGGAATTCCACTTCTAATCTGAATTTAGGGAAATTAGTAGAATAAATTATTTTAAAGTATGTGCTGATAATTTCAAGTGCAGCCCGGCTGTACTTGCTGTATCCCACGAGCCACCACTGGATCCGTATACTTCTCTCTCAAACCTTTCTACGGCCTAACAGATTTAGCATTCACGTTCGCTGCATGTACACGGAATAATAACTATTTTAACAAACACTTGGTTTTACATGCATTCAGCAGGAACCAAGGCAAAAAAGAGTAAAAAAAAAAATCTAGGAATAAATTAACCGTTAATAATAAATTATAAGACATGACCTATTTATACTATGTAAAGAAAAAAGATCAATGAATCAGCAAACAGCAGTTTAGATGACCATGAAATTCAATTCATTAAAAAGTCAATCCTTTGACATGGGTTTGAAGCAGATAACTAAGCTGAGGCTTGAGAACGGTTTTTTAGGTTAAACCGTGAAATGAAGCTTAAAATAGTCAGCTTGCAAGCAGCTGAGTGAAGAATTGAAAAGATAATGGGTAATGTTCACAAGAGCTTACTACGCCATTAAACGTTACTGATGTATAAATGGATAATGCTCTGATACTTTTTTTTTTAAAAATAAATGATAATAATTATTGTTGGTGGAAAAACAAGTATCATAAAAAAAGAAAATCGACATCAGGGAAAAAAAAAAAAAAAAAGAAACAGGAACTACACTTCTAAATTTATAAGTTTCTAGTAAATAAATGAAAATATTACTTATTTTTTAGAAGTATTTACTTTTTTTTTTCTTATGCAAATACCAACGTCACAATCAGGACAAAAATATACTAATAGCACACCTTCTGCTTGAAATAGTGCTGTCATCTAGTGTTTTAAAGACAAAATAGAACATAGATGGGGTCGGCAAACAAGTTCGTGTTATTTTGTGTACAACTTCGCCATTGCGTAAACATGTCGGGTACGAGGAAACAGAGATAATAAAGCCCACGTGAGAAACCTGAAGGGATTAAACTTTAGGCTCGAAATGCAAGGTTTCGAACTATCAAACGAGTCTTGATTGTTTGTTTTTGTTGTTTTAGCATAGCTACGCGTGGGCGATCTGCCTAGGATGGCGGGGGGGTGCCTTGGTAAGAAGACTTTCTAAGGACTTTTAAGGTTAAATCTGCAGAAAATCGACCAAAAGTCCAGACTGTTAAATCGATAGCAGCGCGATGGTTCCCAAACCCGGGACCTTCACACTTCAGCCTAAACGTGTCTTATGCAAATACTTCTGTGTACAATAGTATGACGAATTTGAATTATTTTTTCATATATCCGTTACCTCAGTCATAGATACAATTCGTATGTCTTTTGTTTATACTCTGAACACTTTTTTTTTAATGACTATGTCATTTTATCTCTCACCCCCTTTATTGAAAATTGTCCGAAAAATGTATCCCAAAAATGCGACATAAAAAAGCGAAATAAAAGTATGCGATATAATTTTACATATATTTAAATACTATTAGTTCACAACAGCTTTAATCTATTGTTACACTATTTCGTAAGCTGTAGAATATGAATCACGTGTATTTTTCTATAAATAGGTTACAATCCTAAAAATTTCAACATAGGGTTACCAGGCGAAATACTCGAAAGATGCGAGATAAAATGACAAAGCCAATTAATATCGTTTTCATATGGCAATAATGAAACTAAAAAATTAGGGGGGTTCAGGGGGTCTCCCCCTGACGAGGCTCGAACATCTGAGTTTTAATGTTATATAGTTTTGCTTTTTAAATATTTATGTCTTTTATATACGTGAGCCGAAATTTTCCACCCATTTCGTGCTAAATGTCTGTTTTCGCCTGTCATTTATCGAAGAGCATTGCAAAGGATATCAGACACAAAGAAAAATTTTTTTTTTCTATTTCCCTATATAGTCTAAGAGCCAGCGACCGCCAGACCTTCGTCATAGTATAAAAGCTGAAACTTTCTCTGTGCATATTCCCCAACAGAGGTAGGAACCATCGGCCACTCTAAAGTTTGGAGGATCGTGGCTTTGGCAGGTAACAGGTGGCAAAGTTGTATATAGTTGCCGAAAATTTCGTCATTTCATAAAGCTTCATTTTTTTATATGTTCTTCTTCGCAGTACTAGAAATCACTTAAGCTTTCTTACTTCTTCTAGGAAATCACTTAAGCTCTATCCCTTGCCAGACACTTTTCCACCGTGGCAAACCCCCGCCAGACAATCTCAAAGTCATGGAAAACGGTTGTGTTCGTAAACTCCCGCGACGAAGTACGTCAAGCTGTCACAAAGTGACAAGCACATTTTATGCTGCTACTTCTGAACTTTCTTAGGCGCGAGCTTTCTTGCAGCGCGCTCGTAATAGAATTACGTTTTTCAAGAATTTGAGATTTTCTGGCGGGGGTTTGCCACGATGGAAAAGTGTCTGGCAAGGGATCAAGTGATTTCTAGTACTGCGAAGAAGAACCTATAAAAAAATGAAGCTTTATGAAATGACGAAATTTTCGGCAATTTTATACACCTTTGTCACCTGTTACCTGCCAAAGGCACGATCATCCAAACTTTAGAGTGGCCGATGGTTCCTACCTCTGTTAGGGGGTATGCGCAGAGAAAGTTTCAGCTTTTATACTATGACGAAGGTCTGGCGGTCGCTGGCTCTTTCTCTAATAGCTAAGGTTTAGAGAGCTAGTAAAAAATATCACCTTTGAAAAAGAGTAATTTTGCAGATATAAATATAAACGTGTAAAATGTTTTATGCTGTCTTGTCAAATTTGTATTAAATAGCAATTAACAATATAAAACACTTTCAAATTTAACCTATGTTAGAATTGTATGTAGTTTAAATGTTATCCATTTAATAGCTTCCTAAGTTGAGAAAATTTTATGATTTTCGTTTTACCTGTCTGCCTGTTCTTTTTACAGGCCATCCGAATGTTATTCTTATGTACTGTACAATGTACCCTATTAAAAACTGTGTATGTAGATTTATAGCTCTTTTACAGGAGCACTTAAAAGAATTCCAATACCTTACGCTCTGTGGACGGTCATTGTTTGAAACTTACTTAGGAGATAGTTTTCTATTTCAATCAAAATAAAACTGATATATGTTGTTAATAATTGCAAAATAAAGTTCTACATCGAAAATACTTAATGCCGCATTTGCAGCTGTGTTTTACAGGATCACCCAAAACAATTCCCATAATACATTACAGTCTACGGCAATATAGAGGCAATAACTTATTTCAATAACAATAGAATAAGAGCGTGGACTTTTTTTTTTTTAATTTGCTCTTCATTTAAAAGGATAGGAATAATAATTATACTTTTTTACAAGTTGTCGCAAAATTATATTAATAGTGTTATAGTATTTTTTTTAGGTTTACAAAAGAATGATCTCCACTGGAAATAGTGAATGGCATTAGTTTTTTTACAAGGTCAGACATAACAGTTTCCATTGATTATCTCCAAGTGAAGGTAGAAAATAAATATTTTCGTGTCGTTTGCTTTAACCTGTTCGCTTCCATCGGTGGAGATTCGCGGCGGCATAGATTGTGCTCGTTGTTGCTTTCCCGATGCGAGTCTTTCAATTCCCCCCCCTGCTCTCTCTCTCAGCATCCAGCGAGCCATCACAGCACGTTGGGCTGTAGAAAGACAGTCCCAAGTCGGGAAGCAACGATGGCCTCCGAAGTGCGGCTGCTTCTGTCGTGTCTTCGTCTGTCTATTGTTACGAATTTTCGGCGCAACCCGCTGTTCTAGGGTTTAAAATAGTTCAAAATTCGTATTCTACGCTTCAAATAGTTAAATTCTGCTTTCTGTTGCATCAAAATCGGTCAACTAGAACCGGAGATACGGAGGTTTTGGTTTCCCATTGTTTTCCTATGGCGGTTCTAGAAATCTCGAGAAATATTGGTGCTAGGCCCTCGGTGACTTCACTTATGGGGACTTATTTTTGGCTCCAAATCTGGGGACATTTTGGTCATTTGGCGCGTTTTTCCCAATGGGGCCTGAAAGTTGGTTTTTCTGCATTAAAATCACATAATAGGCTAATGATTTCAGCTATATTTCTATGACGTAATCAAAACGCGATTGTTCGGGGACTCGTTAGAGAGGTCCCGAGTTTTCTGGAATGCACGTCGGAAAGTATAAAAGAACCGGGCTGCCCCCCGATCGAGTTCAGCGTGAGTTGAGCTCCCGTCCAGTGAGTTTGATGTGTTTCCGTATAGAAGCCGTGTTCAGCTTTTCGAAGCTGATTTTTAAGTGGTGTGTGTAAATTCTTCATTGCTGTGTCTTAAGGGATTGTGTAAGCTATCCCTTGCATATTTACACTGAATTTTGGAAGTTTTTATTTTGTGTGAGAATTAGAGCATTTGTGAAAGCTTCGGTACTGGGGACTGTCATAAATGAGCTACTGACCGTTAGTGCCTGTGAATTTTGTACAGCTGATTGTTCGACTAAGTTCTAGAAGCAATAAAGTTTGTGTTCCATTCTGACAAGTGGACTTTTTACTAGAACTTTTTCCACCACTTGGACTTAGAACGACGAAGTCCCTTAGAAGGACTTGGTTAGAAAGACGAACCCACGAAACAAGCAGAGTATTTCTGCAACAGTGGAAACGAACAGGTTAACAATATGTTCATCAGTAGTACATCTGCTGATAAGGAATGGAAAATGTTTTATAATGAATGTGTTTGGCACGATTTATCTTTCTTGTTCTTTTTCTACGAAATCGCGTGAAAATTTATCGGCGTTACGCATGCGTTCCCGATAATAACTATTCGTTGAAGTATCAGCACACTTTGTGGACTTCGGTAATGCGAAGAGGAAAAAAATATGAAAGCTTTTGCGTATAAAAATAAAAATAAAATAAGTAGTAAGAATAATTTAATGCTGTAGTTACCCGCCGTTGCTTAAGATATTGGTATGGACGAGACTTCTTTCGAAGTGGTCACCGGAATCATGTGTTTCTACTAAAATGATTTTTATTTTTTTTTGAGTGTGTTTCTTCCATTGTTCTTTAATAACGTGTTTCATTTTTCAGAATCAATAGAGTTACTCAGAATCATTGATATATTGTTACATCCTGCGTACATGCTTGTCCTAATGGGGTTTGCATCACATTTTTATGATTGCTTGAGCCGAATTTAACCCTTCCGTTCACTGACCTCCAGTTTCCTTCTGCATCACTAAAAACCAGGCGTATCAAAAATTAAAAACTTGAATGTATTTTTCAGAGTTGATCTCCTCTAAATAAAGTTCTTGTTAACAAAATTTAATTAACAAAAATTAAAATTTCGGGGAGGGTACGGACCCCCTGCCTTCCCCCCGTTAAATTACGTCCTTTGTTTCCTATGTCCTTGAAATTGTGCCCCACAGTTTCAAACTTTCTGTGTAGTTGAAACTGTGCCGCTTCGCGGCCAAAATGTGCAACCTAGAACACACGGGCCGCTTCGCTACTGGCTTGTGAAACCTACGGCACACAGGTTTCTTCGCGACCGAAATTTGCAACCTACGGGCCGTCCGCCTTCGGCAACCAGCTGGTCCGACCGCTTCACGTCCAGCCTATGCAACGTACGGACCGCTTTCACCCGTTTCGGTGAGCGGCGGTGAGTCGGCGACCAGCTGGTCCGCCGACGGCCTCTTCGCGACTAAAATGTGTAATCTGCGGGCTACCCTCCTTCGGCGACCACCTGGTCCGCCAACTGGCCGCTTCGAAAAAAAAATGTGCAACCTACAGGCCGCTCGCCTTCGGCGACCAGCTGAATGAAAGCTCAATAGTTTGTCTGTAATCGTATTTTTTTTTTTTAAATTCAATATCCCCGCTCGCGCGGGCCGTGTGCAACGACCGTACCTGATACATATCCCCTTGTACATGTCTGTGTTCTAACAGTCATTTATCGCTAATACCTATGTAGCTACTAAAAACCAGTCGTCTACGTAATAACCAGTCTTCCTGCCGCAAACACAGAAGAGAAGGAGGGGGATGTTAACAGTGTCAGTCTAACAACTACGCGTCTATGATTTTATTTTTTAAAAATTGGAGACGTGTTTCAACAAACTCAACTCTGGACTCTAGAAATTCAACAGAAAGAAATTCCTAAGTTCAGAGTTGATTTGTTGAAACACGACTCCAATTTATAAAAAATAAAATCATAGATGCAGGGCCATGGCCAGAAAGGGGGGGGTTGCAGCCCCCCTTCCGAAAAGGGACCCTTAACTTAGCTCACAGTTTAATACTTAGCTTACAATTCAATTTTAGCAAGACAATTTGATGCCTGAGAGATGCACCGGGAGGGATGAGTCGATACCGGAATCCTTAGAAACAAGAAGTTTATTATTTATATAAAATTAATCATATACAGGGTGGCCATAATTAAACTGACAGTGCTCAAAGTGTTCTGTAGCGCGATCTATTTTCGAGAATGACGCCACATTTTGTACGAAGATTAAACAAGACGGGGGACGAAGGATTCTGCGAAAAAAAAAAGTAGTTCCAAAAGTCACCGCTAGGGGAATATTTGGCCTGTGTAATAGAAAATAGAGTGTTAACAAATGCAAATCAATACGGAATCAATACGGCAATTACCTTTTATTATGCATTCAAATGTTCAATGTGGCTGCCGTTGTTGTGGCCCACATATTGCATTCTGTGCACAGTATGCACAACAGCAGAAAGTAACATGTCTGCAGGAATCTCCCGTACAGTCCGTGATATGTTATCCTTCAACGTAGCCATGTCCTGGATCACTGCTTGATAGCAGTAGCGGCTCGTGGGATACAGCAAATACAGCCGGGCTGCACTTGAAATTATCAGCACATACTTTAAAATAATTTATTCTACTAATTTTCCTAAATTCAGATTAGAATTGTGCAATTCCTACGGTAAATTTAAAAAAATCTCAAAAAAAAAAAAACCAAACAAACAAACAAAAAAAAGTATTGTGGCCGGATCGCTCATTCAGAAAAAAAGCACTTAAATCTTTCCGCAATTCAATTGGGAAAATCTTTGGTTCAGCCCAGAGCTCTGAAAAGAAAATTGGCAGCACCGTTGCCATGACGACGACTACGTAAGCAGCCTCTCCGGCATAGGGAGTTTGCAGCTGATACAGCCGAAGTAAGATTTTTTAACGGCGGCTGAACTTGAGAACTCGACTGAGAAGTGAGGGAGGGGATAAGGAGAATATATGTTTGGAAAACTCTCCACTTTATATTGCTGAATTTATCAAGAAGGTAAGCCTCAATAGACGCTTATGAATGGAAAATTACCCATCAAAGCAGTATTGTTTTTAAGTAAGCAAGAACTGGCATTTAGAGGACATGGCGAGCGAGAAAATTCTTTAAACATGGGAAATTTTAAAGATCTTTTAAAATTATGGATATCTGAATTAAAACAACGCCTTTTTATGGGGACATCACTGACCGATTCGCATGTTTAAAAGAAAGGAGGATTGATTTGACTTATAAAAAATAAGTAAGTTTTCTTTTTTTTTTTCTTTTCTTCTCAAGTTATCGTTACAAAAGAAAATTCTAAGGAAACTTCGAATCAGACACGGATGAATGCAATTTTGAGGATAAGAGCGGCTGGTTGAAATTTATGTCCATTTTATGGAAGTAAAATAGGATCTCTTACATTTTTTATGTAATTTATTTATTTTTATTTTTTTTTTCCTCGGTGAGGGCTTAATCAGCCAGCTTTCGAATTCAATAACAAAGATTTTCCAATCCTGTCCGGAGGAAAGGGGAGGGGGCTCATATGCTTCCGGCTGCACTAACAGTTTTGACCACGGGCCGCCACTGCTTGATAGACCTTGGACTTAAGGTAACCCCATAGCCAGAAGTCGCATGGGGTAAGATCGGGCGACCGAGGTGGCCATGCAGTTGGAAAGTAGCGGCTAATGACTTTGCTGTTCTGAATTTCTGTCGTAGCAGCTGTTGCACCCATACAGCAACGTGTGGAGGGGCTCCATTTTCTATTACACAGCGCCAAATATTCCCCTAGCGGCAGGGGCGTAGCCAGAAATTTTTCATGGGGGGGGGGTTACGACTACTACAACTCACATATATGCATGCATGTGTGCGTTGAGGGAGTGAAGAATATACATTTTGTATGGCAAAAAATTCCTCATGGGGGGGGGGTTATGACCCCCATAAACCCCCTTGGCTACGCCCCTGCCTAGCGGTGACTTTTGTAACTAATTATTTTTTTCGCGGAATCCTTCGCCCCCCGTCTTGTTTAATCTTCCTACAAAATGTGGCGTCATTCTCGAAAATAGATCGCGCTACAGAACACTGTGAGCACTATCAGTTTAATTATGGCCACCCGGTATATTCCAAAGTTAGTCGAACGCAGGCAGCGCTGTTGAATTATTAAACAATAGGAAGGTTGAGTTCAAAGTTTTACACAAAAAAACTTGGATTTATAATTTTGAAAAAGGTAAATAAAAAGAAACAAGTTTTGGAAAGATATAATAATTTAAATAAATTAATAAAATGAGTAAAATATTGTACTGGAATAAATTGAGATTATACAAATACGAATATATATATATACAAGGTGAGAACAAAATCAAAAAATTTGTGAATCTGGATCCGAATTCACGTGCAAAGATAAGTAAAGTTGTGTATTTTGAAAAGATGATTGGTTGTTTTCAAGAAAGGATAAACATTGAGTGCGCCGTACTGTTCTTCCTTATTCTATATACCATTTCTTTAGAATCGACATCTATATTGAAAATGCCTACTAAAATTGTTTTACGATATTCGCCAAGCATTTCCTAATTATATTTCGCCTTTATAAATATTGTTTGGAATGTGGATCATTCATGAGTGAAGCATGTTTGTCTTTCTTGTTCCATAAAACACTTCTTTAGAATTGAAATCTATATCAAAATCGCCTAATACTAAAACAGTTCAACAATCTTCATCAGGCATATTCTAACTATACTTCACCCTTATAAATACTGTTTGGAAAGTGTATTATAATCTATGAGTGTGCGGTCTCTTTGTTCCATAAAACACTTCTTCGGAATGGAAATTTATATTAAAATCGCCTACAAAAACGGTTTTATAATCTTCGTCAGGCATTTCTGTCGCGTTTAGCAGTTTTTCTCCAACTATGGAAGATACCGCCAAGCCAGGTTCAGTTTCGAAGACTTATTTTTTGGCGCCAAACGAGAAGATAAATCATCAAAAATTGCGAATCTTGGCCACTTTTAATATTTTATTCTCCCTTCTGGCACCCTTCGAAAAACGCAACGAAAACATGTCGATGCAAATCTTCCCCACAAAAATCGGTTCATAAAAATATGTCGGGAGAAAAATTTGGAATGAAAGAAATAGCACTGTAGTGCTGAAATAAACAAAAAACAAATTTGAGCAGCCTGACCACATATCAATTGACCATAACAGTCTAGTTGCTCAGGAAGGTCAGTCAACTATTGATCCCCAAAGGCAGAGACGCACATCAATTATCAGGACAAATGTACTGAGGCAGGAAAATATCGTATGGTTAGCATATTTTATCCCAGATGGTGACTTTTTAAAAGGAAAAGCCAATTACTCTTGTTATTGCTACCTAGTTACTACTTGTTATTGCTACATATTGTAGGTTTTTTTTAGATGCACTGCTGCTTCTGTGACAATTTAATAGTTCATAATTTTGTTATTTCATCGGTGAACTAGAAGGCGGTGGGGGAATTTTAAAGGCAACATTTGACTCATTTAACCCTTTAACGCGAAGTGTTCCCGCTCTGGGAACACCAAACTCTGACGTTTTGACTGTTGCCAGTCACGAAGAATAGATTTGGTTTCTATAAAAATAGTTGCAGGTGGCATAGTTCCACGAGAATCCTTCACTTCTTAGCAAGTCATTTCCCGTAAAAAAGTGGTCCCGATTATTTTTAACAGCACTGGCATCTGCTGAAAAAAAGAAGAATGCGAGCACAGCTGGATAGATTTCCCAATGCTGCAAAAAGGGCAGCCGTTTCCATCACTCGACTTAACTACCAGCAAGATGGCGGACGATCGAAATGTTCATCGCCTGCCACAGATCTAGAGACGCTTTTTTTGACGGAGCTGGCTGTGACGTTTCGATCTTGCTGGTAGTTAAGTCGATCGATGGCAACAGCTGTCCTTTTCCCAGCATTGGGAAAGAGTTTGCCTCAAAGGGTTAACGAATAAATGTTTTGCTATTATTTTATCTTATACAATTTTCTGGAATTTTATCATTTTTAAAGGTCATTTCAGGTAAATGTGTGGATTTAAAAGTTCTGCTAAATCATCGGTTCGCAATCCATGGTTCGTGAAGCTCAGGAGTACGCCAGATTATATACGATTACAGAGTTAGCCAACTTCTTTCGACTTTTAAAAGGGTTTGCAAAAACAAAAAGCTTGAGGGCCTCTGTGCTAGAGTATGTCTTTTTTAGTTTCATGATACAGATGATTCTTCTTAAACGGTTTTTAAAATGTTCCTATTTGTCATTTTTAGAAAAGCAAATATTAAAGTTTGTGTAACATAATATGCAGTGCGTGCTTTTAAGTATAGATAATTATTCTTAAATAAATATTTTACGTAGAATTCTCTACTCAATTTACCGCAATTTCTCATTTTCTTAGGGAATGCAATCCCGATCCCGATTTTGTACAAAAGACGTAAACAAATAAATAAATAATATGGAATTTTTAGCGTGAATACGGCATTTTTAATTTTCAGAAATAAGTATGAAATTCAGAGTCTGAGGAAACTAACATTTAAAATCCCTAAACATTTTCTTTTATTTGGTTTTTATTATTTAAATTTTGAATCACAAACATATATAACAGTAAATTACCAAGTTACATAAAAAGAACATATTTCATGAAATAGATAAGAAATTTCAGATACTAAAGTTGAATAAATGCAAAATTTAAACATTTATATGGCTTCCGTACAAAAATTTTCCTAACGAGTAGCATGAACCTTAAAGGCAATTCTTTTTGGAAATCACACAACTTTTGAACAGCTTTTCAAAATAATAATAATAATAATAATAATAATAATAATAATAATAATAATTGCGCTCGGAAAAATTTTAAATGTGTCTTTACTTTAAGCTATTATACTTTGTACTTTAAGCTATTATAAACAATGTAAAAAGAGTTACGAAACACCCAGGAAAAAATGCTAAACATACTGTTGCACAAATACTCTGCTTGATTCCTGAGTTTGTTGTTCTAAAGTTCAGTAGGTGTAGAACGTTCTAGTAAAGAGTCCACATGTCAGGATGGATCTCGAACTTTATTGCTGGGTCATTCCACATCAGATCAAATAGTGCAGTTCACCACACCAACTCTGATTTTTCTCAAATTTTATATAGATGATTTATAGGCTAAGACATCAACAAATCTCAATTTTGAAGGTTCTACGATAATTAATTATCGAGAAATTAATTATGCAAATTTTTAAGTTTTCTGCAAGATGCGCCAATTTTTTTCTCAATTCCTTAAATAACTCCTTACCTGTAAAAGTTACTGAAGTGAAAATTTGTTTCTAGGAGTAACTTTTTCCAAAAATGTTATCGAAATTTGCATATCTTCTATAGTTTATGCATGAGCAGTACATTTTCTAAAAAACATCATGAATTTTTTTCGGCATGTCTGATCACAGACACATGTTTTAAATTTTTATATGTTGTTAAGATGGAATAATCCTACATCCCAAAATAATTTCATCTTGGCTTTCTGCTCAGGAGCAGAGAAAAAAAGTTGTATGTATACCTACATATGAGGATTTTCATATGCAATATTTATACTGAAGATGAGAAAATTCAGAAGCGTTAGTCAATTTTCCTATGTCTTTTAAATTGATATCTGAAAATTAACTACTACTCCAGGCATTTGCAAAAACTAGAAAATACATAAAAGTGCTTGCATCGGAAAATGTAAAACAAACAAACAGCAAAAAATGCATGTCACACACAGTGTTAAATTAAAAAAAATTCTAAAGTTAAAATTTTGAATTACTTTTAATTTAATGCTGTTGTTTTTGGCAATCATCCATTAGCCAATAAAGCTTTGGAATTCTGCATGATATTGAACTCAAAAGAAATAACAATGCTTAATAAAACATATATATATATTAGGTCTACCGGAAAGTTCTATGCATTTTCCGTATGCAATATTTTGCCTAGCCAAAACTACTGAAGCTAATAACACGAAATTTAGCACGAGTGGGATTTTATAGCGTAGGTGCTAGATTAGAGAGTATTTTCAAAAATTCGTAATTGATAGAGTATAAAGGCCCAAAATGTTCTTTTCACACATTCTGCGGGATCTCAAAGAAGAAAAGAGATATCGATAAAATTCTTGCTGTAAAATACACAACACTCAAGAATGCCTAAAAATCGATTTCAGAACATTTGGAATATAATCCTCCTAGGAGGGTAGACGTAAAAGTTTGTCGTGAATAACTGATTACATGACATTTATTCTGCAATATATCACATAATGTGCAATTTGACAATGTGCCTGACATTGCTATGCTAGTTGTTGTAACAATAAAAATTTAATACAGTATACAGTAAAACCTATTTCAAATTGCTGTATCCACAAAACTAGCCAAAGCACAATTTTGTTCGCATTCTGTTAAAGGTAAATAAATACTGTAACTTACAGGAATTCAATTCTTTCAATAAACTTTGTTCCTTCTATTGACTTGAATGTCATACAGAATTACAAAGATTTATTGGCTGATGGATGATTGCCAAAAACAACAAGGTTAAATTAAAAGTAATTCAAAATTTTAACTTTAGAATTTTTTTTAATTTAACACTGTGTGTGACATGCATTTTTTGTTGTTTGTTTGTTTAACGTTTTCCGATACAAGCACTTTTATGTACTGTCTAGTTTTTGCAAATGCCTGGAGTAGTAGTTAAACTTCAGATATCAATTTAAAAGACACAGGAAAATTGACTAACGCTTCTGAATTTTCTCATCTTCAGTATAAATATTGCATATGAAAATCCTCATATATAGGTACATACATACAATTTTTTTTCTCTGCTCCTGAGCAGAAAGCCAAGATGAAATTATTTTGGGATGTAGGATTATTCCAACTTAACAACATATAAAAATTTAAAACATGTGTCTGTGATCAGACATGCCGAAAAAAATTCATGATGTTTTTTAGCAAATGTACTGCTCATGCATAAACTATAGAAGATACGCAAATTTCGATAACATTTTTGGAATCAGCGTAAAAAGTTACTCCTAGAAACAAATTTTCACTTCAGTAACTTTTACAGGTAAGGAGTTATTTAAGGAATTGAGAAAAAAGTTGGCGCATCTTGCAGAAAACTTAAAAATTTGCATAATTAATTTCTCGGTAATTAATTATCGTAGAACCTTCAAAATTGAGATTTGTTGATGTCTTAGCCTATATATCATCTATATAAAATTTGAGGAAAATCTAAGTTGGTGTGGTGAACTTTCTCCAGTTTTGTGTTTGATTTGACGTGGAATGACCCTGCTTCTAGAACTTCGTCGAACAATCAGCTGTACAAAATTCACAAGTCCCATCAGCTCGTAACGTGTTAGTAACAGTCCGTTCTGTTCAGTAAGTACAGAAGCTTTCACAAATACTGTTATTTCACACACTAAATAAAACACTTCCACAGACAAAAATTCCGTGGAAACTTACGAGGGAAATCACAAACAGTCCTTCAAGACTCAGCAATAAAGAATTTACACACAGCACTTTAAAACAAGGCTTCAAAAGGCAAGCAAACTATAGCACATTTCACAGAGCAAAGCAGCGTACTCATCGGAAGCTCGATAACACACTGAACTGGGAGGGGGGGGGGGTTCTGTCGTGCCTGTTTTTATAGGTGACGCAGAAGCTACAAGGAGCTTCTAGAAGAATGTATCTCTCGAAGATTCCACATAAAGCGGGACTTTTGATTACGTCATAGAAGAGAAATAGAGTAATATTAGGCTATTAGGTGATGTTAATGCAGAAAAACAAACTTTAAAGGCAATATTGGGAAAATCGCCCAATACGACCAACCAAATGTCCAAAATGTCGCCAATCTTGGCAACTTTTTAGCGAAATATCGCCAAATTTGCACCAAAAGTCCCAAAAAGTGAGGCTAGCGAAGGTCTAGGACCCATATTTCTCGAGATTTCTAGAAAATACTATAGAAACCAATGGAGAAACATTAAACTTCATATCTCGCGCTCGAGCCAACCGATTCCGATGCAAGAAAAAGCAAATTTTAACCATTTGACGCGTAGAATACGAATTTTAAACTACTTTAATCCCCCAGAACAGCGAGTTGCCCCGAAAATTCGCAACAATATGAAATTTTACAATATTTCCCAAACAGTTAATTCCTTGTCCGTTTTTGAAGGTGATTTTTCTGCTTATGATTTTTTTCTGAAAGTTACATGAGCTATACAGCGTTACTGTTAATCCATAGTGCGTTGGGTGAAGAAACGTTATCAATTTTTTCGAGTGTTTGATATCATTGGTTTGTTTTTAAAGCTGTTTAAAAGTTCTGTGACGACGATCACTCCTCAGGTGGAACACCCTTAAGCAGATGTACAAATTTTCAGTATTTATAAAAAAAAAAAAAAATATCAGGCATAAATGTACTGTCATTTTTTTCTTTTGTAATTTGTGTACTGCACCTAAAACGCGATCATCATTATTTTTGCAGCTTTCAGAACTCATCACCATTCATTGAAAAGTGGATTACGTCAGTTTATATATATATTTTATATATATATCTGATGTATTTAAAATTCTGAAGTTTTGTGCATAACTTACGAAGCACATTTCATTCATTCGGACATTTTTTGTACCGTATCAGATGAAAATTTAAAGAAAGTTTGTATACATTCAAATTTAAACTTTTGAAACATTTAATCGATTTCATAAAATTCTCTACATTTTGAGATCGGCATTTCTCTGTTTTTTTTTTTTTTTTTTTTTTAATTCTGGCTGTTTGCTTGCATTGAATGTCCGTGTCTGTCTGAGAGATAATTGAAAGGATAATTTTCTTTGGCTTAATGCAGTGGTTCGCTAATTCTTTGAAGTCCGCACGCTTTTAAAGTCCGCTAGATAACACCGTATGCACATTAGGGTAATTCCGGAAGCGATGGACTACGCGTTTTCTTCGTTCTCTAAAAAGCATATATTTATATGTTAATGACTATGTCATTTTATCTCTCACCCCCTTCATTGAAAACTGTACCAAAAATGTGTCCCCAAAAAAAGCGACATAATAATTTTACATATATTTAAATACTGTTAGTTCACAACAGCTTTAATCTATTGTTACAATATAGATGGACCATATGAATGGGAACAATGGACCACCATAAAATAATGAAAAAGTTGTACATGCATTAAATTTATAAATGCGTATAAATGTTTTCATTATTTTCATTACATGAAAATAAAAAATTAACGTACTTGCAGTTAAATTAATTTTAATTAATTTATTAAGTTTGCGTGAATTACGTGTGACATTTAATATATATGAAATTGTTTTTATGTGTCCTATAACTTAAGATTGATACAAAACCTGGTCCATCTCTCCCGCCTACACGTGGACCATCTCTCTCGATCGCCCGCATGACAAGTACAACCCACCCTGACTCTGCATTGTGGATTTCACGTCGCCATTTTAGGTTATTTGGAAGCCTAGATGTTCCCCGAGATTACATCATCAAAACTAGATAGATAATATACAAAATAAAACTTTTAATTGTAGAATTATAACCATATGAAAAAATTATTTGACTCACCAACAGCAACAATGATAATTATTTGACTCACCAACAGCAACAATGATAATTAGATGAAAAATTATTGTGTTTTTTGAGTAGCAAATAGTAGCACGTCTTACGAAATCTCTTTAAGTGTCTCAGGAAGATAGTTGCTATTTAGAGGCGCATTAACTAAATATCTGGCTGGTCCATTCTATCCCGGAATTACCCTATATATAATATTGAGTTGTCTTTGAATGAGAAAACAGATGTAATTTGATATCGAGAAACGTATTTTTCTAGGAATGCTACAGAGCGCACCGGAAAAAACTACTAGTGCACATCGTTTGAGAACCAATGGCTTAATACATACTTATTTCAATCAATAATAACGTGTCTCTCCTCTCTCTCTCTAGTTTTCCTCCGTCCTGTCCTATTTATGGGGGCGTCATACAGACGTAACATTTAGTGATGCAACACTACGCGGTTTACTTAGAAAACGAGTATGAATTAATACGATTTTTCATTTATTTTGTGCTGTGACGCAGCACTAAACAGGCACGAAGTTTCAAGCACTTTTCAGTAAAAGTTCGCGTCTTTGCAAGCAGTTCGCAGAAGTAAAATTCCGAATTTGATCATCGAACAGAGGATTTTCATTTTCTGCTGAAATGTCGGGCATTTCTGTTGAAATTTCGTCCATTTCTGCTGAAATTTCGGCCATCACACTGCGAACTATTCATTCAGTCTTGGGCAATTTTGATCTTATAGGCTTCGTCATATTGTTTCAAGTAATGGGAAGTACTTCTAAACTCTTGTGCATTAAATCGGAATAAATGTGTACTTATACGTGAAGTAAATGTTTTTCTTTTATCTCTTCTCAAACTCTTTCACTAAGCGATTAAATTTTTGGTTAATTGCTGGGCACCCTGTATGTGCCGTAAGTCAATTACAGGGCACGTGCGCCAGAAAATTTCCTGGCAAGTCAAAAAAAAAAAAAAAAAATTTCTTTTTCATAATATAAAACATAAGTCAATAGTAAACAAAAATATTTACATTTCAATTAACTTTAGTAAAATCGTATTAGTAAACTTGTAAAAATCATGCTGTCGTGTTTGTAAATCAGCAGTGTAAAACACTAGTAGAGATTCGAATTTACAAACATTTTATTTTTATTAAATCTTTTCTCAAAAAATATATTTCAATACGAGTTTGAAGGATCGAATATTTACTCTCAGTTGTGTCTTTTATAGAACGGAAAGCATCCGTTATGAAATACAGGCAGGAAATGTTAACTAATGGATATTTCGTGATTAGCATATAAATATGGATATAAATTCTCAGAGACACTTTTAACGTGTTATTAATTAATCCAGGGGTCTTAAAGACCATTATCCTTGAATTCGAAGAACAAAAAGGCGGTCTTCAACTTAATCTTGTGTTGGTCAATTTGCTATAGTATGCAGTGCTATAACAGTGAAACCTATCCGAGCGGCCACCCCTGTATAGCGGTCACACCTCTAAACGACCAATTTTTCATGGCACAGATTTTTCGGCTCATAGACCTAATGTTAAAATAACCTCTATCAGCGTCCACTCAACCCCCCCCCCTAAACGGTCACCGAGTGGGATCGCCCATCTCATTTTTCAGGAGATTCTACTCACTCCATGCTTTAATTTTGAGAGGAAAACTCAAGGTCAGGTTCATGGTCGAATATAAGACCCAGGAATAACTTGCGAAAAGCCCAATGGAGCAAAAATGCCGTTCACGTCCATGTTCACGCCAGTTTCATTTTATTTGTTGGTCAGTGATCTGAGTTGCAACGATGTCGAAACGTGTTTTCCTACATCTCGAGCAGCGCATTGAAGTTCTGCGTGAATATGGAGAATGGTAAATAGGAAAGAAAGTTGGCTGAATTATTTAACTGCGGAAGTACGCAAATCAAGAAAGTCATTAAAGAAAAAGATTTGATTTTGAAAGAAGACTTCAAATTTCTGGGTGTTAAACGGATGAGATCTGTTTTTTAAAGTAAAAAACGGACTTGAAAAAATGATTGTTTCAGAGAAAAGTAAAAACTTAAAACAGACACAAATTGTATTCTTTTTGCAAAAAATTAAGAAAGCATTCAATAAAGAACTAGTTCCACTTTAGATAAGTTTTAAATTTCATTTTAAATAAGGAATATGTGTCAGCCCATTTATAATACACATTATAGCAGTTATCTTATAATAGTATAAATAAAACCCTACAGAGCGGCCAAATATTCTCGGTACGGTGCGGTAGCCGCTCAGAGAGGTTTCACTAGTATTTGATTTAGTATAGTGAAACTTCTCGGGAGCGACCGCCCTCCGTTTTTCGAAAAATCGGTCGTTAAGAGAGGTGGTCGTTCAGAGAAATATAAACATTTGATAGCCGAAACATGTTGTTAAAAACTGCTGTGGTGTTATTTATGAAATGGCATACTAATGCACATGAGTGGTTACACAAAAATGCTTCTTTTTAAGGACATTTTTTTTTTTAATCGGATATATTCCGTTATTTTACCGTGTTATACGACCTCTTTTAGCGTTATACAAACAAGATCAGAATTTTTCGCCCGTGTTATACGAGTTGAGGTTCAATACTCGTCAATAAAGGAGAGGAAAAATAAACAACTTTTTCTGCTGAATAGCTGCATGTTATCCACGATGTACGAGTGAATCAAGAAATTTATTCAGGGCAGATAATAAAACTGGAAAAATCTTTATTGTAAAAATCGCTCTCAATAAAAGTATTACAGCTTCCTTATTTCCAGTGGCGGCCCGTGATCAAAAATGTTAGTGCAGCCGCAAGCATATGATCCCCCCCCCTTTCCTCCGGAGAGGATATGAAAATCTTTGTTACTGAATTCGAAAGCTGGCGGATTAAGCCCTCACCGAGGAAAAAAAAAAAAAAGAAATTACATAAAAAATGTCAGAGATCCTATTTTATTTCCATAAAATGGACATAAATTTCAACCAGCCGCTCTTATCCTCAAAATTGCATTAATCCGTGTCTGATTCGAAGTTTCCTGAGAATTTTCTTTTGTAAGGATAACTTGCGAAGAAAAGGAAAAAAAAAAGAAAACTTACTTATTTCTTATAAGTCAAATCAATCCTCCTTTCTTTTAAACATGCGAATCGGTCAGTGATGTCCCCATAAAAAAGCGTTGTTTTAATTCAGATATCAATAATTTTAAATGCTCTTTAAAATTTCCCATGTTTAAAGAATTTTCTCGCTCGCCATGTCTAAATGCCAGTTCTTGCTTACTTAAAAACAATATTGCTTTGATGGGTCATTGTCCATTCATAAGCGTCTATTCAGGCGTACCTTCTTGATATATTCAGCAATATAAAGTCCAGAGTTTTCCAAACATATATTCTCCTTACCCCCTCCCTCACTTCTCGTCCGAGCGAATCAGTTAGTCGAGTTCTCAAGTTCAGCCGCCGTTAGAAAATCTTCCATCGGCTGTATCAGCTGCATACTCCCTATGCCGGAGAGGCTGCTGACGTAGTCGTTGTCATGGCAACGGTGCTGCCAATTTTCTTTTCAGCGCTCTGGGCTGAACCAAAGATTTTCCCAATTGAATTGAGGGAAGATTAAAGTGCTTTTTTTCTGAATGAGCGATCCGGCCACAATACGTTTTTTTTTTTGTTTGTTTTTTTCCAGAGATTTTTTTAATTTACCGTAGGAATTCCACAATTCTAATCTGAATTTAGGAAAATTAGTAGAATAAATTATTTTAAAGTATGTGCTGATAATTTCAAGTGCAGCCCGGCTGTACTTGCTGTATCCCACGAGCCGCCACTGCTTATTTCATTTATTACACCTTTTTCTATACAAAATCGCCAGTAATATACACTACATCACACTAATTAGTAATTCTCGTTGTCGCTATCATCGCAGTCCTACCGCCCGACCAGTGGCTGAACGCGTTTGCACTCTCAACTTGGAGACGGAAGGTGCGTGGTTCAGAAACCACGGAAATCTCAGAACGGTTAGGTCGCGTCTGCCGACCTAACCGACCTAACCCTTCGACCTAGATCCCTCGAGCAGATAATTGGCCGTAGCAACACGTTTACATTTACATCACAGCTGTGACGTTGTCCGACTAATTACGAATAATTAAAACTTAAGAGATATATCTGTGACGCTCCCTTTCTTACCCCTCACTACTTGAATCTCTCCGATAACCTTTGATGTGTGCGGTATCATAAAGAATTCCTCAAGGAGCTATAGATTTTCGATAATGTACAGTTCTGACGTTATAGAACGCATAAATCCCCGAGTGTTTCAAGGGCTCTTCAGAATTGGACAGTATAGCAGCTTGAAAATCTCATAACTTACGAACACTTACTTCAAGCGTGCCAAGTGATCGAAATCCACTTGAGATCCCAGCGCAGAGCAAGATCGGCAGTTCAAGACAGAGAAGAGTTCGGGTTCAGACAGTGACCAGTACAGAGGTACTTTCCTCTGGTTTCGGGCCGGCACGGCCAAAATGTTTTTCGAACCCGCCATCTGACTATTTAAGTTCCAACTCCAATCTTCTATGTGTTTTTATGTGCGTCTAATAAAGTGTTTTGTGTGAGCAAAAGGGCTCTCTCTTTATTTAGGACGCCACACAGCCCTCGTCATCAATGGCACAGTCAATGACCTCTTAAATGATATCATCGCCTTTAGTTTTATCCATTAAACTGAAAATTTTGGTTTAAAATTCACTTATATCTCAAAATTCACGGTGCGCGTTACATACGAGTTAAAAAAATGTCGCGTGTTTTTCTTGTGAAGCACGGACAGCGCGTTATACACGCATGCAGGCTATACACGAGTAAATGCATAAAGCCTTATATCTAGAGGCCCTAATTTTCGGGGGCTCTAGGTTATTGCCTGGCTTGCCCGTGCGATAATCAATGAATCACGCGGCTGCTACTGGCCAACGAACAATTTACTAATTTGGGCCGTGGTAGCCCAGTGGGTAAGTCGTTGGACTCGTAGCCTGAAGGTTGCGGGTTCGATACCAACGTACCACTAAAGACCATGCGGTGTAAGCGCACGTTCAATCCGTGGTTCCGAAAGCCCTCTCAGCGGTCTCTAGCAGTTGCCGAGCGGTGCCATTATTCAGATGATCAGGTTCCAAATTGTGGCGGGAAACTCCGGGAAGGACGTATATGTAGCTCTAAGCGACAGATTATTTGACTCGAGATGTCCTCTCCTGGCAAATAAATAAATTACTAATTACACAAAACTCTGCCATTCATAATAAACGATGTGAACAATATCCACGGCGTTTTAGCCCTTTAACGCGCAGTGTTCCCGCTCTGGGAACACCCAACTCTGACGTTTTGGCTGTTGCCAGTCAGGAAGAATAGATTTGATTTCTATAAAAATAGTTGCGGATGACATAACTCCACGAGAATCCTTTACTTTTTAGCACGTCCTTTCCCGTACAAAAATGGTCGCGATTCTTTTTAACAGCCCTGACATCTGCTGAAAAATGGAAGCATGCGAGAACAGCTGGATAGACTGCCCAATGCTGAAAAAAAGGGCATCCGTTGCCATCGCTCGACTTAACGACCAGCAAGAGGGCGGACGATCGAAACGTTCATCGCATGCCGCAGATCTAGAGACCCTTTTCGACGCAGCTGGCTGTGCCGCATAGCCAGATGTTCGATCGTCCGCCATCTTGCTGCTCGTTAAGTCGAGCGATTGCAACGGCTGCCCTTTTTTTCAGCATTGGGAAAGGGTTGCGCCTCAAAGGGGTTAAATAGTTAAACACACAAGATCATCCCTTCTTTATTTCACTCCAAGGATTTGCTATTCTTTCCGTTTTCAATAAACCAAGCCCGTTCCGCCTTATGAAGCTGTCACTCGGGTGTGAAGTGAATACCTGCAGTCCTTTTCGAAACAAGCCATGCGGATCCCTCTCGTGCCAGCATCCGTTAAAACAAGTGGGTATCGCCTAACAGCGGTAGACAGGATAGCAATATTTACAATAGAGCGATAATCGTCCAGAGGTTTTTCTTTCTTATGCGCTCGCTTGTTTATTTTAGATTCAATAGTTTGCTAAGGCACACACTGAGATTTTTTTTTTCCATAAAATTCCACTGATTGAGTACAGGAATAGCTGTGTGGAGCTCTTGGCAAAAGCGGATACTTTTTTTTTTTTTTCGGAGGGTGGGGCACAAGACATGGAAACCAATCTAAAATTGCATTAAATGTACGTAGGACCGTTGGGCAAAAACATGCTTCAACACTCTCAATCCGCCCGTACCGGCTTTAGATGCACGCTCCCAGCACCGGCCTTACGCCAGGACGAAGCTTCGTCCCCCCCCCCCCCCGTGCTTTGCAACAACCATTTAAGAGTGTCAAGTGTGAAAAATCCCTTTCTCGTGTTTGCTGTTGTAACCCCCTTCCCCCTTTGGGTGAAAAGCTGCATTTACGAACGGGGTGCTTTTGAAATGCTTCGGGGATTCCCGCCCACGGATTCTTTGCACTCCTGTTTTGACAGGGATATATCTACACAGGTACAAAAGAAACGTGTTTCGTGGGGGAAAGCATTCAAAAACATTTCTCGGGCGTTTCCGGGATTTTGAGCAAGCACTCCAAATCAAAGCTTGGGAGCGAAAGGGTTAAGTCAGTGGAGGCTCCTCCATTTGAGCACATGAGCACGGGAACCCCCAGAGGGAAAACTAAAAAATAACCACATTAACAAATTAAGTAAATATATATATATATATATATATATATTAAGTACACTTCTGGATTTTTGGTAATTTAAAACGTGAGTTTTACTCCCCCCCCTATTATTAA
Organism: Cheiracanthium punctorium; assembly: GCA_038373885.1. NCBI lineage: Eukaryota > Metazoa > Arthropoda > Arachnida > Araneae > Cheiracanthiidae > Cheiracanthium > Cheiracanthium punctorium. The sequence goes on along the minus strand of JAWZYV010011936.1, from coordinate 163,283 downwards.
AAACGCTTATTATTGCTAACGCAATGTGTCGTAGGTTACTACAGCGTAGTATTTCGTAACTTGCACGTGCGGTCGGGCAAATCTCCCTGAACCGCTCTTGAGAAAAGACGCGGAGAGAATTGTGTGAGAAGTACGTCGCTGCTGATACCACTCCGTTCGCACATTTTAAGTGTACTCTCAGGGACGATTTTTTTTTTTTTTTTTTTGCCGTTATCTCTTCCGGATTCTCTCTTGGTTTGTTACGTTCGGTTAGTTAATCCATTTTTTTTTTCAATTTTCTTATTATTTTCTTTAGTTTTATCATTTTTCACTGCAGTATATTTTACGAACTAGTGTAGTAAAGATGGGAGTAAAATAAGTGTTTCGGAGTTCAAGCAATTACATTTTTCAACATCATCCTTTGTAAAAAAAAAAAAAAAAAAAAAAAATCAAGACAACACTTTTGCTAAAATTTATCCTGGTGACGAAATGTAAGACCAAAAATGATTTGTTTTCTTTCAGTTGCATGCATTGTTTTCCTTTAATTGCTGGAAACGCAAATATATTTTTATTTGTAAGGTGCGCGTATCTGCATATTTAATTTTCAAAATTTATTTTTTGAAGCTCCATTTAACCCACGAGCAGCCACTGCTTAACTCTTTAAGGCGCAGTGATCCCGCTCTGGGAACTCCCAACTCTGACGTTTTGATTGCTGCCAGTCACGAAGAATAAATTTGATTTCTCTGAAAGTAGTTGCGAGTGACAGAGCTCCACGAGAATTCTTTACTTTTTAGCACGTCCCTTTCCATCAAAAAATGGTCACGATTATTTTTAACAGCACTGACATCTGCTGAAAAACGGAAGAATGCGAGAACATCCGGATAGATTGCCCAATGCTGAAAAAAAGGGCAACGGCTGCCCTTTTTTCAGCATTGGGAAAGGGTTGCGCCTCAAAGGGTTAAAGTACAGTAAAGCACTGTTTTATACGTTTCTCATTTATACGACTTTTACATTTATACGTCGTTTTCGTGAAGTCCCGTTTCATTTCGATGCAAAAAGGTTTCGTTTGTAAGACGCACGATTTCGGTTATACGTCGCTTTTCCCTTCCTTAAACTTGGTAAATTTTCTGTTTCAGTCATTATTGTCTTTTTTTAAGGAGAAACTTTACCTAGATGGAACGTCTAACAAAGGATGTAAAGAATGACGTACCTTTAACCACCTTCACTTAAAAACACAAGTGACTTTATGGAAAAACTTTGTCAGAAAACGAGCGAAAAAAAAACATTTCATGAACTCAATTCAATTCATAATGCTGTAATTAATAATCCAAGACAATCAGCATACGAGACTACTACGAAAGATTTTTAATGACAGTCATTTTATCTCTCACCTCCTTTGACATTTTATCTCTCACCTCCTTTTAATGACAGTCATTTTATCCCCACCTTGAAAATTGTCCCAAAAATGCGACATAAAAGTATGCGACATAATTTTACATATATTTAAATACTATTAGTTCACAAACAGCTTTAATCTATTGTCACACTATTTCTCAAGCTGTAGAATAAGCATCCCGTGTATTTTTCTATAAATAGGCTACAATCCTAAAAATTTCAACATAGGGTTACCAGGCGAAATACGCGAAAGATGAGAGATAAAATGACAAAGTCAATTAATATCGTTTTAATATGGCAATAATGAAACTAAAAATTTGGGGGTGTTCAGGGGGGGGGAGAGGCTCCCCCTGACGAGACTCGAATAGACTAGTTTTTTTTATTACTATATTTCAATGTCTGTATGAACATAAATCATATGGTAATTGGTTATACACTGTGTACACATTAGTAAATCTATGGTGTATTTAGAGTATAATAAAGTATGATTTATTCAGAGTATAATAAAGTATGATTTATTCAGTGGCAGCTCCTCCATTTGGGCATACCCCAAAGGAAAAACTAAAGAATGAACACATTAACAAATTAAATTTAAAACTAAAGTACACTTCTAGATTTATGTGAATTTAAAACGTTAGTTTTATTATCTCCCCTCTACCCCCCACTATTATTAAATACGCTTATTATAGCTAGTGTACTCTAGTGTGGGTTACTACAGCACAGTCTAATCAATCGCACGGGCGAGCGGAAAATTTTCCCTCTGAACCGGCTCTGTTATCAGAAGCGGAGACAGCTGGGTAGAAGTGCGGCCCTGATGAAATCATTCCGTTCGCACATTTTCATTCTGCACACTGGGCCATTTTTTTTTTTCCGGTATCGCTTCCGGATTTTCCCTTGGTTTGTTACGTTCGGTTAGTTATTTAATTTCTATTTAATTTTCTTAATAGTTTCTTTATTTCTATCATTTTTCACTACATTATTTTTTTTTTACAAACTATTGTAAATAATTAAGATTGGAGTAAAAGACGTGTTTCGGAGCTAGCAGTGACATTTTTCAATATTATCCTTTGAAAAAAATATAGAAATAAAATGAATCAAGACACCTTTGCTGAAACTTATCTTGGTGACGAAATGCAAGACAAAGTATTACTTGTTTCCTTTCAATTGCGTGCATTGTTTTCCTTTAATTGCCGGAACCGCAAGTAGGTGCGTCGTATCTGCATATTTAATTTTCGAAATTTATTTTGTGAACCTCCTTTCAAATAACCCACGAGCCGCCACTGGATTATTTCATTTTTATGATAAGTGCTTTATTTTAAAAAATTTAGTTACTGTTATATTGTACAAGAACCTGAAAAAAACTTAAAATTATTGTATTTACATAAATTTACATCAGTAGCTTAAAACCTGTATTAGTTATAGGTCTTTTCATTTATACGTCCTTTTATGTCGGTCCATTGAAATACGTGTAAGCAGTGCTTTACTGTAAGATCATTAAGATCATCCACGAATATTACTTCTGAAATTCTTAGGTGTTCAAGATTGAAGAAAGGGACTCTTGTCGGTTCCTTCAGAAGGAATGATTGTTTCAGGAAACACCTTCATAAAATGGGACTTTTCAAGACCCTGCATAAAGGAAATGTTACAAAAACGAAGAAACGGCACATCACATTATTTATGAGTATGATGCCTTTGAACTCGTGAGTTCAACTACTTCAGGCATCATCACTGGCTTAGAAGATGAACTTCAGAAATCCTATACTGTTTAGTATAAATACATAGGCGTAACTTACAAGGGGTGAGGGGACATTCTCCCCCTCCCCTTTCACCCTTAAAAAGTGGAAGAAAGTTCAGATGTCACCATGGGCGCCGGCAGCATAGGGAAAGGGGGGCAATGCCCCCCCCCTGGATTTTTGTATGCAGTGTTTTCCCTTGCTTTTTTGCTCTTTCCAACATGGTAACCATACGTTGAAGGGTTCCGTGCACGTAGCGTACGTGCTCATAGCGTACACCCCATCAAGGGTGCTCGTAGCGTACATATGGTGCTCGTAGCGACGATCTGTATGTCCAAAATCCTCATTGCTTTCAATAGGATGACCAGCAACTCAATTTTCTTGCTAAAGAAGGGTGGTTTCCCCCCCATATATTATTGTTTTCTAAACTACGATTTCGTGGACTAAAATGGCCGCTACTAGTAGGTCTACATTTAGTCGGATTTGCTGTGGTGAAAACGAAAACAGGTGGCGGGGGATATGTACGCTACGAGCACCATATGTACGCTACAAGCACCCTTAGTGGGGTGTACGCTATGAGCACGTACGCTACAAGCACGACAGCATTCTGCCGGCGCCCATGGATGCCACCAACATGAAAATATTTTGCCGCCCAATGTCACATTAAATATATACTTCCCCTTTGGGGCTTTCAACCCCTGTACCCCCCTAGATCCCCCCTTGGCTCAATCGATATGGTTTAATCTTTTTTGTTGGAACAGAAAACCAAACTTTCACTCATGAAAACGAATTCTAGCGATAATGCATATAAAAGTCGAGTTATATCTCAAATTTCTCGCTTGGCATAATCTTGGAGGAAGTGCTCGAAGGTCGTCAGTTACGAGATGCAGATCAAGTGCCGTCGGCCTTGGTTGCTCCGTCCAGGTACTGAATGCGAGCTATTTGGCGAGTTTTTTTTTTATTTTATTTTAAAAAGCCTGTCATCAGCGGGCAGATGTAATTGGTAGTCTCGTAACAGAAGTGGGATCATTCCTATGCAATTTATGCATGAAGAGCGACAGCCTCCGTAATTGAACAGTTGGCGGGTTCATGGTGTGTAATTTAACTGCGTTCATGTGCATGATTAGAAGATACGTTGTTAAGATTAAATGAGCGGCTCTTGCTAAAGAGCACTTGATAGGATGAGGTGGGTTTGATCGACCGTAAGCACGTATTTACAAAAAAAAAAAAAAAATATGGCGCGAATTTTATTTTTGCAAAAACGATTTGAGATACTAATAAGTGTGATCATCTTTCTTATGTTCAAATACGGTACACTCACGTAAGCTGTGCGTGTGTGTGTGTGTGTGTGGGGGGGGGGGGGTTAAATTTATGAAAATAACAGTGTTTAAACTTCGAATTAATTTTCAACGCAAATCGATACTCAGTAGATTATAACATTGTCAATCACACAGCAGGGGCGTCGGCAGCATAGGGGAAAGTTCTTGTACCCTCTTAGATTTTTGTTTGGATCTTTTCCCCTGCTTTTTTTGTTCTTTCAAGCATGGTAACCATATATTGAAGTAATTTTCACCCCCCACCCACCTCCCGGAAAATATTCTGCCGACTATCATGTCAAGGACATATTGATTCGCACAAAATTAATTTTTATCTATCCTTTGCAAATAAATAAATAAATAAATTGCTTGACCCTTCAAAATCGTGATTTTTAACTTAAAAAACGGCTATTTTTTGGGAATGAAAATGAGGAACAATACAAAGCTGCTTTTATACGGGACAAAACCTCCAAAATATGGGACTGGTCACTTTATATGAGTAGAAGTTATGGATTAGATTCGGGTGGGGGGGGGAATAAAAGGAGAGGCTAATTTAGGTTCTTTTTCAGTCATATTTTTTGCTTCGAATATTTTTGACTGTCAATGTTTTTAAAGAATAACCAAGAAGCCTTTTTAATAAATGCTTTTGGCGCAGTGACATAGCCAGGGGGTGGACCAAGGAGGCCTGCTCTCTCCCTCCGAAAATTTCGCTTTTTATCGATTGGAAGTCATAAGTCATTGGATTTTTTTTTTTTTAAATGTTTTCTACATATTGGGCTCACCTCGATTTTTTATTCTGGCTACGTACCTCGTTTGGCATGTTGATTTTTGTTGTTTATTACCTTTCGAAATAAAATAATGAAAACTAATGTTCAGATATTTATTATTGATTTATTTATTGGTTCTTTTTGTGGTGAATTCATAATTATTTTGGTTTTAGAATACAATTACACACAAAAGTTTGCTGCAAAGCTTACATTTTTCATATTTATATTCCAGCTTTACCAGAATTCTTACAGATTTAGGACTACGCGCAATAGTTATTATGTAAAATGGCCCTATTTCTTAAGTTCAAATACGAAATCCCACATAAGTCGAGAGAGGGTTAAAATTTATAAAAATAACAGTGTTTAAGCCGGCATTTTTTTTTTTTTTTTTTTTTTTGGCTAGAAATTAAGCCCTGGCAAAAACACCAGATGTAGAACCTTAATGAGGTTAACCTGGAAATTTGTGATCCTTATCGTTTCTGCACGTTTCCGTTTTTTGAAATTCACTTTTTCAATCTTGAAACTGCAGAAGTGTGCAGCGCAATATATGTTGCTATTGTTAGCTATGCTATATATAAATGCGTGTGTGCTTGTGCATGCGCATACAGTGTAAACAAAACTTACTAATGTATGAATCCTTGATGTGACGGCTAAAGCAAGTTACTTTTAGAAAATCGACAAAAAAATATTATACATTGTTCGAAACAAAAAGAAAACGTTATGATTATAATACAACCTGTTTGAAATTATAAAATTTAATAGCTTTTGAAATATAACATCTAACTTTATTTAAGCACTTATATTCGGAATGTTATTAGAAAATAACAAAATAGGCGGTCTTCAATTTTTGAATCTCAAATATATATGGTTTCTAATTCTTGCTTCTAGCTGTTATATTTTTAATGCGGGGTCTTATTTGCAGTATGTTTTGTGTTTTACTTATTAGTTATATTCTATTCTGTTTGTCATAGCTGCGCGTTACAAATAGGATTTTTTCTAAATACTTAATTATGGATGTTTGATTTGACTTTATATGCCATTTTTGCATTGTTAATTATTTTATAAATCTTCTTACAAGCTATATTTTGCTGCAAGTGCGCATTTATAGTTTTGTAATTTTATGTTTTATTTATGTATGTTTTGTGTTACTTATGTTTTGTAATTTTGTGTTTTACTTATATATATATATATATATATATAACTAATATGTTACAGTTAAAACCCGAAATCAGCCAAAACCGGAATTAACTAGGCAAAACGCGTTCTGACTGACAGCGCTCGGGAAAACACGTTTCCCCAAGTGAATTCCGGAATGTTAATGCTTTATGCACTAAAAATTGGGAAAATAGATTTCTTGAAATATTACAGTTGTTAGATAAGAAACAAAATAACTTTAATGTTATAACAAGTGATGAATACGGACGAGGGTCAGTTGCATCCGCGCCAACACAACGCCTCCTACATATAGAAAAGCCTTACAACTCCTACGTCACCAACCTTTGACGTCATCATTTGGCCTACATTTAAAAGTTTTATTTTCACAAAATAAAACTATTAAAAATTTCTGGTAAATACTACAAACATTAGAAAATATCTTATATTAAACATTAAAATTAAAATATCTTTCTCATACAAATCATTGAGTATGATCTATTTCCTTATCACATTATCTAATCATTTATGGTTAAAAACTGCCATTTGTCGTAAAATTATATCTTTTATATCAAATTATTAAAATAATGTCAATCATGGGTAAATTCACCAGAAATTTTTAATAGCTTTATTTAGTCCCAATCGAACTTTTAAATGTAGACCAAATGATGACGTCAAACCTTGTTGACTTAGCAGTTGTAAGGCTTTCTATATCTAGGAGGTGTTGGCCAAGAGCTATCAATCAAATCGATGGGCGATTTGTACCGGAATCCTTATCTTGCACCCCCTCGAAAATGTGCAAACGATGGCTCTTTGCCAGACCCAAAAAACATTAAGCTTGGCGTTCAGTTCAGTGCGTTTCAGTACGCTAGTATGGGAAATGAATGTATTTTTCCGGATCGCTTTTCCGTACTGCGGGAGAACGTCTGTTCTTTGTACTTCTCCGCTTGAAAACCGCAGAATGACAAATGATAACCAATTATCCTTTGTTGGGTGACATGTAAAACGCTGAAACTTGTCTCCCGGGCGTGGTTACAATATTTTTGAGAACCGTCGCCAAAAGTTTCAGCCAATTTTTGCTCTGGAGAGGGAATAACGGCAGAGGCCCAGGAGGTTGGAATGGCAAAGGTCAAGGAAAGAGTCTCCGGTCACCATTTCCTCTTTTTTTTTCTGTTGTGTTTGCATTCTTGCTCTGAGCGCTGATATTGAGGGAATAGATAGTACTTCGAGTGGAATTTGGGGTGAGGGAGGCTAGCCCTGAATATTTTGTGTAAATATTAAGACATCATATCCCATAATATTTTAATAAGGTCTTTTATATTCCAAGAATCATATCTGCAATTCACCAATGAGCATCAAAAGAGATGCTGTCAGCTAAATCACACCTTCAAAAATCTAACATAGGTCAGTGTTTCTCATCAGATTTCATACGATTACACGATCATCTGTAATCCATTGCAAGAAATGAAATGGATTACGATTACGATTGCTAACAATTTCCATAATGACTAAATGGAATGTTAATTTAGTAAAATAACGGTGTACGGTCCATGTCATTAATTTTTTTAATAAATATTGGACACAAACATTCTTTGTTTTGTAATATACATAAGAAAGGTAATTGGATCTTATGTCCAAATTTATTTTGTTTTGGAGTACAGGAGTAAACTTTCAGTTCAGTACGTCTGGGAGTGGTAAACATTTTAGCTATTGTTATTAGGTTTTCCTAAGCATATATCATATGAACCATAGCAAAAGCGTCGGGAGGGGGGGGCACAAGCGGTCACGTGCTCCTCCCAGTGCCTCCGCCTGGGTCCGGCCACCGCTGTAGGGGGGGCCCTTCAAAAATATGCTACCGCTGGCCCTTTGCCAGACCCCCCAAAAAACCATCACTGGGTCCGTCCTCCGCTATAGCGGCCCCTCAAAAATATGCTACCGCTGGCCCTTTGCTGCCCCCCCCAAAAGAAACAACTTGCCATATAACATATCGTTGAAATAATGCAATAATTTTTGATAGATGTAAAAAATACTGTCTAACACACGGACGTATATAAGGGGGCGGTTTAGGGAGTCTGAACTCTCTCCTTAGTCTACGCAAAAATGCTAATTTTGGTCGAATTGTCGCCTGTAAACTCTATATTTTAATGGCAATGAAAAACTACTATAAATATTAAAATTTTTTAATCGAACTGTAATTCTTTACAAGTTATTTATAGTAAAATTTATCGTCAATCAAATTTTATAGTACAAATGGACCCCCCCCCCCATAGCTGAACCCCTCCAATGTCTAAGCTATAGCTACGTCCGTGGTCTAACAAATCAGCCTAAAACCGAATGAATCGGGTTTTCCCTAGTTAATTGAGGTTCTGCCGCGCTGTCAGTTAGAAAGCGCTTTCCCTAGTTAATTCGGGTTTTGACTGATATCGGGTTTTCACTGTAACATATATAATGAAGGTCATAGCCAGGGGGTGTGCTATAGGCATATGCGCAACCTCCGAAATTTTGAATTTTTGTGATTGAATGTCAATAAATCAAGCATTTTCGTGAGAATTCTACATTTTCCATCTTTCGGGCACCCCACGATTTTTTTTTTAAGCTACTTCCCTGATATATATATATAAATACCCTGATATATATATATATATATATATATATATGTGTGTGTGTGTGTGTGTGAACGTGTGCTTATATATGTGTATGTGTGTATATTTGAAAGCCCCTCTCAGAAAATTTGGAGGACCCACCTATAAAAACGGCCAAACTACGGGCCCGAAGCGGATAATACCTTTAGCTTTACAAAGGTAAAGGAGATTATCTTTCTGTGCTCCTGCATTGCTTATCCAATACTCCTCACCACCCCTCCACCTAGAGTACGCCAATGTTATTAAAACATCCCAACCAAACGTTTAATAAGCGCCTTGAAATTATCCATGAAATGTTTTGGAGATATCTTACCCAATTTTACAACTGCTTAAACATAAGGATATTTTTTTTTTTATAGACGAAATTTCTCAGGAAAATCATGACATTTGCGATTGCTGATACTGCAGGGCCGGCCCAAGGGGGCGTACTAATGTAGGCGATCGCCAAAGGAGACGCTTTAAGAGACCCGCTCCTGGGCCTTTCCTTTTTTTTCGCTATCACATTAGACCGATAAAACTAATATGTACTAGTAGTGCTAGCAGTAGCTTGCATAAGACATGATAGGAAAGAGACCCCGCTCTTGCGCTTCGCCTGGGGCCCCCGCACCCGCACGCCCCTCGAGCCGGCCCTGGATACTACAAATGTATCCAGTGTTTTGATTTTATGATAATAAAGTGGGATAAGGGGGCCCACCCCTCTTTATCTGCAAACTGTGCCTACTTCCACACAAACAAAAAGTAAAAGATATATTTTTATTGTGCGTTAATTCATTTTTGTTTTTAGCAGGTGTTCTTATTACAGTCGTATTCACGAAACGGCTAGTAACCGCCTGATTATGAAACTAACGTTTGACCGTTACTTGCTGGTAACACACCGGTAACCTCAGAACGGTATTCACCAACTATTTAAAACCACTGGTTTCCTGACCAACGTTTGACCACCGATTAACTTGTACTTGTGCATTCTGCTTTGTAAGCTCGTCTGTGATTGGCCAACTAGCTGATTGCCGACCCTTCACTTCACCCCTCTTCGCGAACGCTCCAAAATAGTTGAAAATAAGCAGGAGTGTAATGTGTTTTCATGTATTTTTATAATCACAAATACTTCAATTATTTATTTCGGAGATTTCTGCTGAATTTTTTGTAATTAAAAACTGATATTTTATTTATATACTCCTACGAATTTAAAAGATATATTGATTTTAAAAGATAATTTTTAAAGGTATTCGAAGGTTTCCTATTTTTATTTTTTAATGTATCTGACAGACAAAAACAGTACGATTGTTTAAAAATTTGTGAATACATACTTAAGAGCTTACTCTGGGGATATTTTATTTGTTTTACTGTAGGAGATGGTATGGTTTTTTTTTTTTTTTTTTTTTTGAGTATCAATAATTAAAATTTCAAATGCATAAAAAAACAAATATTTTTACAATGTTTTAATACAATTGTAATAATTCTAATGTTGAAACCTACTGGTGACCATACTTTAATCACAAAAATATGGATCATAGAGCAGCTCTGCAATTTTTTGTAATTTTATACAGTAAAGGGTAAATATATACGTGAATATTAAAATGTGATTGTGCTGAGATGGTTCTGCTTAAATAATGATTTATGAGGTAGCCATTACTCAATTTTTAACTGAAGTTATGAACTAGGCTGTCTCTTGATTTTTCATATCAAGGACTAGAAATTTTTGGACCCTTCCCTCCCCCCCCAAAAAAAAGGGAATTCCAGATCTCCACTCGAAATTGCAAGTTTTTTCCCACAATAAAGACATTTTAATCACTCTGTAGTCAGACATTAAAAATAAGATTTTTTTTTTTTCATGTGATTAATTTATGAGTAATAACTTAGCACGAAGTGTACAACTTATTTAAATAAACCAGGAACGGGGAAAAAGAGTATTCAATTTAAATATTAATAGTGAATAATGCCTCTGATGTATTTTTATTAATGGAATAATGCAAAAATCAAGAATTATATTAGTTATTTTATCGGATGTATGTAAATAAATATTTAATACTATAAGCTTAAAACAGACTCTGTTAAAATTTACATTTACTTCCCCCTTGAAACAGATAAAACAAATGTCAATGAATTTTTGTCTCAAAGCTACATGTTCTTCTTTTGCAAAATCGTAGGCAAATAAAAATTGGGAGGGGATGGGGGGTATGTAGCGCTGAAATTTTTTTTACCTATAGTTGAACTGCAGAATCAATGCAAATAAAAAAACTACTAATTTCATTGACTAAAATTTCGGGGGAGGGTGGGAAATCAATTAAAGGAATTTTAGAAAGGGGACTAATTAAAGAAACCTGTTCCAGCCCAGCTAACCCCTGCTAATTCAAATGGCTTTGTCTATTAAATTTTGCAATGCTCTTGCTGGGAAAAAAATTAATAAAATTATTTCTTTTTTTCTGACAGGATTGGGATCATGATTGATTTTGATGGTATTGTAGTATAATGTCGAATTTATACACCTAATTAAAATGGTTAAGTACTTCATCCCAGAGGGCCTTACTTTTTTAGAAATAAAAAAAAAGAGATGTTAAAAAAAAAGAGGGGGGGGGGTGAGAGAGCAAGAAGTGAAACTTCGGCCGCAGCGAGGCCAGAACCCTGGAACTACTGCTTGCCAATCGCTCGCTTTACCGCTGCGCCATAATTTCATTGATACGGTTGCTGTAAATTTAAAACATTTCCTTTATTGCCTGTTTACCGTTTACTTACTTTGATGGTAATGTATTGGAAAATCCTTGACACACAAGTCTTCTAAACCGTTTACTTTCTCCTCACACATAAATTTTGCAAATCTATCAATAAATTCTAAAATTTCCATATCTTCTGTCTTCAACAGCGCTGTAGTCCGCCATGTTTGTAAACAGATTAGAGCCTCACAGCGCATGCGTCGAATGTAACAGGCCGGTAACCACCCGAATTCGGCTGGTTACATTCGTCTGTTAAAAACGAGATGTAACCAGCCGATTTGGCCTTGTGAATACCATTTTTTTTTTAACCATCCGATTCTATGGTAATCCGGCTGTTACCAGCTGGTAGAAAGTTTCGTGAATACGGGTGCTAGACTATCACTGTTGGTTTATTAAAAAGGTTGGTGCTGCCATCTATATTTAAGTCATATAAGTAAAAACACCCTTTTTGTTATATTAAAACTATCATACATCAGGATTTTATATTAGCACAAGCAAACATACTTTTATTTTTAATATAAAAAATTTTATCAAATACATATTTTGACAGAATGAATTCAAGTTACTTTATTAATCGTTACATCTAGCTCAACTTTTTTGTAATGGTGTAATATTTCAATAAAAGGTATGCATTCATAATAAATGTGAAAAGCCAAATGTGATTACGTAGCTTATATTTAACGCTGAAACTACTTCGAAACGGACAAAGAGGAAACTACAATTAAAAAGCAAAATATATTATTAAAATTTTTTGCACACATTCAAGCTTTAAAAAAAAAAAATAAATAAATAAATAAAAATGAACGGCCAGTTTTTTGTAGGGAGCCTTTTCACAATTTGGCTCTATCCTGCTAGAAAAAAAATTCTGTGTAAGTGAAGAGGAAGGTTTTGACAAAACATGATCAAATATTAAGAAATTCTGAAAGTTGCCAAAACCAGAAATAGAAAAACAGCAACCAAAAGATAGAAGTTGATAAATTATAGAGTACGACTGTTGTTTAAATTTCCACAATATGACCCACCATCGCCGAGTGGATAAGGCTCTGAACACAGTAGATGAATGAAGGGTGAAGGTCCCGGATTCGGGCCTATTGCGCGGCTGTCGATCTAACGATCTGGAGTTAGGGGCGATTTTCTCCAGATGCTACGTAAATACGCTTTACAACCCCTTAAAAAGTCCTTTTTCCCAAGGCATTCCCTCCATCCCAAGTAGATGCCCCTCGTGTAGGCTTGCCATAACACTCGAACACAAACACAAATAAACACTGTGTATGGTAACAGAAATAATTCTATGAAGAGTTAGTAGTGAATTAGTAATTGGTGATAAATAATGGCTTAGTAACTATTAGTCAATATTTCCGTCGGGCATCCTAACTATACAGTACCGCTGATCCCTGACTCACTCACTCTCTAATAATTCTGGTCTGACCACTTCAAAACAAAACTTTTACCGTCATGAATCCAAACAGATTAAAAAGTTATGGTCCAAAACTGTAATAAAATTCACATCGTTTGTACGATCCGCTTGAAATTTTTCATAACATGTATAAAAATATAGAGAACAATCTGAGCTACTCTAAAAATCTGAAAATCCACTCGTTCCCTCATTTTTAGGCGAATTTTCGCTCTTTTCAGCTCCATTTTATTTCCGAGAGTCAAAAAAGTGAATCATTTGCGTAAAAAAATTACCTTTTCAAGTGAAAATGACGCCACACAATTGGGATTCCAATTCGTTTAAAATAGTTTTTCCACGTAACATGGTTTAATTTTTTTTTCATTAAAATAATCGTCTGCTGAAGCATTAATATAAGAGGTGCTGAGTAAACAAAACGAAATCGCTCGAATGTGAAAAGTTTCTGCGCATTTCCAGAAGAGCATGAAATTCGATTTGGGTATGTAATAAAAATTGAAAATGAAGTTATTTATTTTAGGTGGACGAAGATTAAATATAGTGAGTGTAGACATATTTTCGTCAAATGTTTTTTCTAGTCCCCTTTTGCGCGAAATATTTTTTCTTCGCATAGCCATCACTAACTGCTGATTATTGGGGGGGGATTAGAATCAAAATATGTTTTCTTTTTCTATCTTTATTGACAATTAAGGCAAAATATTAGGGAGGATACACGTTCCCGCATCCCCGATTCTAAAACAAAAAATCGGACACATTTTATGAATTCGATGTTCTAGTCAAATAAACCTATTTATTCAACTAAAGGATTATGAACATGCATACAATGAAGGAAAAACGATTTTTATAAAATTGGGAAGAAATAATTATATTTAAAAATTTTATTTTAAGTGTTGTTTTTCATTTTGGGGGCAAACTGAAAAAGTCCTGAACCACGCACAAACCGACTGGACATCGTAGCGTAAATGCACGGAAGGTTCCGGCAAAAATTCGAATCAATTAATTCGAATAGTTTCATTCATTCATGACCATCACTAGTAACCCTAGTTATAAACAGTTTTTAATTCCTTCATTAAAGAAAAAAATGTATGGAAAATTCGTTTACAGTTTCCACTGCAGTAAAATTTCCATCGAACGAAAAAAAAAAAAAAACGTTTGAGGCTATGGAAATATACGAACTTATTACAGGCATTCGACAACATAGCTACAGTGCATACAGTGGAGGATCCAAAAAGGTTTCAAGACAGGTGTAATTGCTAGGATGATGTATATTATCAGAAATGGATCACTCTCTCTTTTCGTTCTAATTTGTTATTTTTAAATACTGAATGCATGTTTAATCTGTTCGTTCTCATCATTATAAAGCCTCAACAGAGACGACTCTCCGTTTCTAATATTGCTTCCCAGAATGGTTCTTTGAATGCTCCGCTAGAGACCACCGTAGCGCATGCGCAATCGTTGGTTTCAGGTGGAACATTCAAAGAAGCATTCGGCAAAGCGACATCGGACGAAGGGAATTCTTCTCTGTTGCATCTTTTTAACGAGAGCAAACAGGTTAAATATCGGTTCAGTAGTGAGTTCAGTGCTCTAAAGGGGATGCGATCGCCCCATCCCCTTGGATCCGCCGCCCCTTGTATACTTCATTCTTCCATTCAGACAAATGCTTATTTGGCAATCCCAGAAAATCTTCTGGTTATGATGACTGATTTTCGACTTGCTGTCCAGTAAGATGCGGTAAATAAGATTCTCAGCCCTCCATATGACGAGGTTGAGGAACTTTATTCCGTTCGATGTAATATTATTCCACAGCTGGATCTTGAAGCGGGATCTTAAGCAGATGTGATTCTATGGAAAAACACTGATGTGGCTTACCGTGGCTCCAGTCCTATGAATCGGAGAGTTCATTGTCAAATTTCACTTCCCAATAATACTGTGTCAGAAAGGTAGAATGTACAGTGAAGTTGGCAACAGAAGTAGCTTAGCAGTGACACTAGAGATGGCACCATTAGATCGATTTTACAGTTTCGTCAAGCTCTACCAAAGATTCCACAAAATCCTAATTTGTGATAATTTTGACAGAAAAAGGCTTTTCAGATTAGTCAGTCCTACATGTGGTTGTTTGTTTAAATGAAGCTTGTGGAGAAGCCTTAGTGCATCGACCTTCACAAGGTAGACAGCGAGTTGCTTCTCAAACGTCGCTGGCTAAATGACCAAAGTGCTGTATTTGTACTGAATTTGTGGCCCGTTTCCATCCCCAGAGGATGCATTTCTGTCCCCTCAAAGGGTTTTTAACTAGTATTAAGAGACTTAAAAGTATTTTTTTTATCGCAAGTGTCATTTCCTAAACACAAATATGACAATTTAAATTTTTTAACTAAAATTAGTGTCAGTTTTGATTTTTTTTAATTCGCAATTTCAAAATTTGTACGTGATACTTCTCTCAGAAAATAATTTGATTAAAAAAAAACCAAACATATCTAGAATGTCCAGGTAAATTGGCCACTTTTGCCGGATGTTACATTTCGCTCTTAAAAAATTGTTGAAAAATAGGCAACCTATTCCACACAAACTCGTTACAGTACATGGGATGTCCGAATACAACTCTGGATCTGTGGCGTGTCATTTGGGCTAGCTAGGCTAGCTGCGAAGCCCGACGAATATCATTTTTCATAAAAGTATTAGTCTAACATTCTAGAACTGACACATTTCAATCATTCCAATAAGAAAAAACAAGACCTCTGAAGATAAGTGAGCGAAAATTTCCTCCGGTTTCATTAGTGGGGTGAGATAGCCTGCCTATGGAACCTCCCCCCCCTAAACGCCACTAATGTAATATAAACTGAATAAATAACTAATTTTATCAATGAATATAAGAAATTCATAATGAATGTTTTTTCCCGCATTTCAAAGTACTAATAGTATTCGTATGAATAGAATATTTCTTTTCTTTTTTACTGCGAGTGTGCAGTAAAACAGTATATGAGCGCAAGAGTGCGATGTGAGCAGTATAATGTGCACAAGAGTTTGTTCACAGCATGCGTACACACAGATCTGTCTGAGAATGTTGCTCTAGTCTGCATCACAAGAAAAATAATTTCTCTTCCATTTAATCGAATAAGATATTTAGTGTGGTTGTTCTAGTTCTCAATAAGCCTCCTTTACTTCAGTGCAGTAGGGGATGGTGTCTGACCAAGTTTTCCCC
This sequence comes from Cheiracanthium punctorium, assembly GCA_038373885.1. NCBI lineage: Eukaryota > Metazoa > Arthropoda > Arachnida > Araneae > Cheiracanthiidae > Cheiracanthium > Cheiracanthium punctorium. Next base: position 146,978 of record JAWZYV010011936.1, on the reverse strand, counting down.
AGGCACATCACCCGCCGAACATCACTTGAGAGTTTATATCCAGGGAGACACCGCAAGGTCACCAATTCTCCTAAGCGATAATGTTCTTTCTCAGGCTGGACCATCAAGAGGTGCGAAATGTCTTCGCTTAGAGCACAACCAGGCACATCTGAAAGATATAAAACATTTTAACCCTCTCGTCACCGAATTATGAAAAATCAGAGAAAACAAATCTGTCTAGCATTTGATGCATCTGAAATACTATTATAAATCATGCAAAAATATTTTTTTCTAATGTCGATTAATATTTGTCTATTAATGTCGATAATAATAACTTTTCTAATAGTAATTTCTGCATTTTCGAAGCATTTTGTTATGCTAAAATTAATTTAAAAGGATGCACCTATTAGGTAAAGGTTGAGGAATAAGAAAAAAAACTATACTTACCTTAAAAAGAAAAAAAACGGTAAAAAAGCAGCGTAAATATTTTCTTAATTTTTCTCCTGAAACAATGAAGCGAAAACTTTAAAAAATGACCTAAATCGACTAGTACTGCAATCTACGCACGATTTATGCATCTAGTTAAGAGCCTCATATACTTTCTACATGAATGAATGATATTGATATCACTGAAAGAAAAAAATGCTAAATGCAATTGTTTTCTCTCTAAATATTGCTATTTGAAATAGGAGCCTCATATGATGTTCAGGGCGACGAGAGGGTTAAAGCTCTTTTGCTAATACCAGGAATATTTACAATTTTCTGTTGTTTTCGTGTCATAAAACATGTGTTGTGTTATGCACAGTGCAGATTTATCTTCAACAGATTCCGCGCACATGCTAAACATTTCGAAAGGTACCTAACGACTAAAAAGTGAATCTTGATAATTTGCTAAGCAACAACTTCAGTTTCGATAGAACCTAAGAGGTCTTTCCGCACCTAAGAGGGTTTTTTCGCACTCAGTTTTCTGAAAACGCTACTTTGAATGAAAATGATATGTTTAAACTTCCTATCATTCCACCTACACTTTCGGGAGTCGAAGAAAGCAGCGACAGACAGAAAAACCCGTCTTCATTTAAGATCTTCAAAATCGAACTCTACTATATGAAGAACATTTTTTAAGACATCAGAATTGTCAGTATTTACCGGGACAGTCCGGAGCCTTGCATTGTCTGGTTTCATAGCTGATACCCGAACACAGCTTTCTTCCATGGCTTGGAGGTGGATTGTCGCATGTCCTGAATCGACGTTTAGTGCTATCGTCTCCGCAAGTTTTGGAGCATTTGGACCATTGACTCCAGCTTGACCAAGAACCATCCACTGAGGAAAGGAAATCGAATAAGTAAATGTTCAATGTTACATCATAAGTCAAGTTCATTTGTGAATGTGCATTTTTTTTTTAAGTGAAGGGCCCTTATTATGATTAGATATTTATTAATACTAACTTATTTATTAAAATATTCAGTTATTTATCAATATTCACTTTAACTCGTTTCTCAGAGGAACTCTTTTCGAGTTTTGTAGTGGAATGCTGGTGGTATGTCCTATTCCAAGAGATCGGAGCTGCAGCAACTTATGACTATGTATGATATTGACATTTTTACTGTTATGAAAGCCAACATCACCCTTGCCATCGTACGGAAGAGAATAGTCCTGGATGAATTCCTAAAATTTGTTGATAAGGCAACAATATTTGTAAAGGAAAATGGTGAAAGTCGTGCTAAGTAAAATTAAGTGTTTTTGGTTGATAACCTTAACAAAGAAATAGGACCGACTTTGTATATTGCACTCTTAACCCTTTAACGCGCAGTGTTCCCGCTCTGAGAACACCAAACTCTGACGTTTTGACTGTTGCCAGTCACGAAGAATAGATTTGATTTCTATAAAAATAGTTGCGGGTGACAGAGCTCCACAAGAATCCTTTACTTTTTAGCACGTCATTTCCCGTAAAAATATTGTCACGATTATTTTTAACAGCACTGACATATGCTGAAAAAGGGAAGAATGCGAGAATAGCTGGAGAGATTGCCCAATGCTGAAAAAAGGACAGCCGTTGCCATCTCTCGACTTAACTACCAGCAAGAGGGCGGACGATCGAAATGTTCAACGCGTGCCACAGATCTAGAGACCCTTTTTTGACGCTGGCTGTGCCGCACAGCCAACTGCCGTCAAAAAAGGGTCTCTAGATCTATGGCACGCGTCGAACGTTTCGATCTTCCTCCATCTTGTTGGTAGTTAAGTCGAGCGATGGCAACGGCTGGTCTTTTTTCAGCATTGGGAAAGGGTTGCGCCTCAAAGGGTTAAAAGTGACGTCTTGAGTGGAAAGGTTGAAGAAACTGCGACGCAATAAGCGGAGTGCAATATGAGAAAAGGCGTATGAAAAACGTCGGGACTTCTGAAAGTTGATGTAATACACGGAGTGACATCTTATCCAGGTGACCTACTCACGTGGTTTGATCGTATTGCATATGTAAAAATATCAAATGACTCGACAATTGTATTATCTGAGATTCCAATTAGGATGTGTACGTACAGAGTTCAAGAGTTCATGTTAAATCTTAATTTCGAAATTGACTCCATGCATGTGGCATTTTTCTCTGGGGAAAATATCGGTGTTTTCCGTACAGACGCAGTATGTCAGGGCTTAATTTCCAGGGCAAAAATTAAGAGCTGATGTTTATACTCAGTGGCGTACTATAAACACCCGCGGCCACCGCAATACGAGAGTCGCTAATGCATTCTATTAAAATAATGATAATTCAAAGATTTTACCATGTAAAAGTATTGGACATGTTTTCATTATTTCACAGAACAGTGAAATGCAATGAAATAGTCTGAAATTACCACGAAGAAATCTAAACAACCCAAAATCTGTTGGTCTCAGATCGATTCGAGGCAAAACGAGTCCTGACCGGTCTGTCCGCTGTAATCGGTTTTGTGTGTGGAAATTGAGAAAATTTCGAGTTCATGTACTAGTGGAATCCAGAGAATAAAACTTATGAGCTCCGCTGGGTTTAGCCTATTATGTAAAATTTTACTCTTAAATAAGAAGTACAGGAGCTAAGCTCCGGTGAGCTCCTACGCAAATTAAGCCCTGAGTATGTTGACTTGTGTTTTATATTTGTGTGTTATTTGCTAATAGAAATCAAAGTCTAAAACAAAGCAAATCTACTTTGTCCTGGCACTACGTTTGGCACGTTCACCTTACATGTACACACGTTTACAAAAACTACAAACCTGCCGAAATTTTCAGTTTTGATTCCAGAACATCAGGGCAACCTCTCGCCGAAACGTATCCGTCAACACAGCAACCATGGAGGGTGGTATTGCAGGGACAGCCCTCTAAACGAGGGCCCTTGGCAGTTGTCTTACCGTCCTGGCAGCATCCAAATCCCGCAGAATCGCAAGGGCACCCTTTGAAGTTCGGTCCCGTCGCCACGGTCCTTCCACCCAGACAACAGCCGTAGTAATGAGCTTCACACGGGCAGTCTTTCAAGTCTGATGTCCTAGCGGGAGTGTTGCCGTCGGGGCAGCATCCGTAGTACATGAACTGGCATTCGCATCCCTGGAACTCTGGTCCTCTGGCTGCGGTTGCGTTGTCCTGGCAGCAGCCGTAGACGAAATTCTCACATCTGCAACAGCAAAACATCGAGATACAGGGTGTCCCAAAGAGGTGATAACGGGCTTTAATCCTTTATCTATTTAAGATATGCAGGCAATGTAAATTGACAAATGTTCAAAATAAGGTCTGAAACAAGACCCCCTTTTAAGGAAAATTTCCTCTCGTTCATTTTCAAAAAGTTGCGCATTTTAAATGCGTATACGACTCCCGTACGTAAAAGTTCCCAGTTACTAAAATGAGCCCCATTAGGGATGGATGCGAGACGAGACAGAGATTTACAGCTTTTTTGCGAGACGAGACACACATTTTTAACATTACGATATAGGGATTTTTGCGAGACGAGACAAGCTTTTAGGTTATTTTGCGAGACGCTTATTTTTCGTCTCGCATCCATCCCTAGACCCATACACTAATTAGGTGACGTAGAGAATTTGAGAATTATCTTTCAAAAAGTGTCAGAGGTATGAAGATTCAAAATATACAGACTCAAACCATTGTTCAATGGCTCTCGAACTAAAAAAAAATCACGTCGGATGATCGTACTTTAGGTGTCCTACAGAAATAACGAAAGAAAATTATTTTTTTTTTTTTAACATTCTAGCAATAAACGTTAACATTCGAATTCATGTATAGCCCCTAGCATTTTTAAAGATATCTCTGAGACTCTTTGTGATGAAAGGCTAAAATTTTGTACTTCACCTCCTTAGAGTATGGAGCGCATTTTACTTACTGGGAATTTTTTTTTGTACGGGGGGGGGGCTTGTATACAAATTTAAAATGTTTAACTTTTTGAAAATTAACGAGAAGAATTTTGTCTTAACAGTGCCTTGTTTCCGACCTTATTTTGAGCACTTTTTCAATTTACATTGCTGTCTAGAGATAAGAGGGCCCCTACTTATCACTAATAGTTAAAAAATTAAAGCCCGTTACCACCTTTTTGGAACACCCGGTATCTATATGTAAAAGGCATTACAGCATTTTATTCTGTTATTAACGTTAAAATCCCTTTTTGTTTCGTTTTTGGCGGTCTTTTCCTGGGCTGGGACTTGTCAATCAAAATTCTATCCTATATAAGAAGTTTTGTACACCCGATTCCATAGAGGCAAGTTGTAGAAAGCGTCGCGTAAAACTGGGGATCAGCCTGGGTAAAGTCAGTTTTTCTGCTGTTTCTAAGTTTCTGAAAGGACTCCATCTTTGGGTCTGATCAAATGTGATACATGAAAGTACTTAATAAAGTTTACAAAGTACAACAGAACTGACTTTGTGATTCTCCCGTAAAGTACCATGACGACATTCTTTCATACGTCTCTAAACATTTCTCTATCGCCGTCAAAGCAATCATTTTAACCAGTGGCGGCCCGTGGTCAAAACTGTTAGTGCAGCCGGAAGCATATGAGCCTCCCCCCCCTCCTCCGGACAGGAATGGAAAATCTTTGTTTTTGAATTCGAAAGCTGGCGGATTAAGCCCTGACCGAGGAAAAAAAAAGAAATTACATAAAAAATGTAAGAGATCCTATTTTACTTTTCCATAAAATGGACATAAATTTCAACCAGCCGCTCTTGATAAGTTGTATTCAAAATTGCATTAATCCGTGTCTGATTCGAAGTTTCCTTAGAATTTTCTTTTGTAACGATAACTTGAGAAGAAAAGAAAAAAAAAAAAAACGTACTTATTTTTTATAAGTCAAATCAATCCTCCTTTCTTTTAAAATTGCGAATCGGTCAGTGATCGGTTAAAAGCTCTTTAAAATTTCCTATGTTTAAAGAATTTTTTCGCTCGCCATGTCCTCTAAATGCCAGTTCTTGCTTACTTAAAAGCAATTCTGCTTTGATGGGTAATTGTCCATTCATAAGCGTCTATTCAGGCTTACCTCCTTGATAAATTCAGCAATATAAAGTCGAGAGTTTGCCGAACAAATATTCTCCTTACTCCCTCCCTCACTTCTCGAGCCAATCAGTGAGTCGAATTCACAAGTGCTGCCGACCTTTCAAAATCTTGAATGAGCTGAGTCTTAGCTGCGTACCCCCATTATAGCCTATGCCGGAGGAAATGCTTACGTAACCGTTGTCATGGCAACAGTGCTGCCAATTTTCTTATCAGCGCTCTGGGCTGAACCAAAGATTTTCCCAATTGAATTGCGGGAAGATTAAAGTGTTTTTTTTTCTAAATGAGCGATCTGGCCACAATACGGTTTTTTTTTTGTTTGGTTTTTTTTTTTTTTTTTGAGATTTTTTTAATTTACCATAGGAATTCCATAATTCTAATCTGAATTTAGGAAAATTAGTAGAATAAATTATTTTAAAGTATGTGCTGATGATTTCAAGTGCAGCCCGGCTGTACTTGCTGTATCCCACGAGCCGCCACTGATTTTAACAGTGTGGCAAAAATGAAATATAATATTACGTGGCGTACATAATTAATTGCTCAGTCACCATGACAGAACAGTTTATTTCTATTAGGCGATAAAATGTCGTGACCATGGATGGCACGAACAGCTATTCATTTTGTCAAAGATCAAACCACATACCTACAGGCAAAGCAAGTGTGGGGAGCAAACAATCTATCCTTCCTTTAAAATCACCCTACCTACTTCTATGCAGGCCTTGATTACCGCACAGGCCAACTAGGCCTTGGCCTAGTGCCTTCAAGTTACAGGGGGCCTCAAAATGACTAAAATGGTTTTAAACTCTTAAAAATATTAGCATAAAATCATTAATGACAATAAATAAAGCGATGCAATTTTACAGCACATGCCGTTGTTCAAGTGTTCCTTTATACTTTATTCAGGGATATAAGAAATGTCATGTTAAAGTCCGAAGTATTCTGCCATGGAGCATTCACTGACATGACATCATCTAAGGGGTATCTTCTGAGCATTAAAATTTTATAGACAGCGTAAAAAAATTATTGGACAAAGAATTTGACCCTCTTAAGTACAGCAAAAATTTGTACCCTGTAACTATAAGTATCAAGAAGGCAGTATAGGGGGCCTTAAAAAGTGCTTGACCTATGGCCTCCGAATGTTTTAGTCAGGCTCTGCTTCTATGCTTAAAAACAGATATACAATTCAGTTCATAGCCAGGTTGAAACACACTTGTATTTTCGTTGCGGAAGTAATAGAAATGAACAACAAAGCGTAGGGGTGGTTTTATTAATGACTCTTTAAAGGGCAGTAGTAAGGGGGCACTGTTGAGAAATACTTCCGATAAAAGAAATGGTCTTCCAGAGGAGAGGATCTCTTACTTTAGTTCGTCACAGTAATTTGCATGAATGCACTTTCGATACTTATTTATTAATTCAGAAACAAAAAAATCAAATGTATTTCCACCCCCCCCCTCCCACATACTTATACATAGTATCTTGTTTCTTTGATTGAAATGTAAATGTATCCGCTTTCATTTCACGGGTGCTTTAAGAAATCAAAAACTACAAAAGCGATTTTTTAATGTTTCAAAATTAAAATCTGTCTAAAAATTGGATTGTTGCTTATCTTAGAAACGAACTGACCATAAGTCCCCGACGGGGGGTCACAAGTTCCCTGATAGGTGGCACGTCCCCCAACCCTCCCCCTGTTAGAGAATTTGACAGAGACCCAGTAAAGAGCTACAGACGTTATGCCCATTTCGTTTTAATAGATGGGTATAACGTCTGTGTTAGACGTAATGCCATTTCATTCAAAACGACGAGAGTAAGCCGTCATAAATAGCTATGTATTACATATATATATATATATATATATATATATATATATATATATATATATATATATATATATATATATATATTGTGGTGCTTGAAATGAATCAATGTCTCTAAATGGCCATAGATTCTAATGTATCAAAATTCTTTTGAACGTTCTGTTAAAGAATTGTGAATACCATATATTCAATTTTTAATGGAAAGCATTATTTCATAAATCTCTATGATTTTTTTTTTTTTTTTTTTTTTCTTGGCCAAAGATTCACTTCCCCAAGTAGTCTTAGAGAATAACTGCTCATAGAGTGTAATGTATTAGAATTCTTTTCAGTGCTCCCTTAAAAGAAATGTTTATACTATTTGCACCAATTTCAATGGTGCACGTGATACACGTTCTGTAAATCAATACTAATAAAAGTGTCGAAGTAATCTATGCATATTTAGGGAATTTAGAGCACAGACAAACCGAATTCAGAAACATTTTTCAACCTCTTTGGAAAGTGTTAAAAAACGAGAAATTTTTTTTTAGTTATAGAGCTTAACTGGACTAAAACCTTACCTTTCTTTCCGTTCTTGCAATGAACCGTACAGTTCTGTTAAATTCTTCGCTACTTGTAGTTCAAAATTATTCAGTTTGTCTTCCAAGTCCAATGTCAGACTCAAAGGAATGAGACGAAATTTCTCATCCAGTGAAGAAGATATACTCAGAACTACAGATTTTAAATTATGTAAAGTGTCTCCCATATCCGTCATTCGAGACTAGAAAAGAAAAAGGAAATGGGGGAAATACATATAGAGGGTGCTGCTGAATTCATCAGACAAATTTAGAGGAGTGGCGGTAGGTATCATGAAAATGAAAATTTGCTATAGAACATGATTTAGTAAAACTTATTTAACGGGAGAAAATCATATGAAGGGTGCGACCTCAAACTGAACTGAAAGGTCCAATAATAAGCAGAATTTTTTTTTTTCACGTAAGGCTACTGTTACAATGCAAGACAATGCATCACAGATCATCATGAAAAGGAAAACAATGAGAATTTTTTATAGGAATTGTTCAAAGTTGATGCAGCGAACATCATTGCACAGCCGACACCAACAGACTACACTAAAAAAGATATTTTGTTGATTCAACAGAATTTTGGTTGGCGCTATTTCAACCAAATAATTTCGTTGATACAACAAAATTTTTGTTAATACAACAAAATACTTTGACAAAATTATCCGGTTGAAATAGTGCCAACCAAATTTTTGTTGAATCAACAAAACATATTTTTTCTGTGTAAGGATTGCCGCATACGTTCAAATATACCCGGTGTTCTGGCGATGCCTGCTGAAGCGACGGCGATCCTCTACTGCATCCATGAGTGCGCCATAAATGAACGATTTCAGGTGTTCCCAGAAGAAGAAATTCAAGAGATAAAGGTCCGGGGAGAGCGGAAGCGAAAAGGATATGGATATGTAGCATCGAGGGACTACATATCCATACCCTCCTACTCTCCGCAAACTAAAAATGTACTGGTGCACCATTCTGCATGACTACATTTTGGAGCACAGTGCCCGAATGTTGCGCAGTATACCCTGCAGGACGGGCTGCGCACGAGGGTGGAGCGAAAAACGTCAAGTTGACATTTTCGGATCGCTATAGTGCGGAAAAGTTGCGTTTGGTGAATACAAGAAAAACAAAAAGAAAAATTATTCAAATCGGACTTTATCTTCCGATCGCGCAAACCGTCTAAAAATTTAAAAAAAAAATTGAAAATTTCAGATTTTTTCTGAATTTAAAAAAAATAATAATAATAATTTTATCGCTATATGGAAATATATTGACAGATTGTACTGTTTAATAATAATAATAATGAAAAATGACTGCGTTTAGGGAATATCTTCCGATGGCGCAAGCTCAATAAAAATAGGGAAAAACTCAACTTTGAGTGATTTTGATGTATTAAGAAACTAATCCTCTGAGGTCAGTTTGCGTTCCAATGTTTACATTTTCATATAAAGTGTGCAACTCTTTGCTTATTTAGATACTTGATGATATTTAAGCAACCCAGAACTCCCCACGGGTAGGTGGTTGCACTTAGAGTTCCACCCACACTCTTCCTTCCATCCAACCAATGAGAGTATTTGCATTTACATTACTTAAACCTATAATAACAAAAAGTACTATTTGTTATTTAATCTGTTTAAGTCTAACTTTTAGACTCGACTTTGTACTGCGATTTTGGGTCAAATTCCTGTATCACGGATCTTGATTTCAGTGTGGCCCTGATGAATATATCTCTTGATTGGGACTAGGGATGGACGCGAGACGAAAAATAGAAGTCTCGCGTCTCGCAAAATAGCCTAAAAGCTTTGTCTCGTCTCGCAAAAATCCCTATATCGTAATGTTAAAAATGTGTGTCTCGTCTCGCAAAAAATCTGTAAATGACTGTCTCGTCTCGCGTCCATCCCTAATTGGGACCCGCATACCTTGGGCGATGCTTCCGTTACCAATTTAACACACCGCTCGACAGCTTGCGTGTGGCAGGGAAATTTTTTAACATTCCAGTCTGGGATATCACCTGATTGTATAAAGGAATTTATTTCTTCATTGGTTATTCTCCGAAGAAGAGGTGGAGATGATATTTTTGCTGCATTCCAATCAATTACTTCTGTAGTCTGCCGCATCGAAGTTTAAAGTAAGTGTGATACAGTTTTTGATGCCTTTACCTTTTGAAACAGTCTGCCGGGCTTTTAACACTCTTTTTATCCCTAGCTGTCGTATGTGCCTTCTATTATCAAAGATCTTTGCCATGAGTAGGTTTTCTGGATGAGCAAAGAACGAGTTTCGTTCAATAACACTGAATACCACTTTCTTCAGGCAAAGTATCGTGGTATTTCTATTGCTCTGTATAGATGAACAGGCCCGTCTGTAATTTACTTACTGCATTTTATTTCAAATCAAACTGGCATGTAAGATTTTAAAATAAATGCCACTATGGCTTTTAAGGAATCTGACGAGTTTTCAATGCTCACGTAAAGTCGAAGGACTCTGTTTGCAAAAGTGAGCCAGCTGGCGTGTGATATTGGCCCAGGGTCACCCTTTGATAAATCATTTGGAAAGTTTCCACTTTTAATTGATTGTCTTACGTCAAAACGATATCTTTGGTCCTTGCTCAACAGTTGTCTGTCCACTTCTAGAATTTCACAATCAATTAATTGAAATTTTATCACTGAAACCTTTTCACAACCAATAAGGTTCTTCCCAATTGGTCCACTAAATGATCTTCGGCCAGTTGTTTCACCATCCAAATGCTGGAAAAGATGGCGAAAAGCTAATTCAATAAAACTAATAAACAGACAGCTCACTTCAGTGGTCGTCCGAGATGCACTTCAAGCTGTCTGATAGCACCACTTTTTCCATCCATTATTGGTATTTGTACTACTACAGCCTAAAATCTAAGTATTCTAGTTAAACCCCTTGTTCAGTAAGTTCAGTAAGACTCGATACTGTAGAAGCTACATACGATACTGTACAAGCTACTGTCCATAGCAGATCCAGAGTTCGGAGACACATGGCCTAAATAAACTGAGACAGTTTCTTTTTCGATAGAACAGTATTCTTCTTTATTAGTTTCACGATACAGTTTAAAGGCAATCCTTTCTACAATTAGGGACGATTAATCGTCCTTCTTTCCGTCAAAATGTTTGCCATGTAGTTCATCTGAACCCGTTCGACTTTGCTGTAAATCTTTTCTAGTGCGGCTCAACTCAAAATCACACAAAGTTGAATTTTTCCCGATTTTTAATGGGCTTGCGCTATCGGAAGATATTCTCTAAACGCAATTCTTTTCATTATTATTATTAAACAGTACAATCAGCAAATATTTTTCAGTATAGCGATGAATAATATGTATCACTAATTTTTTTTTTAAAAATCAGAAAAAATCGGAAATTTTCATTTTTTTTTTTAAATTTTTAGACAGTTTGCGCGATCGGAAGATAAAGTCCAATCTGAATAATTTTTTTTTTGTTTTTCTTGTATTCACCAATCGCAACTTTTCCGCACTATAGCGACTCGAAAATGTCAACTTGACTTTTTTCGCTCCACCCGGGGCCATCGCTAAGCAACGGGCCTGCTTATGAGTTGCCATCCCTAAAAATGAGTTTATCATTGAGGCCTGTTTTCCCCAGTCACAGTATTCTATTTTATTATTCTAAGTATTATAAATGTTATATTATTTTATTATTTTAAAACAATTTTTTTATACTTTTGTCGTACTAAAGAACTTTAGAGGTAGGTAATCGTTTTGTGAATCTTGCGTCATTTTCTTTCATGAAAATTTATCCTAAAATTCGAACATTTTGCTCTGAATGTAAAGGTAAGTGAACGCTTATAATGCATTTAGAAATTCTAAAAATATGTATGTAAATCATGTTTAGTGAATAATTACTCATATGTTATTTATAAATAAATTATTTTAATCAGAAATCGTATTACTTGAGTAGTTTTTATTCTTGTAAATAAGCATGACGTTGTGATACTATTTAGACAATTTAATTTTGCCAGTTGAAAATGTTATTTATCAGTTATATATGCCTTGATTATGTGATTAAGACTTACATCTGTTACAGTGCAGAAATACAGTAAATTATAAATTATTGATTTATACAGAACTTCAAATGTAGTTAATATTTTGTACATTATGCTTGCTCAATTCCCAAGTTCGATTGAGAAAGCGACAAAAGAATAATATATACTACATGAAATGTCTTTATTAAAGAATAATTAATTCAGGGATCGCGCTATAGAGCGTATTTCATCAATTTTCTCCAATATACAGGACATCCCGAAAACACTGAAATGCGCTTTAATACATCATTTGTTAAAGGTTAATGTTGAATTGTTTAAAATAACGTAGGAAATACGACTACGTTCATGAAATATTCATTATAAAAATGTCTTGTGTATTTAGTTATTTTAAAGTATACTAAATATCCACTTGTGAAACTAAAATAAGCAATCGTGAATCATGAGAGTAAGCGCTACTTTGTTTTTCCTTCAAATTATATGCACCTATTTTCTTTATGTAAATATGTATCATAGCAAACAAATTAATCATGAGTTCGTACTTGAATTAGTAACACAATTACTACTTAAAACTACATTAAATAACGTTTGAAAGCACTGGGAAGCTTAAGAAATGCCTGATGTATACGTGAAGACTTGAGCATCCGTAGGCCTCTTTGGATGGCTCATCGAAATACACGCGCAGGCCCGTTACTAATTGCGAAGGCCCCGCTCCACCCTACTGCGCACGGCTATTTGCGCCATTGAGGCGTCCGAACAGAAGGTAAGGTCCACACTGATGATCTTCGAGAGTTCTTGCCCAGATGCTAATACTGAGGCTCTCGCACTTTTGACGATACAGTGATGTAGGGATTTTCAGACCACCACGTGCTGGGAGTGTTGACCACGTCTTGTCTTGTGAAGTAGGCTTCATCTGAAATGAAACAGCGTTGGGAAACAGTGAATCATTCTTTATGGCATCAAGCATTCAACGTACAAACTCAGCTCGAAGGAGATAATCGGTATAGGCTGGAAGTTGGACCTTCTGCGCTTGGAAAGGGTGCATGTTTTTGGCACACAGAACGGCAGAACCTCCCGTACGATTTCAAGACAAATACCAAGTTCAGCAGTGGCGGCCCGTAGCTTCAGTTCTGTGGCTGCGTAAAGAAAACTGTTACTTCCTTGTACGATGTATAAGTAAGTAATGTGATCGCGAAAAATCTTAGGAGCCAGATTTCGACGGAAAAACCGACTTTGGCTACCTCTAAGTTTACTTTTAAGAATTTTTGCGATGCATCTCATCGTGCGCTGGCATGCACGTTCTATATTAATGCATGTACAACCCATTTTGACAGACCGCGAGTCCATTTTGACCAGTTTTTCCCAGACGTCTGTACGTACGTATGAATGTAACACACATATCTCAAAAACTGTTGGTCGTAGAATGTTGAAACTTTATACTGTTGCAGAAATGTCTGCTAATTTCTGCGGTCGTCGTTCTAAAGTCCAGTTGGGGTGGAAAGTTCTAGTAAAGAGTCCACTTGTCAGGATGGAACACGAACTTTATTTCAGTGGGGAAAACCCAAAACCCCATATCTCGCATAATTCTTTAAAGGTCGATTTCGATGCAACAGAATGCAAAATTTAACTATTTGACACGTAGAAAATGAATTTTCAGCTATTTTAAACCCCAGAACAGCGGGTTGCCCTGAAAATTCGTAACAATATTTAGGATTGTTGTAACATTTAGCTGTGAACCTCCCCTTTTGGTCCCAATCAACTGGATAGTCATGTACAGGGCCAGACAAAAAATTTTAAATACATTACGCTCTACGGCCAGAAATTCACTAAAGCGTATTTTAGAGATATATTAGGCTATTTCAAAGGACTCTGAAGTATACGTATGTTGTAAAGGGTTACAAAATGAATCTCTCCATCGAAAATAGCGTCTTTACCACTTTTAGTTCTTCTACAGGAACACTCAAAAACATTTCAACACATTAAGGTCAATGGCAGTTTTAGAGACATTCATCCATTTCAAACACAATACCGTCCTATCATGTAGTGAGGTGATGGTCCGATCGCGGTCACGTGCATCCCTCAAAAATTACGCCAAAAGTCTCCAAGCTTGGCGACTTTACGTGTGTATGTATTTAACTCTCATATATCAAAATCTATTAGTCCTACAATGTTGAAATTTCATAAGATAGTTGTGAATCTAGTTGTGCATCTCGATTTTAGGTTCCAATCTACCTGAGAGTTTATTTACAGGACCCCCAAAAGAATTTCAATACATTTATAGACGTAACATATATATTGTTACGTCTATAAATGTATTTCTATACATTTATAGATGTAACATATTGAAGATGTCTACAGACATCTTCAATATGTTAAGTCTATAAGCCATTGTTTGGTCCATGCCCAAAATCTCGCCATTTGTCATGGACGTTAGCGAGTTTTGCCGAAATATTGCCATAGAATAAATTTAGAATAATTTCGTATTTTGCATGACTCTAAAACTTTAAACCGTAAAATGTTGAAATTTTGTATTCAGAGTTATTGTAACCAGTGGCGTAACCCAGAAATTAATTTTAGGGAATGAATATCGTCATTAAAGAAACAAGCTATGTCTTTAGCTCAGATTTATCACTTGGTAAAAATTAAAGAATATGCTGTCATGCCCGCCCACATTTGGGAAGAGGTGGTGGTGGTGGAAGGAGGTAGGGTTATCTTCAGCCATACGTATAACAAACATTTTTCTAGCATACTGAAATCATTCGAATTACTTAAGTACTGAACTTTTTGAAAACTCAAGATGAGACCCTCCCCCTCTCCTCCTCTCCAAAATAAATAAATAAATAAATAAATAAAGTACTGATATGGGCCCTCATTATGGTGGACCTGACCGAAAAAACAGTATCCGAATACTTTGTCTCCCAAAGTCTTAAATGCTGTTCCGTTATGAATAAAACGTGTGTGAAATTTGAAGGGGCTATGATAATTCGAAAAATATGCCTTTTCGCATCACATCGAGCTTGAAGTCTAGAAATATATGAAAAATGTGCCTTTAAAAAAAAAAAATGGACCGAGAATTTTTCCCTCCAAATTCTATGACTCCGGAGGCCATGAAAGTTGTATATTGTTAATACGATGTATGCAAAATTTGGAGAGGCAGTATCTAGGTGTTGCGCATCGAGATAGAAATAATTGAAAAATTATGCCTTTAAAAAAAAAAAAAAAGCAAGCTTCCTTTTTTAATGATTTAGTCTTTAAAAAATATCTTAAAGAGTATCAGATACTCTAAGACTCGTAGCACTTTGCTAGTTTTAGCCACAATAACCGTCTACAATCGTATATACACGAAGCCAGAAAAAATTCCTGGTGTTGCCCAAAAGTGGAATCTAGAATTTCACACACACACACAAAGTAACTTGATTATTGTTTTTTTGTAAACAAAAATCCGAATTTTGGAAAGTGAGATCCTTCCGCATATTCACATATTCCTTGTTCGTGTAATCGAACTTGTTGTTTACTAATGAAATTTTAGCACCTGAGAGCTCTGCCGTGCACCATTAATTGAATAATTGCTCGCTGCTTTTATTTTCGTTTCACGAATGGCAAATTTGGATACGAGAAGGTTTCTTCTTCTAGACGGCAGTACTCCTAATTTTCATATTCGTCTGGCCATCCTATGTTTCCGATTTTAACCAACTAAACATAGTTTTGCGTGCGACCCAAAGTTTTGTGGTAATTTTTCATCTTCCTGCTGAATTTCTCGGTCGAATTCGGAAATACCATGAATATTATATTACAATAATGAAATAATCGATTTTCATCATTAAAAAAAAAATTCAATTTCAAATTAAAAGGCTTGTTCAGAAATGTATTTTAATGAACTTGAACATTATTTGGAGAATTTTTGCAGAAGTATTATTAAAACGTCTGAAGATCCTTTCGATGGCAGTATTATTGGGTTTATTAGAAAATTTAAAATCGATGAAAAATACATATCCAAAAATTCCAATAGAAAAAGAAAAAAAAAACCTCACCTGTAATTGTATAATAAAATGTTGTTCTTTACTCAGCCTATTTTCGAGGTTGATTGTTCGATTGTTTATAGTATGAATTTTATCTTCGATATCGTCTACAACCTGTTTTGTCCTATCATATTTTTCAGCTACATCTTCAGAGCCCGATTATGACAATACGGGGCCCTGGGCAATATTAAATTTGGGGGCCCCCCCTCATTTTACTTCAAACTTAATACAATGCATAGGAAAGCGGTGATATCCCATCTGAATTCGACACCTCATAACTAATTAACTGGGTGTGAATATGAATTATCTTGATGAAAACTGTATGGTTGTTTTCATATATTATAAAGATTTGTACTATATAAATTAAATTTATAACAAAATATCAATTATTTAGTCAATGTAGTGAAGCGGTATAGTTTAAAATACTAAAAATGTATTTACATTTTTGAAAGGATCAAACGTGAAAGAAAACATCGTTAATAGTATAATCCTGGATTTTAGATTTTTCCAAGACGGGACAAAAACTTAAAACTGCCCCATCCACTAGTTACGCACCCATAGTGGAACACTTGAATTGTGCACCCATAAAATGGTCCAGCTTACCCTCTCAAGATATGGGGGTCAAAATAAGGAAGACATTGTAACTTATTACATAAATATGTATATACTTTCAGATTTTTTGTCTATATACAATAATACCAAGGGGAAGGCACAACGAAAAGAAAATAAAGAAAAGAAATAGAATTTTATTTCCCACAAAGAAAAGAAAATAGAATTTTGTTAAACTAATAATACTAATCAAGCCTCATTGTAAGATATTCTGCATTTTTCATAGTTGAGTTCCCTAACAAACTTTTTCTCTTTATGAGTGTTGGTATATTACAAAAAATAACTCACAAAATATGTATACACAGTCAAACTGAAAATCATGATTGTTTTAAAATAAACTTTTTTTTTTTTGGAGAGATCTCTTTCTTTCTTTGGGGGAGGAGGAATCGATAAGGGGGAGGAGGAATCGAATTATTTTAAAAAAAGGATACAGTTTTCAAACAGCTACTTGAAAATAAAAAATAAACTGACAAAACCTAAACAATCTTGAACTACAACCGTTAGTATTTTAATAATTTTATTTCTGCAAATTCACATAAATATACACTTATTGTGTTCAAAATATTAAATTTTAAGAGACAACTCTTCATCCAATTAAAAAAAAAAAAAAAAATAGTCGAATCCGATATTTATCTGATTATAAAAGATTAAGATAATTTCTCAGACCCTAATTTTAGAACACAACCAGACACTTTCTTTAAACATGCATTTGATTAGAATTTATAATGTAATTAGATCTATTATGATTTATACTTGGATTGAAGAACAGAGAAGCACAACAAACTAATTTCTCTGCATAAAATAATAAAATGAAGGTTGTAAATTTCTTTATATATGAAACAAAACAAGAATTTATTCTTTGTTTGACTGAGTATTAAGGTTACTTTTACTAGATTTTGAAAAAAAAGAAAAATTGTTAAACTTTATCTTATAAGAATAGCAGAATTAATACATGATAAGAAATGAACCAATTTTTGCCTGTGAATAAAAGAGTTTTTAAAGAAATATAAACTCTGTAAATTCAAACTTGTCAGACATTTTAGAATGAAAAAATGCAAATAAAAATTAAGAAAGATAAATGATTAAAAATTGAAACTCGCATACTATTATAATGTCATCATTTACAACAAGTGCAAAACTGAAGTATGTCAATCAACCAATTTTGAAAACAGAAGTATTATTTACTTGATATATTAAAGCGATTGAAATCACCCATACATGTCAAAATATTTAAAATTATAAATATCCAAAAAATTTGAAATTACTGTCACCAATACAAATACATTTGATTAAAATTTATAGTTTAATAATATTTAGGACTATATTCCGTATACGGTGCTTTGTTTACATATCAATGGTTTGTTTACAAATCATTGACGAACAATCTGACGCGAGAGTGAGCGATGCACCGCCAACTGCCGGTGGTAGTTGTGACTGGCAACCATAAAGAATACGTGTTTCGTCAGGTTTGGGAATTTGAAATTGTTTGCGTTATTGATGGAAGGGAATGAAATGTGTTATGTTAATATAAGAAAAGAATTTGTGTGTGTTTGTTAGAAATATAGTACGTTATAAGCCGGTGGGTGTTGGGGACATTTCTGAGCGGTTATTTAAAAAAAAAAAAATAGAGGTAAGTGCTCTTTTTTAACGAATCTTTGCAATGTTTAAGGTTTTTAATGTGAATTTTAAATTGATATTTGAAGTGTTTATGTTTTCGTAAGTGCTATTTACGTGCTATTCTAATCATACTGACTTTATAAGAGGTGTACAACTAGGTTGTTTAATCCACCGATGTTTTTTTGAGTTGAAAACGGGCCAGTGTTTGCCCAGTTTACATTAGCTGTACAACTAGGTTGCTTAGTTCACTGTTGTTTTTTTTTTAGTTAAAAACGGTCCACTGGTTGCATAGTTTACATAGCTGTACAACTAGGTTGCTGAATCCGCTGAGGTTTTTTTAGTTAAAAACGGTCCACTGGTTGCATAGTTTACATAGCTGTACAACTAGGTTGCTGAATCCACTGAGGTTTTTTTAGTAAAAAACGGTCCACTGGTTGCCTAGTTTAGATAGCTGTACAGCTAGGTTGCTGAATCCACTGAGGTTTTTTTTAGTTAAAAACGGACCACTGGTTGCCTAGTTTAGATAGCTGTACAACTAGGTTGCTGAATCCACTGAGGTTTTTTTAGTTAAAAACAGACCACTGGTTGCCTAGTTTAGATAGCTGTACAACTAGGTTGCTGAATCCACTGGGGTTTTTTTAGTTAAAAACGGACCACTGGTTGCCTAGAATGACTAGTAAACATGGCGACAGTCGCTGGAGCTTGGCGGTCGCCAAGCTCCAGCGACTGTCGCCATGTTTACATGGGGTGGGCACCGGCTTGTATGATTTTACCCTAATATTTCCCTTGCCCGGATTACCATACCTCTCTAAGTGTTTGGATAAAAATGGATCGAACTCGGCTATAACTTCTAAGCATCCCAGGAAGTTTCCATTATGCTTTGATCCAATAGTTTCATTATCACCAAAAAAAGGTAAGCCACGTATTGCCAAAAATTTGACAACAGCAACAACTCTTTCCAACACAGAAATCCAATATTTGGTTTCGTCAACATATTGCTTGCACAATGAAGTATCAACTCTTTGGTCTACGTTTGCACGGAGTGAAATCTTCATCATTGCTTCCTTGTGGGAGGCTGAATTTTCATGTTCCTTTAACCTGGTAGCAGCATGTTTCCAATCGCAAAACCCAGTAATGAGATGACCTTTAGATGTGTTGCTATTCACGTGGATTAATTTACACACCCAGCAGAATAGCATTTTTAAGGATGCTGATAGGACCAACCATTTTCTCAGAAGTTTTTCTCCGTTTTTTTTGGTGTGGTAAAAATGGGAAATGGAAAGGCTTCTCTTAACACCACCAAAAATTCTATCAGTCTTCGACAGTAAATCAGTATTTTGAGGTGGAGGATTAGCAATAAAATGATCTATCATTTTGTCATCAATTTCAATCCACATGGCTGGATCTGAAGATAGGAAACCACAGTTCTCGACTTCAGCAGGTTTATCATCGGACACGAATCCATTATTTTCTTCGGCAGCGTTATCACATTCTTCGGAAGGCTTATTATCCATAGTGAAATCATTATTGCCCGCAGCAATATCATCTGTTTCGGGATGCTCTTTTTCAACATTATTCGCTAGGCTTGATGACTCACAATGACGAGTATCGTTAGTCAAACACGTGCCTGAGAGTTTTGTTCCGGCACCTGACAAGTACTTGTCCAATGGATTTGTACTAGCAAGCTTTTTGCTGGCTTCATCTTTTTTTTTCTTCAATTTTCTTTTTGTTGAGCCCGACAAATAAGTTCGCGATGACATTATTCAGAAAAAAGAGCAAAAGATTACCCACGATAAGAAACAAAGAGATTACACGAGAGTATTTATTCTCCTTATACACACCTTGCAAGCATGGGACCACGAGTAATAGTGTTTTGCTTGTAAAAAGCAATGTTGCCAATTTTATTTTAGTTTTGATAAATTGTAAGTTCACAACAGTCAGTTTCTGAAACCTCTACACCAATCAGAAAGGAATTGTGGACGAATCTAGCAACCACCCTAAAAATCCATTTTGAGTGACATAAATAAATATATTTGGATGAGATCGGATAAGCATTGTTTCAAATAATTTCAAGTTGTTGAGCGATTGTAATGAATTGAACTCGTTAAAGCAATTTTTTTACGTAATTTTCTATAGGCGTTTTATGTGTTGACATGCTAAAATATATTTTTAGTTAATATATCTAAGGTGACCATATTTTTGAACGTAAAATTGAAGACATGTCCCCAATTCTGAAACTAAATTGGGCACATTTTATAATTAATGAAATAACAAATAGTAATCTAATTAAAAACAATACAATAATAAAAACTGTTCCCAAATGCTTTTTTACATTTTGGAGACAGATCGAAAAAAACATAAATTGGGGACTTATGGTCACATTAATATATCTATCTAATGATTTTTCACGGAATCGATTGCTACAGGGGAGGCTACATGTACAGAGAAGGGGTTCATCACCTCACCTCAGGGGGTCATCATCAGTAAGGGGTTCTAGATATCGCTATTACTTAAATGACGTCTTTAGAATGTGACATCAACAGGCACGGACATACGTAATCTAGTGAGAGATCGGTACAGAATACAGCATTTCGACATGACGTCAGGGCAACTTTTTGTAGGACAACTCTGATATTTAGAGGTACAAAGACGAGTATTCCGCGAATCACCTTCCTCAAATGAATGTTAGTGTGTCCTACAGAAAATTGTTGCCGGACTGGTTGCTATGATGTGACGTAATGCAAATGCAATGACGTAGGTCGGAAAGCTCTATAGGCAAAATTTAGATTGTGGGGTGTCCTTTAAATGACGTATGCAAAATGTCACGTCAACATATTTTATCAGTATCTTTAAGTCGGGTGGTCTTTTTAAAACAATTTTTTTTCCCTAAAATTTTTGGTATAACATTATGAAAGAAATTAACAAAGGATATTTTAGTATTCCATATGTGAATTTGGGGGCCCCCCTTGGGCCGGGGCCCTGGGCAAAGTCCCGATTTGCCCATGCGATAATAAGGCTCTGTACATCTTCCAGTTTAGTTATGTCTTTCTACAATTGAGAAGAAAATAGAGATTTTAAAGCATATGTAAAAATGTATATCGATAAATAAATAGATAAAATAAATCTTACTTCTATTTCTATTCTAAAACTTTGTTCTTCGGTCAGATTATTTCGGAGGTTGATTGTTCGATTGTCTACAATATGAAGTTTATCTTCGATATCTTTTATCATCCGCTTCGTCCGGTTGTACTTGTTTGATAAGTCTTCGATTTTAGTTGTGTCTTTCTATAATTAAAAGAAATTGAAGACACTATAATCGATGCAAAAATACCTATGCAAGAGCGTCTATAGAAAAGAAAAAAAAACCTCACCTGTAATTGTATAATAACATTTTGTTCTTCACTCAGCTTATTTTCGAGGTTGATTGTTCGATTGTCTACATCACGGAGTTTATCTTCGATGCTCTGTATCGACCCCGTCGTTTGATCGTGCTCTTTAGACAAGCTTTCGATTTTAACTGTCAGTTTCTACATTCAAGGCGAAAAAAAAAATTATCTTAAAATTAGCTTGCGATTGTTATTTTAGTTTTTATGTTTTCTTTTATCTATAGTTTAACTCAAATTCAGTGGAACTTGCTAAAGTGACCACCTTGGTTAACACTTTTTTACAACTTCATTTTACAACCACCACACTTTACTTTATAAAGTGACTACTTTTATATAAGGTGACCAATTTTGTGCTTCCTGAGGGTGGTCACAATAGACCGGTTCCCCTGTAAAACAAATATTTTAGAAACCTCTTCAATTTTAACTGTGTGTTTTTATATTTCAGAAGAAAAACTTGTATTTTTGTATTAGATTTTCAATTTTTATCTCTCTCAGTTTATTATGTTTTTCTTAAATACCATACAATAAGTACAGGGTTGTCCAAATTAAACTTCCCCAACTCAGAGGCCTGTGCAGGATGTTGTATGGGTCATAATGGGCTGAAATTTTGGAAACAGACATTTCAGATCACGCGCTCGTGATTTATTAAAAAGAAATTATTAGTACACAAAGTTGTCGATAGGTGGCGCTGCAGATCAGCAAGACGTTCTACAGATGTTCAACAGCACCAGAAACAGTTGGCACACTGACGTCACCATGTCGCGATTGGCTAGCGGCGTCCAAGACCGCCAAAGCAACGTCTTGAACGGCTGCAGAATCCACAACATGTCGTCCTCTACCTGGTAAAATTCCCAGTTGTCCGGTTCTTTCGAACTTCTTCATTATGTCTCGTAAAGCGCTTGGTGTCATTGGTCTTCGGCGTAAGTTCTTTAGCCGACGGAAGGCTCTTATCGCAGCACAGGAGTTCTCGTCATTTTGGTAGAAAAGTTTCACTAACAGAGCTTTGTCTTTCAAAGCCACTATTGTGCATTTGCGAGCTGGAAACAACTGCCTGTGCAGCGCCTGTCTTCCACTTTTGTAGGGCTCGTCTTTTGGATACGTTGCTCAGAACCTTTATTTCGGCAAATCACGTTACTGCAATATGCAAATTACTATTACAGCGCCACCTATCGGCAACTTCTTGTACTAATACTTTTTTAAAAATAAATCACGAGCGCGTGATCTGAAGTGTCTGTTTTCAAAATTTCATTACATTATGACTCATACAACATCCTGCACAGGCTTCTGAGTTGGGGAAGTTTAATTTGGACAACCCTGTATAAAGTACATAAAACTATTCTTAGTCATTAACCTCTTACCGGATTTGCCCGAGCTGAGCTCCGGCAGATAAAACGTTCCATTCTGGATTACTCCGAGTGTAGGTCGGGCAGTAGTAAATTTTTAATTTTTCACGTAATCTTTTCTGAATTATTTCGTTTTGCTTTCAAACACTTTTATTTACTTTTCTGCCTACAAGAAGGTAGAACTGTATATGATTTTGGAAATCTTATATGAGAATAGTGTTATTATGTTTTTAAAATGTATCTATATCAAAATATGCATTAAAAAAAATTGACATTTTTTTGGAGGAAGTTGGAGGATAAAAAAAATTGACATTTTTTTATCCTCCAACTCCGGCAAGGGGTTAAAATCTGGGAAAATATAATAATTCCAAGTTTCCACTTCGGATCACGTGTTGGAAAATAATAATTTTTAGAGATGTCTTGTCTCGCCGATGAGACGAGATGATAAGAGACGTGATGAGAAGATTTAAAGCTTTTTTTCCGATTTGAGACATACATTTTTATCATTAGAATATAGGGATTTTGCGACACGAGACAAAGCATTTCGGCTGTTTTTCGAGACGAGACGGGCATATTTATAGTCTTGCACCCATCCTTAATAATTTTATATTATCGCTTCATTTAGTTTTGAGAAATTCAGGTTTGAAATTATGAATGAATAAAGCATCATCAGTAGTTGATGTATCAACAGATCAACATTAACTCCCATAAAACCTGCATTGATTGTTAGTGTTTAACAATAGTCGCCACCTTTTAAAGTCCACTTCGAATATTGCTAGATTTGTACTCACCAAATCACATTTTCCATTAAAAATACTTTCAAGAACGACTTTAAGGAAAAAAAAATGAAAGCGATAATTTTAAATCTTTTTTAGCTTTGTCGGAAAGCAAGTGAAGTTATTTCCCATGTTCAGTTTTTAAAAAGCCCAACACCGAAACAGAAGCTTTGAAAAGTATATTACCATTCCCAAAATTTTGAAAAGTATAATGAAAATAAACGTTTTCATCTAGAAATTAGGATAAATTTCATCTTACTTCTAGCTCTTCCCGAATTATTTTCTCTGAAGTCAGTTTCTTTTCAAGGTCAGAAACTAAAGTTTGCACTATTTGCAGTTTATCTTCGATAAGAATCATTTTCTGCTTCATTTCGTCATTTTCTTTTCTAATATCTAGGACTTCCATCCGCTTCAAAAATAAAATAAAATAAAAATCAATTAATAAAAGTATAATGGAAAACGGGGTCTTATAAGTGATGTTGGGTCAAGTTGATAAAGGAAGTAACTTTTATTTCTGAAAGCATGTGTAACAAATGGGGGGTGTTTCAAGAGAAAGCTTTTAATTTAATCCTTTGACGCACGGCTGTTGCGCAGTGACCCTAACTTATTTCAGTGTTCTTACTGCTAGCCGCAAAAAAGGTTAAATTGTCTCAACGCTGAAAAAGTGCAACCGTTGCCATCTATTCATTAAACTGCCAACAGCATGGCGTCTGATCGAATAGCCCATATGTTACTACAGAGCTAAGGAAGTTTTCTGACACAGCTGGCTGTGTAGCCGTGCAATCAGCTGAATAGCTCGATAAATAGTTGAAAAGCAGCCAGCTCGATGGCAATAGTTGTACTTTTTCAGCGTCGGGCAGTCCATTCAGTTGGCCTCTTTGTTGATGTAAAAATGCTTGCGCATCAAAGGGTTAAGGCTGTGCCACAGCCAGCTGCGTCAAAAAAGGGTCTCCAGATCTGTGGCACGCGATGAACGTTTCGATCGTCCGCAATC
This sequence comes from Cheiracanthium punctorium, assembly GCA_038373885.1. Lineage (NCBI taxonomy): Eukaryota > Metazoa > Arthropoda > Arachnida > Araneae > Cheiracanthiidae > Cheiracanthium > Cheiracanthium punctorium. Next base: position 122,360 of record JAWZYV010011936.1, on the reverse strand, counting down.
TTGCTGTTAGTTAAGTCGAGCGATGGCAACGGCTGCCCTTTTTTCAGCATTCGGCAATCTATCCAGCTGTTCTCGCATTCTTCCATTTTTCAGCAGATGTCAGTGCTGTTAAAAATAATCGTGACCATTTTTTTTACGGGAAGTGACGTGCTAAAAAGTAAAGGATTCTCTTGGAGCTATGTCACCCGCAACTATTTTTATAGAAATCAAATCTATTCTTCGTGACTGGCAACAGTCAGAACGTCAGAGTTTGGTGTTCCCAGAGCGGGAACACTGCACGTTAAAGGGTTAAACTCAGTGGCGCACAGCTTGTGAGGGAAAATCTCCCGTTCGTCCTTTCTGATTGATTCGTACACTCCCCAGTTCTTTTTTTCCCCCCAGAATAAATTTGTTAATGCAAATGCACACTACTGGCCAAAAGTATTGCAAGTTTGAGAAATCTAACCATCGTTTCAAGAATAAGCCCAGAAAAAATTGGACAGGAAATTTGCCAGATTTAAATATTTTTGAGAATTTATGTAGTATAATTGGAAAGAATACATCTGAAAATCACCAAAAAACAAAATGAGAGCTTCAGGAACCAAAAATTTAAGTTGGCACCATGAAACACCAAAGGAAGTGTTGTAAACATTCTGTATTCCATATCTAAAAGAGTGGCTGTTGTGATCAAAGTCAAGGCTGCTCAGCAACATAACAAGTGATCTTTAGTTCAATTGCATTTATTTATTATCGTCTTTTCGCAGAATAACTTGAAATTAATTCTTTATTTAATTTTATTCCGGCGAGCCAAAATGGATTATGATTTTTATAATAACTTATATATTTTTATGCTATTTTTTCAATAAATTAAATAATTACTTTTGTTCTTTAACTTAATGCTATCTTTGAAGTAATTAATTTAACACGCTGACATTAAAAAATATCAATTATATTGATTTTTAATATTGACGAGGGAGAGGGGTCTTGAAAAGTTATAGATTTCTGAAACTTGCAATACTTTTGGCCAGTAGTGTATATTGCCAGTGCAAATTTGTTAATAATGCTTGTTAAGATTTCACATTAGCTGTTAAAATTATGCAATGTAAATCAAGAAATGCTGTTTGTCTTACATAGAGTAGTGCAAATCGCCACGTCGCACGGTTTCTGTGACCAGGTACCTATATAGACAGACGGACGGTCAGACAAACCGAAGTTATATTCTCCTTTTAAAATTGTCGGCAAGTTTTAGTAGTGTTCTAAATTACTTGATTTTCATGTAAGAATTTCCTCCCACAAACCCGTTTATTTTAGGAGAAAAATCTATAAATGCTACCTACAACGTGTTCAGTAGAGGATATGTTTTGCTTCATATCCAGAACATATCCGAATTTCGGGTCAATACCGGAATTTTTACAGAAGACGGACCCCACACGGGCAAACAGACGGGTGGACGGACCGGCAGACATTTTTACGTACTTTTGTACTTTGTCGAAAACTTCCATGAAGATGTTCTAATTTTAATGAAACGTGAATTGCAAAATTGTTATTCTAGGAACTAGGATGTTTCCGGTAACTTTTGACAGGTCTTGTAAAAAAAAAAAAAGATAAAGGTTAGATAGAGAGCTCAGGAGGATGGGACAAACTGCAGTTATAAATGCTTTTGACATTTGTTGGCATGCCTTACTAAATGTTCTTTAATTTCAAAAATATAAGGAGAAACCTTTTGGAACGTGTCCGTGTCTTTTGGGAGGTCTCCTTTAACAATCCATAAATTCTTCGTGAACCATTTGATAAAATGAACTATACTATGTGTCTACTTCCCCTGTTTCTTTTGAGAATTCCTCTAAAAAAATATCAATGCTGCATGCAACATTTATATTTGGGAGCATGCAGAGACTCGCATTTTAACGGGAGCTACAAGCTAAAACGCATCCGTACAAACAGACTGACTGACGGACAAAACTGAATTTATAATTGCTTTTCACCTTTGTCGTAAAATTAAAAGAAAACCTCCCTCAAAAAATTTCTAAGCCAATGTTTTACTGAAATGTTTTCAGTCTAACTAGTTTTAATTAATAACTGTTCAATCAAATAACTAGTTTTAATTGTTAATTGTTCAATCAAATTAAATTTTTTATTAATGATTGATTAATCATAAATTATAAAAAAATATTAACAATTGATTAATCTTCAAGGGGGAAATTAAATGCACAATTGACTAATTGTTAATTGCATAATTTAATCGTTAGTTGTTCACACCATTACATTTTCCCCCAAACCCTTAATTGTTATAATAAACGATTGGCGAATAAGTTAGTTGTAAATAAGAATTAAAATAATAATTGCAATTAAATTCATTGTAAACTCCAATTAATGGATTTAATTCTAATTGCAATTAATTTAAATTGCATCTCTCAATTAATCAGTTGATTTTCTCAAGGACCAGACCACATACTAACAAGTGATGAGTATTGAAAAAAGTAGTGGAAAATTTAAGGATGTCAGTCAGGTGATTTAAGTTTCGAAATTCAAATGATTTCAGAAGATATTAACAGAAAACTTAAAAGACGGTGCTATGTTTGGCAAGTTTCGGCCGCATAATATGATTCAGGTTCTAGGATCTGAACAATAGACAGAAATGCTATTCCCAAAAGTAATTTAATTATCTTGAACCGTCATTTTTAATCAAAATATCGTCTGCATGCGAAAACAGAGAGAAAATTAATTGTTTTAGGTGAGAGTGTGGATTTATTACAACCTATTCTATATTTTAAAACTTTTTTTTTTTTTTACAAAAAACCTGCAACTGTTATTAGCGATAAAAATTTGGCTACATTCGCCATTACTTCAGAATAATATTTGATCTTACCAAATTGTCATCTCCATCACTTTGGTTTGGTTTGCTTTGACTGAGCTGTTGCTTTGTAATCGCCTCTAAATCCTTTATTTTGTGTTCCCATAGAACAGTAAATCTGCTCAAGAAAGGATAATACCGGTTCCAATCTTCAAGTTTTCCCGTATTTGCAGTTACTTTGTTGTTTAATTTCTCCAGAAATATGCACATTTCGGCGGTTGTGAAAAGAGCAGAGTTTTTACAAGCACATGCGCAGTCGTTTCCGTGGGCTCTCTGCACAAGTAGAGCGATAAAAACCAGTAAAGCTTTACAGGCATTTCCATGTTCAATTCTGAACATTTTAAATATTTGACTTGAATATTCAAAAATGTGAAAACTCGGCAAAGCAGAAAATCAGGCTGGAGTGTAAACTGAAACAAAATATAAAAATATTAACTATAATAAATTTTATGTTAAACTCGCATAAATATATAAATAACAATGTAGGTACGTTTCGATTTACTATAAGATTTCTTCATTTCCAGAGGCACAATCAGGTCGAAATTTATGCATATCTCATTTCAAAAATATCTACTTTACATATACCCATTTTATTATTAGAGGACTTTATTGGTTTACTTAATTGATTTACTCAGGAAATCACAACTCACAAGTTATTCTTATGAGTAGCATCCGCTGAATGAATATCTGCAAAAATCTTTTTATTCATTTTTCTAAAAATTCAATTTCTGTTTATAGTTTAGTTCTTTAGTTTCCACCAACCAATCCCAACTTCCTTTTCTTTTTTTCAAAATGAAGAAATAGTATCTTTATTTTGCATTAATATCAACGTGTGTGCTAGGTATAGATAAAAGCTGTTTCGGGTTAAAAAAAAAAAAAAAAAAAAAAGTTCCTTTAATAACTGACCACAACCACTACTATTGAAAATGGAAGAGCATGATGTCTGAGAGAAAATAAAAATCGATAATTCATATCTATGTGTGCTAAATTGTTTCATTTGCGTATTTTATTTTATTATTAACTAGCTGAAGTACCCGTTCTTCGCACGGGAATGAATGGACTTTTTGATATTACGATTTGTGGTGATTACTATTTATTGTAATAAAGAGATATAGCAAAATGGATATCGCTTTATATTGTGTTCAATAACCATGCATACCGAATTTCAAGGCAATCGTTTGTACGCTGCAGAAGGTCATGCGGCGTAGCGCAATCTAGTGGCGAGTTTTAGCAAAACGGATACGGCGGAAATATTCTTCGCATTCAGATATCGATGAATACGAAATTTCAGGACGAACGGCTGGACAGCCCTGTGAAGTTCATGTGTTGACGCAACATCTAGTGGCAAATTATATAGGAAAATGGATAGCGCCAAACTCTTCCCCGTGTTCAAATATCTATGTATACCTATTTTCATAGCGATCAGTTGCACAGTCAAGAAGTGATGCACTGCAGCGCGATCTAGTGGTTAATTAATGATTTGCTACAGTGCCGTCAAGTGGCGAGTTACAGCAAAATGGATAACGCCAAAATATTCTCATTGTTCAAATAGCTATGTATACTGATTTTCATAGCGACCGTTTGAATGGTCAAGAATTTGGCCTGCTGCAGCGTCATCTAGTGGCGAGTTAAAATAATAATGCATTGCAGTGCCATCTAGTGGTGAGTAACATCAAAAGGAACACAGTTAGAATATATTCTTCGTGCTGAAATGTGTAAGTATAAGAAATTTTATGCCGGTTGGTCAAACGGTATAGAAGTTGATGCGTTGCAGCGCCATTTAGCGGCAAGTTACAGCAAAATGGATAGTGAAAAATATTCTCCGTGTTCTAATATCCGCGAGTACCAAATTTCATCGAAATCGGTTGGACGATATTCGCTTAGTAAACGGCTAAACGGAATAGAATTCGACGTTCTGCTGCGCCACCTAGTGGCATGTTAGAGGAAAACGGATAGCATAAAAAGCTTCTCAATGATAAAAGACTTAGGTGAACCAAATTTCATGGTGCAACGGTGCTAGAGTTTTTCAACCTCATACACACATACCAACATTCATTTTTATCTATAACCAGTGTCATTATATATCCCAGTCTCAAATAAAATCCAGTTTCAAATCTAAGCCTCGCCAAAGTGCCAACATACGCCATTGTGCAAGCGTTTGTTCAGGAAATCATTCGAAGCATTGACTTAGCAGCAATCAATATGGAAAATGGTTCGACCGCGAAAAAGTAAAGCAAGCCTTTATTTCAAAAGTGAAATCCCTTAATACAGCCGAAATTTTTAAAATTATCAACTATAACGTGTTTTATTCATCGTTACTCCGATGTAGTAAATGAGATTTCAATTTTCTGAAATTTGGCGGAATTCCCCCAACTTAAATCAATGTACTCATTTGGCGAGAATTCTGGAGATAGATCGCTTGAAATCCCTTAACAACTGCATTATTTCTTCACGGATCATTAAAATTTAACGCTGTATTCTAATAAAACCTTTACACTTGTTTTCAAAAATCTATTTCCTTAAGCTCTCAATAAATTGCGTCAAGCCGAAATCTGTGCAAACCGCTAGAACTCACTTTCTCAAAATCGGCATTTGAGCCATTTTATTTTTTCGCCAAACTAAAAAAAATTACCTATTAGCCTCGGAAATCTTCAATTCTTATTGTTTTGCGTATAAAACATTTCATTCCTGCTCCGATTTCCCATGCACACGATATTATAATTAAAAAAAAAATAACCTTACGAATATAAACTAACAAAAAAAAAAATCGTTATTATTCTTTTATTTTTACTTTGAGAATTTTAAACATCTTATTCGGCAAAATCGCCAGACATGGCAACCACGATCCTTATTTCACACTTTTTTCACTACAGGGGTTACAATTACGGAAATCTTTTTGCGTGGAGAACATAAAAAATCTCTTAAATTCTGGGAACGGGTGGACTTTCAAAGTTTTAAAGTGGACTATGATTTATTCTATATTATTCTACATATCTGTGCAAAATTTCAGGCTGATATGTCCATTTTTGTGGATTTGTATACAACTCAAATCCACAAACAAACAAACAAACAAATAAACAAACAAACAAACAAACAGAATTTCATTTTTATTTATAAGAAGATATTGACTTCATATGAAATCTGTCTCTTCTCTGTGAGAAAGCATGTGTAATTCGAATTTGTGGATATCTCGAACTTTATCTCTGGTCCCTTCAAATTCAAATTATCCAAGTTTGAATTACTAAACTTGATAAAATTGCAATCGCTATTTTGCATGGCCTGATTACTGCTAAGGTAGCTGGGCTGCGCAGAGGGCACCCTAGTTTTGGATGCACCTTTAAACAGGATATTTTCCACTCATTTCAATGTGAAATGTTTACAACTATGTTGAGAACATAAAAGGGCGAAAAAATCCCACGCCTTGGCACCAAACTGTTTTAACTAGGCCTTGCATCTCTTTTATCTGATAAATCTGAGATAGGACTGCATTAGCTGTCTTCAGCACTGGACGAAATGGTGTAACTGTGTTGGTCTATAAGTATGGCGGATCATTTTGTTGGTTTCTTTTTAAATAACAGTGAAAGATGTACGATTTTACGGATTAAAAAGTAAAGATGCTTAATTATATGTTACAATAGATCTAAATACAAAACTGAGCATTCTACAGTAAAAAGCTTTACAGTTATGCTAAATACTTCGGCGACTGGCGACATTACTTCTTTAAAGTTGGAACTGTCACCATAGAATAACACAGTCCTGTTGCAATGCAGTCTAGGTAATATGGCGGATCGGTTACAGATTCAGCTTCACTATCAAATAGCTAATGCCGTCTCTTTGTATTCATATCTCTGTGGACAAATCATAATACTAACGCTACCTGGCTGGAGGTTGGAACTGGGAATTTTCACAGTGCCGTTTTCTACCTGTCTCAGAGCGAATCCCTCGGACTTCGCGTAGGCGCACAGTACACAGACGCAATCTTAGGGGGTGGGTGCATCGTGGACAGTTCTTCTCAGAGATTTTTATTGTATTTTCGGGATTTTAAAAAACATTTTTGGAGCGAGTTTTGTTATTGCTACGTGATAACTACTGATTTCAGGCTTAATGATTGTGTAAGATACATAAATTGCATTTGTAATTATCGATAACACAGTGGTTTCATTTGGTGAAAACTGGGTGTGCTGCACTTTCACAGTCCCTATGCATGAGCCGCCGCCGCCGTTTTCACAGATTGGCACAAACTCCAGAGGGCGACTTAATGGTCGTGCCCCTCTGCAAAAGGTGTATGCAACTCCATCGCACACACAAAAGAAAAAAAAAAAGAATCTATGCTGCACACCCGCCAACATATCCGCTGGTGAAGGAAACATTTTGGACACAAAACGCACACTACTTCGCATACTATGGAGTGAGTATGCAGCTGAAATTTTACTGGTACTGCACAGCAACATGAAATTGTTCCTGTTTGAATCTGTGGGACTGTGTTGCCAACTCTGCCGGAGAAAAAGTGACTAGAAATAGCTAAAATGATTTCGAGCAGAGAGGAAAATAAATTATTCAAAACTGATGCCAATAACAAAATAAAATTTTGTTTCTGCCTCGTTTCCCTGGAATATCCGTCGAATTGTGAAGTAATATGATAGTGCCGTATTGTGTTGTCGAGATCCAGACAGTCGTCTGCGAAGTTTTATTTCGCTAACCGCCTATCGTCTACGCTTTTAAAAAGACAACAACAGTGAAACTTTATACCCTCAAGTTTGCGCGTGCGCATTATAAATAAATTTAAATAACATTTAAATGAAAAACTACAGTTTCGATTGAGTGGAACGGACAGTATGATCAACAACGGTTGAAAATGGCGAGAAGAGACCAAAAATTGCTTAAGGGGAGTTGCAACCTTTAAACCGAAAAAATTATTATTACATTTTCTAAAAATTTGAATCTTTCTGAATCGTATGCTTCAAACTACATGAAAATATTCCTATTAGAACGCGAGTAATTGCAAAAGAAAATGTGGCTGCAATTGAGTTTAAATAGGGGATTTAAAACTTTGAACGCGTTTTCCGCAAAACTGCTTTTTGCGACTTGCGCGCATGATTGTAAAAAAACTTATGCAGGTATTATCTTGAAACTTGTTGGGTAAGTACGTGTTATTAATGTCTATAACCTACACCTGTTTTTTCATGTTTTTGTACCTATTTATTATTTAAAAAAACATTTTTGTGTTATGAAAAGTAGAGATTTTTTCATTTTCTTTTTTTATTGAACCCTGAGGGGAAAAAATTGAAAATTAAAAATATTATTTAGCTGCTAAATAATATTTTTTATTTAATATTTTATTTAAGTTTTTTTACAATCATGCGCGCAAGTCGCAAAAAGCAGTTTTGAGGAAAACGCGTTCAAAGTTTTAAATCCCCTATTTAAACTCAATTGCATCCACATTTTCTTTTGCAATTACTCGCGTTCTAATAGGAATATTTTCATGTAGTTTGAAGCATACGATTCAGAAAGATTCAAATTTTTGGAAAATGCAATAATATTTTTTCCAATTTAAAGGTTGCAACGCCCCTTAAAACAAAAGGAATATGACTCAGTGGCGGCCCGTGGTCAAAAATGTTAGTGCAGCCGGAAGCATTTGAGCCCCCCCCCCTTTCCTCCGGAGAGGATTGGAAAATCTTTGTTACTGAATTCGAAAGCTGGCGGATTAAGCCCTCACCGAGGAAAAAAAAAATAAATTAGATAAAATATGTCAGAGATCCTATTTTACTTCCATAAAATGGACATAAATTTCAACCAGCCGCTCTTATCCTGAAAATTGCATTAATCCGTGTCTGATTCGAAGTTTCCTTAGAATTTTCTTTTGTAACGATAACTTGAGAAGAAAAAAAAAAAAAAAAGAAAACTTACTTATTTTTTATAAGTCAAATCAATCCTTTCTTTTAAACATGCGAATCGGTCAGTGATGTCCCCATAAAAAGGCGTTGTTTTAATTCAGATATCAATAATTTTAAAAGCTCTTTAAAATTTCCCATGTTTAAAGAATTTTCTCGCTCGCCATGTCTAAATGCCAGTTCTTGCTTACTTAAAAACAATATTGCTTTGATGGGTAATTGCCCATTCATAAGCGTCTATTCAGGCGTACCTTCTTGATAAATTCAGCAATATAAAGTCCAGAGTTTTCCAAACATATATTCTCCTTACCCCCTCCCTCACTTCTCGTCCGAGCGAATCAGTTAGTCGAGTTCTCAAGTTCAGCCGCCGTTAGAAAATCTTCCATCGGCTGTATCAGCTGCATACTCCCTATGCCGGAGAGGCTGCTGACGTAGTCGTTGTCATGGCAACGGTGCTGCCAATTTTCTTTTCAGCGCTCTGGGCTGAACCAAAGATTTTCCCAATTGAATTGCGGGAAGATTAAAGTGCTTTTTTTCTGAATGAGCGATCCGGCCACAATACGTTTTTTTTTTGTTTGGTTTTTTTGAGATTTTTTTAATTTACCGTAGTAATTCCACAATTCTAATCTGAATTTAGGAAAATTAGTAGAATAAATTATTTTAAAGTATATGCTGATAATTTCAAGTGCAGCCCTGCTGTACTTGCTGTATCCCACGAGCCGCCACTGATATGACTAGAAATGGCCAGAAATTGCTTAAAATAGACAGAATACCGCTAAAATAGCTACCAGTAGCTTTTTCGAAAATTTGTGGCGTGTCAGGTTCTTAAATTGGCTAGATTTAGCCACAGTGGCTTGGCAACCCTGCTGTGGGACAAAAATGAATTATTCTGTGCGCGATCTTGTATAGTATATATAACATCTTGTACATATGAGTGATCTTGTACAATATATAACTCTTGTTATATATTGTTATCATTGTAACTTAGTCGTTAAACGCAATAACAAATTTAAGTTTCGGTGCCTTGAATTACGGAATAACAAAATTTTCAGTCATTTTATATTTTAAAGGAGCACCAATGACCAGGTCCCGACTATTGCACTGGCAACGGGGGGCACGTGCCCTGGGCACACATGCAGAAACATGCTCCCAAAAAGAACTGACTCCCAAAAAGAACTAAGACCTATGCATACTATATAGGAACACAAAATTTGGAGTCCACAAAATGTGAAAAGTGCCCTGGGTTCCAAAATGTTATAGTCAGGACTTACCAATGACTAAGAATGTTAGAAAATTAAAAAATATATATATATTTCGCATAATGATATGTGTGCGAGCATTCAAATAGTAGATAATTCAAAATCATGAGTAGTTACTTACCTTAATACTCGCAGAAATCAACGTAAGAAGATTTGAAGCTCTCAAATCTTTAATCGTAGTGAGTCTCAAATAGTATACGGAGTCACCAGTGAGAAGCTTACATTTACTTTCCCTTGCATAAAAGAATGTAGCTTTGATTCTCTATCTCCCGGGAAGTCAAATTGATAATGGTTACATAGTATAAAGAGTTCTTCTTCGTTTTAATTTACACACGGCATACTATCGCTCTTTTCCACTTGGCGAACATTTCGCGGAAATCGACACTGAGTTGTTTGTTGCTGCTTCATTTGATGGATAAGAATCGTCTGCACCACCTTGGAGCTTTCTGTTTCCGTTTTCATGAAACAGTTTCGCTGTAGTACAGTGGCATATTTTCTGAAAACGCCCGTTGCACATAAGAGTGTTTGATCAGAAAGTCACACACAAAATGTTGATAGTTACAAGCAAGCGAAATGCCCACTAAACTGATAAAGTTGGACAGATCCCGGGTGGACATTGTTTTTCGTTTAAAAATCGGGGAAAGGGTGGTTTTCAGATTTTAAAAGTAGCGCAGATTCGTATATAAAAAACGACTCCTTTTGTGAGGTAACCTGCAGAAACCTAGCTATTTATGTTTTTCTTTTAAAATTGAAATGTGAGTATGGTGGTACTTGATAATAGAGTACTCCATTTCAGTTTTCCATTCCATCTCCACATCTTTGTTTGGGCTCATGAAGTTAGGCCCAGATGTTCTCACCTGGCTTTTTTCCCCACTTTTCTTTAGCTTTGATAGCTCTTTTTTTTACATCGTACATGGTCACTGGATTGCCGATTTTTATTCTTGGTTCCAGTTTTTTAATTGTTATTATGTGCTATCACTTGCTCGATCACTTACTTGGGATTTCATACTACGTAAGTTTAGCTATTTTATATTTTATATATATATTTATATATATTATGAAAATTTTCAAGCCGATCGCACTAACGATGTGGATCTTATTTATGTTTTTAGAAAATAACTTTTTAATCTGTTTGGATTAATGACGGTTAAAGTTTTCTTTTGGAGAGGTTGGACCGGAATTGTGACAGAGTCAGTGTGTAAGGTATTAGCTAACTATTTAGTAGGATACTAGAAGATAAATGTCGTGTACGCAATTAAAGGATGCTAGAAAAACATTTAACGAAAACAATATCTACATTCAATACATTTAATCTTTGTTCACTTAACATATTCTATTTTTATGACCGAAATAACATTGTTGGCGCTTATGTTGGTAATTGATGCGATGGCTTGGAGGTTAGAGGTCTGTCCTCCTCCACGCTAATAGCCTAAGCGTACGGTCGCGGGTTCGATGCCCACTTAATCCTCTGACTGTATAAATTTCCTTTCTCTGTGCTAGTAAAACACGCCTCTCTGTTCTCCACTTTATTCGACGAGGATTTATAATCGGATACTTTGATGAAAGTACTCAAAACATTTTTTTTTTCAATGGCCGGCCGCTGCCTTGGAAGGCTTTGGCCACAAAGGGCCGGGATAGTTGGCCACTTTTATTATGGGAGCATCTAGTAGGTGGACCAACGTCGCCCCCTATGAAGGGACGGACAACTGAGAACCACGCCCTGTCGGGGATCGAACCCCGACAGCCGGGAGTCGAACCCGAAACCGTAGTACGGTGCTTTATCCACCATACAATCCGGTCGGCGTACTCAAATCATAAAAGTAAATGTTCCAAGTACAGCAACAATTATTTCTGAATTCAAAGATTCATGCAAAAAATCTGGATAATTTCGACAAGCTTTTCCGAACGAACTGTTTTCTGAAGCAATTTTATGAAGTTAAAAATTGCTAAAAATTGGGATTTCCAGGTTTTTAAAATACTGTATTATTATTATTATTACGGTTGCACAAATTTGCAAGCTAATCTGTCACCAATGCAATGAATTTTATTACATTTTTTGATCAAAACTTTTCATAAAGTGGAAAATTTTCTATTATGTTTTAACTATAATGCAGTTGCGACAGGTTTCGAATTTTTTACCCAATAGTATTATTTGCTGGAGTTAAAAATGACTCTCCCCCCCCCCACACACACACAAAAATAAATAAATAAAAATAAAAAATAAATGGTAAAAATCAGGAAAAACGCACTGATGAAGAAATTCCACAAATTTTCAAATGAGTATTAATCTCGTCGGCCATTGGATGCGCTTCTGAAAAGGTGCGGTATATCTGTTGCATGTGCCTTTGCGGAAACTTTTTGCTTTTCGCATAAATTTCAACTTTTGGTAAACCTTCTTACATTGATGATTCATTTCAACGAAAATCATGTTTATTTGTTTTAATAGTATTTGCTCTTAAACTCATTTAGGTTAGGGTTGCTATACATTTTGAGTGCTATCATAAAAGCCGACGGTAGCGATGCCAAGTACTAGCATTGCAAAATGTATGGAAAGACATAATTGGTGACATTGCCATTCGTAAAATGATTCTGAAAATACTGAGAGGCTAAAATATGCTTTAGCTCACTGCATGGCAATTTTTTTCTTTTCTTTTTATATGCGATAAAACGGGATGAGCGAAATATCGTCGATTTCGGTACCGCATACGTTAGCATTTTATATAAGTAGATTGGAATCACAATTTTCCCTTCAAAGCCTAATAATAACCCCGACTAGGGATGGACGCGAGACGAGACAGACATTTTTAACATTACGATACCTAACTTTGTTACTCAATTGGCTAAGTGTTTTACTTTCAGACAAAAAAAGGCTGAAAATTACAAAAATCGCTTAGAAATTAGGGAACCGGTGGATTTTCGGATTTTTAAAGTAGCACTGTTTGTTTCCTATATATATATATTTCATATAATTGTGAAAAAATTAAAGCCCATCGTACAAACAGTGTGGATTTTATTACAGCAGTTTAATTACTTCATTTTTTCTGGCGGTAAAAGTTTAATTTGGAGTGGTACAGTCCCGGAGAAATTCTAGAGTCAGTAAGTCAGTGATCAGCGTAACTATACAGAGCATCCCAAAAAGGTCGTAACACCTTTTAATTCTTTATCTATTTGAGATAAGTGAGCATTGCAAATTAAAAAATCTGGAGTGACTCCACTCGACTTTCCGAACACTAAAGATTAAGATCATTACCAAGCACTGAAATAAATTTTAATCGGCGAATAATTCAAACATATATACCAAATTGAAGCTCCATCGAATGTACCATTTAAACGCTAGTGCACTTTCAAGAATTTCTCCCCATTTGCCATAATGTAAAAGAAATCTTTCTCGTAGCCCTGTAGAAAAACTATAAGTCCTATACACCCCAAAATCAATACCAGTCTTGCGACGGTGGTTTATAACATATATACCCAATTTCAGCTTAGCTTAATCGAATGCCCCGTTTAGGAGCTATCGTGTTCGCTCACATACACACAAACACACATACACACATACATCTCGTAAAAATAACATAAATGAATTCAGATGACCTCAAAACGTGTAAATACATCAAAATCTCAAAGTCGAATTTTTTCATGATTTCAATACTTTCCTTACATGGTTCATGTTCGGAAAGTAAAAAGTGTTCAAATTAAGGTAGGAAAAATGACATATGTTAAGAAAAAGATTCCTCTCGTAAATTTTTTAAAAGTTACACATTTTAAATTTGTATATACGACCTCTGTATATAAAAAAATTCCTAGTTAATAAAATGGGCCACGTATACTAATGAAATGATATACAAAAGTTGAGAATTATATCTTAAAAAATATCAGAGATAAGAAAATAAATATATGCTGACTTAAACCACTTTTCAATAGCTGTCGAATGGAAAAAAATCGCGTCAGATGATCGCACTTCAGGGGTCGCGAAGAAGTTAAGAAAGAAAACAATTTTTTGTACTCCAGCATTAAACTTTCACAATCAAATTAATGTATAGACCCTGATTATCTTTGCTTAAAGATATGAGACGTTTTATGATGAAAGGCTGAAATTTTGTACATCACAGCAATAATGTATGGGGAACATTTCACTATGTATGGGGAACATTTCACTATGTATGGGGAACATTTCACTAATTGGGATTTTTTTTTCGCACAGGGGTTGTAGACTCATTTAAAGTGTAATTTTTACAAATTTGACAAGAGGAACATTTTCTTAACCTACTCCCTTTTCCTACCTTATTTTGAACATTTTTTAAATTTACTTTGCCCACTTATGTCTAATAGGTAGAGAATTTAAACGGGTTATCACATTTTTGGGACGCTATGCATATTAGGATAATACCCTTTTATGTGCTTTGCAATTTTTTTCTACATTCAACTTTTCTTTTTTATTATTTTTTCTTTTTTTTTTTCCTCCATGATTTCGATTTTTCGGATCTTTCACAGTTTTCGGATTTTTCACAGCCTTAAAATATCGAATTTACAATTCTTGGCGTGTTTATCGCTCATACCCCTTTCAAATAAAATGTCGCCATGCAGTGGGCAAAAGCACATTTCAGCCATTTCCTGCTTCTATTATATTATTGGAACCAAGGTTACGTATTAAATGATGCAACTGTAAAATCACCAGGTTGCTGACTTTGGCATATTAACACAATTTAATGAGTTATTTAATGACAAATACTGTTAAGACAAAGAAACATGATTTTCGTTGAAATGGGTCCAATAATTTGGCCAACTAAAATGAGTGCCAATAATTTTGCACTGAGTATAAAGAACACCAAAATATGGGGCGGCGAATCTGGCCGCCTAGTATAAATTATCTCTCTATTCTAAAAAAAAGTAAAGGCCGCTGGCGCTGTCAATAGCTTATGGACCTATCTCCTCCTAAACCGTGGGGATTTGAGTTTCGACTAAGGTGCCCACAGATTCGAAAAATTCCGAGGAACCTGCTAAGCTGACTTAAATTTCGAAAATCGAATTATTTTAGAAGATATTAATAAAAAATTTAAAAAATAAACAGAATAGTTGCCATATTTGGCATAAAATCATTCATTCCTTTGCAACAAAGCGTTTCCAAGTATCTAGAATCGCGTGAAATTTACAAAGTTAACACAAAAAGCCTAATAACTTCTTCACCGTTTGCACGATCCGCTTGAAAATTTTCATGATCATGTATAAAAATATACAAAACAATCTGCGCTTCTTTAAAAATCTGAAAATCCACCCGTTCCCTCCTTTTTAAGCGATTTTTTGCTATTTTCAGCACCATTTTATTTCCGAGAATCAAAAAAGTAATTCATTTGCGTGACAAAATTACCCTTTTCAAGTGAATATGACGTCATACAATTGGGATTCATATTCGTTTAAAAAAGCTTTTCCAGACGGAGCCTTCGCAATTAGTAACGGGCCTGCGCGTGTATTTTGATGAGCCATCCAAAGAGGCCTCCGGATGCTCGAGTCTTCACCTATACATCAGGCATTTCTTAAGCTTCCCAGTGCTTTCAAACGTTATTTAATGTAGTTTTAAGTAGTAATTGTGTTACTAATTCAAGTACGAACTCATGATTAATTTATTTGCTATGATACATATTGACATAAAGAAAATAGATGCATATAATTTGAACGAAAAACAAAGTAGCGCTTACTCTCATGATTCACGATTGCTTATTTTAGTTTCACAAGGGGATATTTAATATACTTTAAAATAACTAAATACACAAATGAGAAAGACATTTTTATAATGAATATTTCATGAACGTAGTCGTATTTCCTACGTTATTTTAAACAATTCAAGATTAATCTTTAACAAATGATGTATTAAAGCGCATCAGTGTTTTCGGGATATCCTGTATATTGGAGAAAATTGATAAAATACGCTCTATAGCGCGATCCCTAAATTAATTATTCTTTAATAAAGAAATTTCATGTAGTATATATTATTCTTTTGTCGCTTTCTCAATCGAACTTAGGAATTGATCAAACATAATGAACGCTTGTACAAAATATTAACTACATTTGATGTTTCTGTATAAACGGGCAAAATCAATAATTTATAATTTACTGTATTTCTGCACTTCACCAGATGTAAGCCTTAATCACATAATCAAGGCATATATAACTGATAAATAACATTTTCAACTGGTAAAATTAAATTGTCTAAATAGTATCACAACGTCATGCTTATTTACAAGAATAAAAACTACTCAAGTAATACGATTTCTGATTAAAATAATTTATTTATAAATAACACATGAGTAATTATTCACTGAACATGATTTACATACATATTTTTAGAATTTCTAAAAACATTATTAAAGCGTTCACTTACCTTTACATTCAGAGCAAAATGTTCGAATTTTAGGATAAATTTTCATGAAAGAAAATGACGCAAGATTCACAAAACGATTACCTACATCTAAAGTTCTTTAGTACGACAAAAGTATAAAAAAAATGTTTTAAAATAATAAAATAATATAATATTTATAATACTTAGAATAATAAAATAGAATACTGTGACTGGAGAAAACAGGCCTCAATGATAAACTCATTTTTAGCGATGGCAACTCATAAGCAGGCCCGTTGCTTAGCGATGGCCCCGTTCCAGATTACACAGTTTATTATAATTTTTTTTTTTTTTTTCACAAATAAATCGTTTGCATGGACATGAGAATAGCTGTGTACACAAAACGAAATCTTTCGATTGCGAAAAGATTCCGCAAGTTTCCAGAACAGCATGAAATTTAATTTGGGTATCTCTCTATTCTAAAAAAAAGTAAAGGCCGCTGTCGCCGTCAAAGCTTGTTGGCCTATCTCCTCCTAAACCGTGGGGATTTAAGTTTCGACTAAGGTGTCCACAGATTCGAAAAATTCCGAGGAACCTGATGAGCTGACTTAAATTTCGAAAATCGAATTATTTTAGAAGATATTAATAAAAAACTGAAAAAATAAACAGAATGGTTGCCAGATTTCGCATAAAATCATTCATTCCTTTGCAACAAAGCGTTTCCAAGTACGTAGTATCACGTGAAATTGTCAAACATGAAGTAGAAATACACCCATTTTACGCCAAAATAAAAACTACATGAAATAAGTAACTCAAAATGTGTTACACTAAGTTGACAATTTTCAAATAGTAAGTTCGCTTAGACAACAGGAGTTTAGAATTAGCGATTATCCGTTTTTCCAAAACAGAATAACTAATATCTTGAAAATGAAAAATAATTAAAATGCAGATTATTTTAAAGCCGGTTCGGTCCAGGTGGATTATTTGCTACCAGTAGAAATATTTGCCGGCGTTAACTATGCCATTATAGCAGTTACAGTACACTTTGGATATTTGCTAGCGCGACGAGATGGTATAATTCGTGGTGCTAAGTACGCCAATCTGCAAACGATTATGCAAATGAAAATATGGATAACGGTTTTCCGGTAACCTTAAGTGAACAGTAATTATAGGTTATGAGCATGTGTAAATCGCCAAATAATGAAAAGTCGCCATTGGTGGCAAGCTATCCTATCTGTTCCGTAGCTTTTATTAACTTTACATGTACGCAAGTCGCCAGATAATGAAAAATCGACATGAGTGGCAAATTCGCAAGGTGTCCAATAGGTTTTACATTATTAAAAATACAGCTGAAACAGATGTTATGGTTTTATTACGCTTTATCTCCTAATTAATATAACTTTTGAATGGCAACATTAAATATCATTGTGTTTCTGAGAAGTGCAAATAATTTTTCCAGCGATTATAAGCGGAGTCCTCACTCCAGGTGGAGTATAGCTCAGGACCCGTACAACACGGATTCCCATAACAAAATATCTTCCGTGTTATGAGGGGGAGGGGATCTACTGTAGTGTGAAGTTTAAATTTTTATGTACCAATGAACTTGCAAGAACCAAGCAATGTGTAGCCGTAACATCTGATCCAATCTTCGGGTTTTGTCTGTTGAAATTATGTCTTTTTTACGATTAAGCTTTATTAGGGGCCGAATGCCTCATACGAAAAGCGAGCGTAGCGAGTCTGGGGGCCTTGGCCCCTAGTTATACAAAAGAAAGAAGTAATACAGGAGTAACACACAGATAGGGGCTAGAAAAAGTCACCACGTAGGTTGAAACAAGTGTGCGAGCGGTCAACGAGATGATGGATACCCTGGGAGAAGAAGGTCCGGGAAAAGGGGCAACCTTTCACGCAGTATTGTGTGCACACTTCCTTTGCTTATAGACATGTCCTGGCATATTTATTAAGTGGTGACTCGCCGATTCATTCACGAGACGGTCCACAGGTGCAACTGCTTTCTTGAGGATAATCACACGCGCTTGATCAAGTCGTGACCTGCCGTCAGTACTGTTTTTCCACTACGAAAATCCGTAAACCACCGGAATACCGATTTGCGTGACAAACAATCCTTTGTATACACATCTTGCATGACCGTCTGGTGAGAATGAGTCGTCAACTGACCACTTAATAAGGAACCGAGGACATGTCTATGAGCAAAGGAAGTGTGCACACAATACTGCGTGAAAGGTTGCCCTTCCCCCGGAGCTTCTTCACTCAGGTATCCATCATCTCTTAGACCCCTGGGACACTTGTTTTAAAATACGAGGTGACTTTGTTTAGCCCATCTGTGTGTGCACCCCAGTACTACTTCTTTCTTTTGTATACAAATTTATATTAATATCATCAAACCACTTCTCAAACCACCTGCAGTACCACTGTCATGTGGGCGACCCTTATACTTGGAATCAGGGGCGTAGCCAGAAATTTTTCATGGGGGTGGGTTACGACTACTGCAACTCACATATATGCATACATGTGTGTGATAATGGAGTGAAGAATATACATTTTGTATAGCAAAAAATTCCTCATGGGGGGGGTTATGACCCCCCTAACCCCCCCCCCCGTGGCTACGCCTCTGCTTGGAATACAAGAACTTTTGCATTTCTAGTTGTTCTGAAAATACTATACATGAATTTGAGACAGTATTTAATCTCACACTGCATTATTTATCATCTGAAAATAACATATAATGAATCACACCATGTGATATTGTAACTTATAACAAATTAAGTTTATAAGTAAGTAATTTATGCGCAAGTAGTTAAGAACTGCTATTCCATTTTTGAAGCATTCCATAAAAGTAGAACGCAAAGTAAAGTGAAAGAAAGTTAGACTTAAAAGAATTCAGACCTGCTTTGCTAGAGGGAAGCTAAAACACGTAAAGTGACACACTTTCATTTAGGTATATTTTGTGTCTCCACACACAATTGTTCCTGTGATCTAGTTTCTGTAAAGAAGAGTTCCAAACTTTAAATGACGGGGCCGCATTAACTATCAAAAAGCAGTTTGGGTGCCGACTACACACTCGAGGTCCAAATAAAATAGAATCAAAACATAATTATAATTTTTCATTATTTATTTAATGTTATTTTACTCGGTTATTATTTAATAACACATTGATATACGACACGTGAACACCTGTATTAGTGTTTTTTTTCTTTTTCTAATGGGCAGGCACTGGCCAAAAGCCTTTGCCATAACTACCCGAAGATGTGGCCATTTTACTATGGGGGCACCCACAGACAACTACGCCCAGTCGGGGATCGAACCCCGGCCGCCGGGAGTTGAACCCGAAACCGGAGTACTGTGCTTTATCCACCATACAACTCGGTCGGCCCTGTATTAGTGTAAATGGTAACATTTCTTCCTGAATGCCGTAGCAATTTTACCATTTCCACTAATTAAAGGCATAACCCTTTAAGGCGCAGTGTTCCCACTCTGGGAACACCCAACTCTGACGTTTTGACTGTTGCCAGTCACGAAGAATAGATTTGATTTTTATAAAAATAGTTGCGGGTGGCATATAACTCCACGAGAATACTTTACTTTTTAGCACGTCATTTTCCGTAAAAAAAATTGTCACGATTATTTTTAACAGCCCTGACATCTGCTGAAATATGGAAGAATGCGAGAACAGCTGTATAGATTGCACAATGCTGAAAAAAAGCGCTCGACTTAACTACCAGCAAGATGGCGGACGATCGAAACGTTCATCGCGTGCCACAGATCTAGAGACCCTTTTTTGACGACAGCTGGCTGTGCCGGCACAGCCCATAGGTCTCTACGGGCAAGAGGAGAGGGCTTCGCGGGCCGTAGTTTGGAGACCTCTGCTGTGACAGATGGTTATTCAACTTTACTACACTGACGTGTGACATTCTCAAGTTGAATCTCTCATTGGTTTTAATTCTACCTAAAATTGTAGAGTCCCGATCCAGCGGTGTGCATTTGGGGGCAATGCAACCCCCCCCCCCCCCAACAAATGGTACCATACTCCCAAATTTGCAAAATAAACTGAAAAGTGATTTTAAAAAATAAAAAGGTTGAAGTAAAACATGTATTTGAAAATATTTAAACATTTTTTTAAAGTTTTTAAACACTGCTTTTGCCATTGAAATATATAACGACACAGAATGCGTGCATTTTCAACATTAAACAAAGTTTTAAAACTCCAGTGATTATTAGGGATCGACCGATACTATATTTTTGCCGATGGCCGATACCGATAAATTCATTTTCAGAAATAGCCGATACCGATACTTTTAAGTTATGGTATCGGCCGATACCGATACTTTACATAATTTAATGTCATTTAAACCTACTTCTGTTGGGCAGTTTTTGTAGAGAGAGTGTAGTTCTCGTTAAAATGAATAACAGAATGATGAAATTTGATCTCAGTAGAAAGCATTAAAAAGAAAAAGCAGTGGATACATTGAAATGTGAATTTACAGTAGTTCTAGTCTTTCTTTTCTTTTCAATCATGCCGACGAATGGCCGAATTTATAAAAAGCTGAGCACTGGGAAGCGTCTTAACGTGCAGGTTCGGAATTCTTTCTCCTCGCGTGGCTGCCGATCTAGTGGTCTAGAGTTTTTGGCGATTTTCTCCAGATGTTACCCGAATATGCGTTAGACTCCCTTAAAAAGTCCTCCGCCCAAGCCCCCCCCCATATTGGTAGATGCCCCTCATTTAGGCTTGACAGAACACAAACACGGTGGGGGGGGGGGAGTTAAAGGATATATTAATAAGATAATCCATTTCATTTCCTGTGCCGACTGGTGCAAATATTTAAATCAATTTTTCTCAACCTCTATTTTGTCGCCTAATTGTTGTTATGAGCCAGATAAAAGGTTTCCATATTAGACCCAAAACAGCCTCCTGTTTGCGCTTACTATATGTGTCTTTGTTTATGATTCATGCCTCGATTTTGTGCTTACAAAAGTAAACACATGAAATTTGTTCAACTTCAAAGCTTGAAATTTTTATTTAGATTTTCTTTAATTATAATTCTTTTACATATGAAAATATTTTTTAGATTACTTAAACTGCATTAAATTTTATGTATAAAGTGTACAGTATTATGTAAGTACATATGTATTTAGATATTGTTCATTAAATACGTATGTAAATTCTTCCCTTAAAATGCATAATAAGTTCACATTAATTTTATTGGTTTTATTTATCTGCTCCAATTATTTAACCACTAAGTGAATTATTAAATGTCTTAGCAAGATTTCTATTTAATATGAACTCATATGATCATTTTTAAGTTCTTTTTGAAAATCCGAATATTTTGATTCTCCGGACAGGGTTAAGTCACAATTAATCCGGATGATCCATTTATTTGATCTTTTCCGTACGAAGAACAGATACACATCGATTATTCCTGTGTTTTCCTTAAACCGAATACTATTCACAAGAACTATGTTTTTTACCCCAAAATTTGAAATAAGCTAAATAATAATTAGTATTACTAATTATACTGATACAGCTTTAACTTTTTTAATTAACAATATAAATAATTATTAGATATTGATAATTACAGCACTTCTCAAAACAAATGATACACAAATCCTACGTTCTCTCATTAACCTGATAGATAATAAAATCATTAAATGTTTGATAATTCGTACTTTTGATATTTTGTAATGTTTTAAAAATGAATCATTTAACTTCTGGACCAACATAATTAATGTTCATGGGACTCGACAGTTTTCAAATCACTGCCAAAAAGTTAACTTCTTAGCGACACAAAAAAGGAATAAATTGTTTTTACATATAGGTTTCGTTTATAGTTTTAGTATCATTAATTTTGTCATTGAAACAGCTACAATATGAAGAAAAACATTTTTGCTCGTTTTCAAGCTACCTTTGGAGGGTCTAAAAAGATGCTTAAAAATGAGAAAATTAAATGAAGGTTAAAGAAAAATCCAAAGATGATAAACTAAATTCAATTTTCAAGTCTTAAAAAAAAGTTGCTACTTAAAGTATCCATATTTAATGAACTTGATCTTCAGTATTTTTGTTTTTATGATCATTGTTAACATGTTTTTCTATGATTGATATGAACAAATTTTATTTTTTTTAAATTCTAAGCTCTGAGCAGGTTCGGCGTGACACGGTAAGCAAGGTCTGCACAGATGATAAAAATTGAGACCAGGAAAGTGAAACTGACTCCGATAATGAAGACACTTCACCAGCGCCCGATTATGACCAACTGGGGCAAGGGGCACTGATAGATTTGGGGGCCCCCAAACTATGAAATTTGTTATATTTTTCATAAAATTTTGATATAAAAAAGAATATTTCAGAAAAAATATTTAAAATTGGGGACCCTGGGCAAAGTCCCGATTTGCCCATATAATAATAAGGCCCTGCACTTCACTACCAAAACCACATCAAACTTTAATGCTTCAACCTTTCAAAACCATTAAAAAGAGGTTTCAAAATGGAATAAATGTGCCTCACTATTTCCAGCGGACATTTAAAATGTGAATATTTTTATGAAAATTTAAAATCACAGATTTCAAAACAATGTAAAATAACGGAATTTTGAAGTAAAATAAACGTAAGTGCATTACATATTTTACATTTGATATATTGCATTACATATATTACATTTTGAACATTTCATTTATACAATGAAAAGTAAGAAACCATAAGTTTAACAAATTTATAATAAATACCAATTTATTTTTAATTGAGAGTCATAATTTAATACTTTTAAACATCGAATTAACTAAAAAAGTTTGTAATGTTTGCTGAAATAACTGTAAAAATCTCTAATCTCTGTACAACAAAATTTTCTCTATAGCGAATTTTTTAACTGGAACCGAGCGAGTTCGTTATAGGGAAATTCAATTGTGTGTGTACATGTATATATATATATGAAAGAACTCTTTTTCGAGTCAACACAGTGAGAAAATAAACGTTTATAAGACTGAAGTAAAATTATAGCCTACCTCTCGACATTTGTTTTTTTGCAATCCTTGCAGATAGCGTATTTAGTGTTGGGCACCAATTCAAAATAATTTAGAAGAATAGACTATTGTCCTGTAAAACTGTCATCTAACGATTCTTCGTCCATTATTTCGACCACACTTGGTGATGCGACATCCATTTAGCGATGGTTAGAATTAAAAAAAAAAAAACACACACAGTTCGAAAACACTCGCACAAACAAATGTGATAATGAAACGACTCCTCTCATCTCATTACCAAAATAAAGATTCTAGAATGGTGTTGCGCCTGCGTGGTTTCTTCTGAAAAGCGAAGTATCGGTTGAAAAGTATCGGTGAAAATGGATGAAAGCAACAGAAACCGATACTTTCCCGATACTTTTAGAATCGAAAGAACCGATACCTAAAAAAATTGGAGGTATCGGCGCCGATACTATCGGTCGATCCCTAGTGATTATTGATGTTACTTGACCGGAAAAAAAAATATTGATTTACTTGCATTTAACCGAGATATTGTTAAAAATCTGAGCCTACAATATTTTGTCGACCGATTTGTCAACATACGCAAGCTAGTAGTCTGATTGTTGCAATTGTACATCATATCTGTGCCTGTGTTCCTAGTATTAAAAAATATAGGAGAACTATAAATCAAGTATTGCATATTTAATACACTTTCACTACTGAATATCAAATTAACGTTTTAGAACAGTGGGAGTATGTTCAGAAACGTACTTAAAAATAAATAACATTATCTATAAGAAATAATAAGAATGAGGGAACATAATGTGCTGCATTACCGCACTTACTTTTACCACAATGGTAACAAAATATAGTTTTATTTTCTTAACAAAATTAAATAGTTATAACATTAAATGTTAATTAATTAAATGAAAAATGAATTTCAATTAAAAACATATAGTAGTGGTGACAAAAGTCCTAAACACACTCAATTTTTTGGCCTAATTTTTGTGATTGACTAAATTTTTTTTCCTGATTGTGAAATAATTTTATCTTAACTATTGTTAGTGATTCTTGTGCTTTTAATACTTTCCAAGTAGGCTTATAGGTGTTTATGATTTCAGTTTGTCGGTCAGTCCGTTCGTGGTCTAACTGCAAATTTTTATAACGATTTTTAGGTCATATAATTGATGTTTAAAATATAAGATTATTTTTTTTAATGTTCTATCAGATAGCCCCCTTTTTTGCACAAGTCTATATCATGATTTTTTTGATAGAAAGGCTTTTTTTCCAGGGTTATTGACTTCCATTCCTATTTCACAATTTTACAGAATCACTGTACATTCTGGTGCACCTGAGAAAGAACTATAAATGAAGACGCTATTTTCTATGGAGAGCTTCCTTTTATAATTATTAATAACCAATACCATTTTTGTATGTATCAATTTTGTTTAATCTGAAAGCGCGGAATATCTCTAAAATATGCTTTAAAGAATGATTGTCCATACATATAGCATAGTATATTGAATTATTTTAGGTAATCCTACCTACACCAATTCAATCCCCTTTACAATAAGGTAACAAGGTGCAGTACATAGGGGTAACGTACAGTGCTCTTTCACTTATACGCGCTTTATGGGAGCGATTTAAAATAAGAGTATAACTAAAAGGATCTCATTTTCCAACTCTTCATCTAAATTATGAGAGACAAAACATTTGGTAAAAAATATATACTTAATAATATTTTTTCAGTTAAAAAAAAAGCATTATCGTACTTTAAAATATTCAACTAGACTATTTAGTTTAACTTCTAATTCCAAAATACAATGAACGTATAATTTCATTTTATATAGGATAAATTTTAATTGTACGAACATTCTTTTTTCAAAATGTCATTAATACTGCAGTTTATTTTTACTCTTCTAGCTCATTAGAATGTGTTATTTTATTTGAAGTTAAGTCAGGATTTTACAGACAACGTCTCACTTTTCTAGAGCTCCTCAAGAAGTAGCATGAGATAGGACAAAAAAATCAATTTCATCATTATCATCTTATTTATCATCATATTCACCCGTAACTTTAAAAAAAAAAAAAAAAAGTCTGTTTACTTGATTGATGCTATATTTTTATCAACATCTGCGTTTTTTAAACACCGTGTCTTCGAGGACGATACGGAGAAAAGTAGCCTCTGTGAGAGGATTTGTGAATTGTGCTGTTTATTTTAGCTTATAACTGAGAGAGACAATTCGAAAAAAGAGGTGCTTTCATTATTTTCCAATTCCCCGTGACAGGACCTTCTAAAATTCGCGCATAAGACTCGTATAACTGAGAGGTCACTGTATGTAAATTTCGTAGTGATTGATGCATATTTATGGCACTTAAAGCACGGGCGGACAGATAGAACAGATGGGCAGACTGACGAACGGAATCAAACATTTTTCAGCCTAGTTGGAATGCATTAAAACACATTAGAATCTCAAACTATAGTTAAGATGTACGATAATTTCATAACGAAAAATTAAGTAAACCACAAAAATATGGCAAAAATTGAGCCACCACCGTAATTTTATTAGCACACACAATTAACCTTTTACAGGCCAATGTTCCCAATTGGGAACATATTAAAAATTTATTCAAAAATAAATATTTGTCAATTTTGAATTGAAAAAATTAGCACATAAAAGTTAAAAGATGATTTAATTTTTTGAAATATCAGTTGCATTTCGATTTCTATCATTAGTGGGGAAACTGGACAAAAAGTCAAGAAAGTAGCCATTTTCATAAATTTTTACACTGCTATCTTGATACACCCCACCCCCTTCAAACTTTTAATTAATATCTTTACTTAAATTTTAAAATAAATCTTTTAATTCTGATTTTTCTTTCTTTCAATGAACCTGATTAAAATTAAATACTTCTTTTGGAGCTTTTTTTTTTTTTTTTTTTTTGGATTGCAGTTCCAAAAATTCATTGCCACAACTCATTTGTCTTTCCATGCAACCATAATAATATTTCAGCAAGAACAAAACAGTCGCAAAACAAAAAGTTTCTTGGATGCAGTTTACTACTAAGGAATGCAGTCCTGCACTGTTTTTCGGTTTGCGGGATTGAGATTTGTTAATCCCGCGAGATTGACATTTCATTCAACTAAAAATTAATTTCAGTAGAGAAAAAGTAAGATTCTAAGCACTATCAAGTTTAATAATAATAGTTTATCTTATTTGATAATTAATACAATACATTGCATAAATATGAAAATTATAGTCATAATTAGAATAATATACAAAGGTATTTCTTATAGTTGCTAAAAATGAAGAGTAAAAAAGACAACATAAAGAGGCAGTTGTTTTCTTAGTTTCGATCTAATTTTGATAGAGCACTTGACAAAAAGCTTTTTCTTCGTCTTTTTTTTTTTTTTTTTTGGGTAAGAAACCCCGAAGGATCCATATATTTCTGTGTGGTTAACTGAAGTTCGCCGTTTAAAGACATCACTGACATGGGCGGTCATTTGATTGTTCGTGTGTGGAGGGAGGGGGAGTCAAGGGTCCTGCCCCAGAAAGATACAATATTTAGTATTGTAACACTTGTGCGTAATACCAGTATGCAAATCAGAATAATGTGAGAAGGGGGGGGGGGCGGACTATGGGCCCACCTTGCAAATAGGTACAAGTGCCCATGATCACTGCTTCTTAACACAGACTAGTCCCGCAAACATTAGCGCAGGGTCCAAAGGATCCTGTTCCAGAGAGATTGGGATTGCATTCCCTGTTTGTTACAGAAAGACTGCCCAGATGGTGTGTAGTGACTTTAGAACCATTCTATAATGCATTGGGTCCAGGTTTGAATCTCGGCTGGGCACAGATGTTAAATTGTCCACTCTTTCATAGGGGGTAATGCTGGCAGCCCACTAGGTGTCCCCATGATAAAATGACTGCAATACCTTTGGGCAGTTGTAGTGGACAAAGAATTAGTCGGCAAATGTCTGCCCATTGAAAAAAAAAACTATTACAGAAAATAACAGCTACAGCAAAGCTATGCACAGTAGACTAAGAGTTGATTTTATATAAAATAGGTAATACTGAATCAGTCCCACAGATATTAGCTACGTTTAATTTTCAAACAAAACTTTCCTATTGAACACTGGGGTTTTGGGTCTTATTTAAGTTTTCTAAAAAAAATCTTAAATTTCTAATCATTTTTATGACTATAATTTCAATTTAATTATTAACAGAATTTTAGAGTTCTTTTCTTATATTTATTTTTAAAATATCCCATATTTGTTGGTAAAAATCCTTAATTCACCAGATAGCAATGTGGGACTTTTCCCACCCTCAACAGCCTTATATGCTCAAGTTAGCAGATATATGAGGTAAAAACAAAACCATTGTCTTTACTAACCGCGCTTTTATATCTTACTAGCTGAGTACCCATTATTTGTACGGAAGGAAGCAGATACGTTTTTTAACACACGTAATTGAAATTTATTCAATCGGAACAAAAAAGGCAAAATTTCACTTGTAACCTAACATTGCTACCACAACAGCTAAACTAAACATAAATACAATTAACTTTTGTTAAACCATCAAAATGAAGTAGCCAAACTATTTCACCAAAGAAATTTTGTTAAATTCAAGAAAACAATTGTTAGCATGTGTAGTTCAATCCATGTTAGCAGTTCAGAAAAGGATATTCCCAGTACATGGACAAATTTAAGCAGACAGATAACATTACTTTTAAAATTGTTTCTGGTGGAGAAAAATTTCTCGATATGCAACATGAAACAGATTGGATAAACAAGCTAAAAATAAAATTTGTGAAGAATATGAGGCTAAAAACATCTACAATGCAGACGAAACTGGATTATTTTACCAAATTTTGCTTAATAATGTTATTAGGCAAAATTTGATTTTCTGCATATTTCAAAGGAGAAAAGTGCTCTAGTGATAAAAAAGCTTCAACCACCTCACTGTGCAACTTTGTTGCAACCAGAATGGAGAATTTGTGCAACCGATTGTTACTGAACAGGGCAAACACCCAAAATGCTTCAAAAAACATTAGTTTTAAAGCTTCATTAGTCTATTGGTATCCTAAAACAAAAGTCGGAGATGATGCAAAATATAATAGCATGGCTGATTGCTCTGGATGAAAAACTGTCTAAAAAATGGAAAATTCTGAACAATTCACCCCTACACCTACAAAATTTAAGATTGAAATCTGTTTTTCATGAAACACCAGTATTACAGTCTTTGGAACAACATGTAGTTAGAAGCTTCAACACTTATCACAGAAAATTGTTCTTACATGTTCTCTGTCAAGCTGCTTGATGAAACAGTTATCAGATTGCAAAACGTGTCAGTATTTAGAACAGAAGTCAGTGGATAACAGCAGGCATTAAATCTATATTACAAAGCTGTATACAGCACTGTTTTAAGAAAGCAGGCTTTGAAACTCCCAATTTCTAGTGATCACAGCAAAAATACTACTGATGAAAATGAGTTATTTCAACTTAAAATCGGTGGTAGTGTTCACATAGAAGAATGTTTAGAAATCAATGAAACCTTGTGTACTGAAGACATCAATGTCAGCATAAAATCTTTTATTTCAACTGCAGTTGATGATGTGAACTTAATAGCTTAGATAGCAGTGAGGAAGATGAAGAACCAGATGAAAATTTCAGCATAAAAAATTATACAGATGCCTTAAAATGCACTTCACAGTTAAAAAATTAACAATAATCATTGGTGACAGTGAAGGACTTAATGTTCACATGTAAAAAAACGTTTGCAATGAAGACTTTCTAATTGACTGTGAATTATTTTACGCAATGGATTATTTTAAATAAATACCTGCAAGTACAAAAACTATTATTTAAAAAAACATTTTTTTTTAATTTTTAATTTTCATTAACTTCAACTTTAAATAATTGACTGGCTATATTTATTTATGCTTCATTTATTTAAAGTGACAATCAGAATTTCCAATTAAATGACATTCTTTTCAAATGTAAACTCCGAATAAAGGACATCTCTATTTAAGGTAGTTTCCCAACTGGTGGGGCATGCATGCCTAGGAGGGTGCAGAGCTTTTGCTGACTGTGCATGAGAAAAACAGCAAAGGGCAAATGATAATGCATGTTGTAAAAAATCATCTTACTTATTCTTATTTTTACTTCAAAATATATCTATTTTCGCTTAAAATGTTTACTCAAACTTTACTAATAAAATTATTTTGTAGAAAAAGCGACTACATGTTCATTGTTAAAGAATGAAAAACTGAATGTATGCTTAAAACTGTAAGGGAGAGGAGGTGTGACTTTAAAAGGTTGAGAATTGCTGATTTAAGGGAAATTTTTTTTTCATATGGTGGGTGTCCCTTATCGGGAGGTACTATTGTGATGATTAATTGTGTATATAATTAATATATATATATATATGTGTGTGTGTGTGTCAACTCCGAGTGGTGAATAAGCATTTAATCAATCTGGTAGCATTCTTGAGTATTTTTATTTACATAAGTTACATATAGACAAGAGGAGATTTCTTACGTCCGGATTACATGTGTACTTTAAAGGAAGTGCAAAACAGAGAGTACTGCACCAAGTTCCCTCAAACTTGGTGCAGTACCCTCTCCTACAACGAGTATTTCTGTGACATCCTGCAAGTGGATAATGCCCCCCTCTAATCACCAATTTGACCAGAAATAAATAACAACTCTTATTTGCTATACTCTAGACATAGGTGGAGTTCTCTGGCAAGACACCTACGAGATTGATGGATTGTAGCAGCATGTTGTGAGAATGAATATCTTAACTAGATGCCCATAAATTGAGTTTAAAAGAGGTCAATTATGGCTTGTATAGCATATATATACAGGGTGTCCAGTGTTAATGGTTATTTCCTAAACCATTAGTCAGAGACACATGGTTCCAATTGCAAAAATGCTTTAACTTATGTAATCTATTATACCAGAAACTGAAATCAATAAATCAATTCCTACAAAAATTACGAAATTAAAATTTTTAAACGGTCCCCCGGTCCTACCAATTATATTTAAATTTTTCTTACAACAATTTCATACACAAAAAAAAAAAAAAAAAAAAATTTGTCCTTCCACGACCAAAATTTACAGAGTTATAAAGCAGCAGAAATTTTGACTTCAGCAATGTCACTTTTCCACGTTCAAAAATGTCCCATTATGGTAAACCGTTAAGGAACCATATAAATATTGTAATTTTAAATTATAGGCTTTAATTTCATTTTCTGGCATAATACAGACAAAGAAGCAAAACTAATATTAGAATACTAATCTTTAAGCAGAAGGTTTTAGTCAGGCTCTATAAAAATCAATCCGAGGTCCAGGGTTGGCTTTTTACCGGTAAAAACTGGTTTTTACCAGGGCATGGTAAAAACGGGTAAAAGCCTAATGATACAAAAAACTCCCTGAGTCATAAACTGTATATTAATGCTATTTATAAAACCGTATTTTCATGTAATTGATGTAGATATATCATCATCAGGACATCTTGATAATGCAAACTACATTATGTGATTGTGCAAACTACATTATGTAATAAGTAATATTTGTAAGCATTTGGTTTTCATTAAAATGGTTAAGATAAGTTCAGTGTAATAAAAGTATATTTACAATTTTCCTTTAAGTAAAAATTATTAAACTAGCCTGCATTACATAATTGTAATAAATATTGTAATGTGCCTTCTCATAATAATAGTTTTAATAAGTTTCATAATGATAAATGTACATTATCTATAAATTTGAATTCTTGTAAGATGAAAACATGGATGAAAGTTTTCAGTGTTTATTATATTCCTCAAAATGAACTATTTTCATATAGCATTCTTTTACTTACCAAATCAGACACTGGATTAGGTGAATATTGTTATATGGAAATGGAAATAGTGATATTAAATGTCCTGAACTTTTATCCCTGAGAAAATGAAAAAATAGCAGATAATCTTCATTGTTTGCTTGTGGATTAAGGCCGATTGACTGCACTAGGGTCCCAGTCCTATAGGGGAATACCTTCCTATTTCTAAGGGATCCTAGCCAGTATTTATGTGTGGTTTCTGAAAAAAAAAAAAAAAAAAAAACACGGAAAACTCCAAACAGCTAGATCAACAGGCAGGAACCTGGCACCTCCCACCCCCATTTCGAGAGCAGAACCTCTCAGCCATTGGTGGAGAGATAAATCTTCAAAAAAGTGACAAAAAATAGTCAAACTAATAAGTTTTTCTCAAAGGTTGTAAAAACCCTGGTAAAAACATGTTTTTCCAAAGACGGTAAAAACCGGTAAATACCATCAGACGGTAAATACCGCCCAACCCTGCCGAGGTCAGACTTACTAAATCATGTATGCGTAGCATGCAACACAACAGATGTGTAACATGAGTGTGCTCCACCAAGTGCAGAAAGAGTTTTCTACATGGGTGGTACATATTCCCATTGCATCTGAAGGAAGCTACTTTTGAGCAAATGTTATGCTAACAGAATTTGTAATATTATTTAAAGTTTCTAAAATGCTTACATTTGTATTTTAAAATGTTTCATTTTCTAATTTAATGTTTAATGAAGTCTTTTATTTCCTTGTTTCTTTATTTAAGTTATTTAACACCAGTTCATTTAAAAAAACTTTAAAAAATTTTCAGTATAATCTATATTTTTATGTTAATTCATTGGATACACATAGTTAAATGTTAATCTTCTTTATTTCAATCTACATTCATGAAATGGTTAGTAAAATTGCTAATAAATATTACAAAGCTCAAAATCGTGTACATTAATTTTTCCCAAATTGATTTTGTATACAATCCCTATATCGATGCTCGAAAAGTGCTCTAACTTTAAGCAGCTGTAAGTTAGTGAATTTTGGTAGTAGAAGGATGAATTTTTTTAAATTGTGTATGAAATTGTATAAAAATGTTTTTCTAAATACAGTTGAACCTCGATTTAACATGCTTTGATTTAACGAATTCTCCGATTTAACAAATGTTTTTTCGCCCCGACAAAAAGGGTGCTAAAATACTCTGATTTAACGAACAACGATCGCTGAAATAAAATTTGCACATAAAACTAAAACTTTGAATTTTTCGCAAGCAAAATTTTAATCTTTCATACTCTGATCCAAGTGTGTAATACAATAATTTTTTTTCTCATTTCTCCAAACAAAGCAAGTGATACAGAAACAGTCATTTACAATTACGCCGTGGATAACGATGATCAAATGCCTGGATGGGAAGATTTTTCTAGTAATGGAAATTTTACTGGATATGTGTTTTGCGATGTACAGCTAAGCACCTGCGATAGTGAACAGAAAGGCAATGAAGATTCTGAAAGCGGAAAAAAGATGACGAAGAAACGGAAATTGAATTAAAAAAGGTGACATTCCAAGAAGCAGTTTGCAGCTTGATCACTTAAAAAAAAAATTTTTTTTGTCTCACGAGATTCATGATGTTGTTCTTACGAAGTTAGAAAATATCGACAAAGAACTTTGGAAAGTCAAAACAAAGCACTATCAAGGATTTCTTTCCAAAGTGCCAATAACTATGTATGTATTATGTATTAAATTTTAAGAGCAAGTAAAATTAAAGAATTTAGATAATTTTATAGTTGATCGCCTAATGTATAGCTTATAAGTTTTAAGCTCGTAGTAAGCAATAATCATTCTTTTTTTTTATATCTAAGGGTATTTTGCATTAATATTTTTATACCATACTCTTTACAAAAATTGATATTCGATTTAACAAACGGATTTGTGGGTCCTAATCAATTCGTTAAATCCAGGTGTATAACTGGTAGGACCGGGGGACAGTATTATAATTTAAATGTCATAATTTTTGTAGGGATTGATTTATTGACTTCATTTGTTTCTGGTATAATAGATTACATAATTTAAAGCATTTTTGTTAATTGGAACTATTTGTCTCTGAATAACGGTTTAGGAAATAGCCATTGGACACCATTAGCACTGGACACCCTCTATATATATATGTGAGTGTGTGTGTTTCAATGGCTAAGCATTAAGATGGAAGAAATAAAATACAGAATTCACAGAATAGTCGGACTGTTTCTTTTAATACCATAATATTTATTTAAATGCAAAAACATATGAAATTTTTTTAAAGTATTACAGATTAAAAGTTAGCAACATTAATTTTATTTCAAATTGATAAAACTCATGACAGATGAATGAAAGTTTATCACAATTTATCCAGATATCAAATTATACTTCATGTTATTCAATACAAAACTTTGATAACTTATCAGTTTTTTCCATAAAATTTAAAAACCATTGCTTGACTAAACACAGATAAAATTTAGATGCATAAATAAACCTATGAGCACCTATAAATGACTACTAAACAAACAATTTTCAATATAAATAATGCTTAAAATTTTAATAGTAAAACTGTATAAAATGTTTTTTCTGTTTAATAAACATGAAAATCTTAAATAAAAATGTAAAGTGAAAAAATTGTAACTTAGCTAACTTTAATATTGTTGCACAGTGTACTAATAAATGTAGCCATAAAAAAAGGTTTATTTTCTTTTTTTTTTTTTGGGGGGGGGGGGGTGGGGAAGATGGGCAAATACTATCTGTGAATACTTAACAACATAGATCAAGTATTATGAATATTCAAGATGCACAATAAAACTGATAAACTTCCACAGTTGCTACATGTGGTGAGCATATCTTTGCAAAAGAATCAATTCAAGTACATAATACAACTGGTTTTCTTTTTTCAATACTAGAATGTTTTCAGAATGGTTTTCTTACACTCTTCTAATAATGCAATTATTATATAGACAGCATACATTCACACCACGGTCCAAAAAGCTGCCTAGTATCAATTTAAAAATATTATTTATTTATTTTAATATTATGAAAAATATACAAGCAATAAATATTTACTTTTCACATTATCGTAATTTGACCCATCTTAAGTTTTTAAATTGCTTATATACATTACTCTTTCTTCTGATTACAGATGATGATGACTAAATGAGATATAAAATTTTAAAAGTTAACTTTTTATATTTATAAATAAGAGCTTTTAATAAAAGATCTTTAGTTTGTAAAGAAGTAAAGAGTTTACAGAAGAAAATTTAATATAAATTCTCCAATAAATAAATGTCATGTTGTGCAATAAAAATAAAACTCAATGAAAGTTTAACATACAACAATGGAAATTTACAAGATAAATATATATAATTTTTTTCCATATCAGTATCAAAAATATAAATAAATAAACATAAATTTACCAAAAACTGCAACAATAACAAGTTTATTTTATGCTTGAATTTGGAATGTCATTAAAAAAGAATATTCTATGAAATAAAACTTTCAAATGCAATTCACAATAAAAGATAACATTGGAATGATGGTGTAAACAGGAATCATTGTGCATGTCTGAAAGACAGCTGAAATCCACAGATCTTTCATTTGCTTTGTACCACATTTAAAGACTAAGTATAAATATGTATTGATAAGTAGATATTCATCTGGCTTGAGGAAGATTTACTTTTTTTTGGCATCTCTTTTTTGGTGTTTGGATTTTTTCTTTTCTTCTTTCCGCTTATTTTTCTCTTTTAAACTTCTGTACAATTTATAGCCAAACCAACCTATAAGATAAATAAAAAATAATTTAGAAAAGAGCAGATAATTAACTTTGTGTTTATTTTAGTATAGTACTACTAGGCCCTAACCAGCCTAAAGCATGACAAATAAAGGCCATAGAAAACAACTATGATTATAGGTGAATGTGTCTGAAATAAAAAATAAAAGGTAAAATTAGCAGTCATCACTGGCTCCAGGGTACCTAAATGAAAAAAGTGGCGATTAAAAAAATATTTGCCAACTGCCACATTCTTTGTTCCTATAATTCTCCAGAGCATGTTTTTTTTAAATTAAATTAACTGCTTTTCATTATGTTTTAATACTTCAGTAACTGTAATGACTACTGATCCACACTTTTAAAACCGTAATTTGTTTTACATTTTTATATGAAAAGTTTACTATTTATCACTTGTATAGAAACAAACTGGACACTGGCTATTAATGAAGTTTCCCAGTGTGGCCTTTTAATAAAAAGATGGTCAGATAGAGTTTTTCTTTATCTTTCATAATTATAAAATATAGAAGCTGCAGTACTACAATTACAGAGGAGTTTCCATCCAGAAAATATAAGAGGTTATTTAAGAATGTGAGAACTTTAGTTTTGCAGGTTCTTCCTCCACACTGAAAGATTTGTTTACATTTAAACAACTGTGGATTGAGAAAATAGTATCATGTCCCCCACCCCAACTCACAATAATAATAATAATAAAATTTTAAAAAAGCTTGCAGTATACACATTTATTTTAATTTTCAAAATTCTTTAAAATAAAAAGTTTAAAATTTCAAATTACTTGGAACTATAAGTGTTAGTCAATAGAAAACGAGACTATATAATGAGCATGGTAATGGTGCAGAAGTTGGCCTGGGTACAAAAACTGTAGGCAACAGCAAAGAATTTTTTCATGAAAGTATTGACAATCTTGTGAGATAAATTCATTAACAGTTATGACAATTACTTTTATAATAAACATTTTACTTTTTTCCCTCTGTCTTGTTTATAACTGCCTCATATATTTTAACATTAAAATAATTATTAATAATACCAGAAGCAGAAAGTGCTTAAAAGTTTGATGTACATCACAGAAAAATCACACTCTTGGCAGATCATTTCATCTTTTAAAAGAAAGAAAAAATAAAAACGTTAACTTCTGCAGTACAATTAAAGCAAACTTTATGCTATCTCTCCACCCTTCACTTTTCATATCTATTATGCATTTTTCTGTGATCTGCATGATTTGGACAAAATGATGCAGTATATTAAAATACAGATTTATAATTTTATAATACACACACACATTAAAAAGAAAGAATAAAAAAACTGTCCCACACAGCACATAACAGTGCACCAGTAAAATTTGATCATATTTGATAAAAGATAGAAATTTTTAAAAATTACAAAAATATCAGAGCAATAACATGGTAACAGGCGCGTAGCCAGGAAAAAATTTCGGGGGGGGGGGGGGGGATATGAACTTATATGTGTATAAATAAACGGAATTTCATCACCAATCCAAAAATTTCGGGGGGGGGGGATATATCCCGATATCCCCCCCCCTGGCTACACCCCTGCATGGTAATTCAATTCTTTTTTAATAGCTTTTAATTTCAGGTATGAGATTGACAAAAAGGAAAAAGTCTGAAAGAATGTGCGAACAACATTTGAGAAATTCAAGTTCAATGAATATTTTAATTGCCACTGATATTAAATATATCCCACTTATATATAATTTCACCTTAATAAAAAATATAAAAAATCAGAAAATTTTTGAAAAACTGTTGTTTTTTTTTTAACCATTAAAAAGTCTGAAAATCAGACAAATGTCTGAAGAATCTTATCCTTGTTTTAATACAAGTGCTTTTACATCAGATAAAGGCAAATATTGCACTGAAGTGAATTTTTGATTTTGAATTTTAAATCACTATATGGGTGATTCTCACAAAATGGGAAAACAAGATTGGTGATTTTGCATCATTTCTGTCACAAATATTTTTAATGAGTAAAGAATATTTTTTCTTTACTTTTGATCCGATATGTTATATTTGATATCTAATGAAAAAAAAAAAATTTTATTTGTCATTCTGTAATTTAGTATTTTCTATAGCTCTGGTGCGACAGAAATGATGCATATGGTACAGAAATGACAGCGATCAAAATGATAAAAATGCTTTTTACAGCTCTAAAAATGTCAAATAAAATCATGAATACCCAATAAATTATGCTTTTCATAAAAAATTCTTTCTTAATCTTCGTGAAAATCTTGTAGAACTTGAAAAAAATAATTGGAAAAACTCTAGAAAACTAGCAGGGACTGCTTTTGTCCTGTTTTGTGAGTATCGCACATTTATAGGGTATCTCAGCATGACAGTTTAAAACTTTAAGGAGGCTAAATCAGGATGACTTGCAATCAGAAATGTAGGGTTGCAAATGTAAATAAAAATAAAAATGATTTTCTAAACTCCAAGTTTTAGTAACAAGCTTTTTGTAAGAGATTAATTTGTCTTTTCCAAACTATAATAAAATATTGACTATTATTTAAACAAAAGTTGCATTATTATTATTAATTAATGCTGGAAGAAAATGCCTGATTCCATATTTCTATGGGATTCTGTGGTGTTTAGGTATATCCAACTTGTCTTAGAAATTTTGAACCGTTGTACTCAGATACCCCTGTGACTTTTTCTGACACAACTGTATGTTGTAGCACCCTGGCTGCAGACAGATTCAATGGAGGGAGAAAGCTTTAGAGCATACCAGAAGTCAGTTGCATACAAGCTTACATGCTATTTGTATTATTGATTTAATGACTCTCTATAGCATATATGGGCAACCTCCGACATGCCACCACTTTTGATCTGGCCAGCAGAACATATCAAAACCCATGTAAACCATTCAAAATCCCATTGTAATTATATGGCCTGCGACTTTGCGAACATCCTGAAGTTTAGCCCATGACTTCGCTAATATCTTAAAAGTTTGCCCATACCTGGTCTATAGGCTTGGTCAAAATTTAACTCTGCATTACCAACACCAGCTGGAAGTTCATGACAATTCACCTTGCCACACCTGCTTCTTGATCAATGACAATTTTGAGTCTCCCCAAAATTTTATGTTAACTCTCATACCTGGTAACTCAGTGATTAAAGTATGTGCAAGACTTAAATCCCAAGTGTCTTTAACTGGTAATTTTTTTTTTTTTTTTTTTTTTTTTAGACTCTCAAACAAAACATAGCATCAATTTTTTTCTACATCTCCAGCAGAAACTGAAAATTGCTTGCAATCTAATATATTAAATTTCTGTAGTTCATTAATTTTATTTATGACAAGGGGCCACAGCCTCCAGACTCGCTTCGCTCGCTTTTCGTATGAGGCATTTGGCCCCTAATAAGGCTTATTCGTAAAAAAGGCATACTTTCAACAAACAAAACCCGAAGGTTGGATCCGATAGAATGTTGCCAAGCTACACATTGCTTGATTCTTGCATGTTCCTTGGAACATAAAAACTTAAACTTCACAGCAGGGGCGTAGCCAAGGGGGGGGGGGGGGGGGTTACGGGGCCATAACCCCCCAAGAGGAATTTTTTGCCATACAAAATGTATATTCTTCACTCCCTTATCACACACATATATGCATATATGTGAGTTTCAGTAGTCGTAATCCCCCCCCCATGAAAAATTTCTGGCTACGCCCCTGCTTCACACTATTTTTAATTATGTGAAACCCATGGAGCACCTTGCGTATTAGCCAATTATGGTAATTTTTTATAATTTGATGACTTGCGTATATGTATAGTTAATAATTAGCTCTAAGAAAATAACAGTACTTCATATGTTTTCTTTGATAAAAACTATAGAACAGCAAGGATAGTTTGCCACCCATGGCGACTTTTCATTATTTGACGATTTACACATGCTCACAACCTATAATTACTGCTCATGTAAGGTTCTCGGAAAACCGTTATCGATATTTTCGTATACATAATCCTTTGCAGATTGGCATATTTAGCACTATGAAATATATCATCTCGCCGTGCTGGCAAATATCCAAAGTATACTATAACTGCTATAATGGCATATAGTTAACGCCACCAAATACGTCTACTGGTAGCAAATACTCCAGCTGGACAGAACCAGCTTTAAAATAATCTGCATTTTAATTATTTTTCATTTTCAAGATACTGGGTTCTAACATTTTAAAACTTGTGGTTTAGATTCACCCTGCTTGGAAAGATACCATTTTGCCAGATAGCACCTAATGCCAAGATGGTGCTTTAAAATCAGTTACAATTATTTATTCTGTTTTAGAAAAACGAATAGTCGCTAATTCTAAACTCCTGTTGTCTAAGCTAACTTACTATTTGAAAATTGCTAACTTTGTGTAATGCACTTTGAGTTATTTATTTCATATACTTTTTAATTTGGCATAAAATTGGTGTAATTCTACTTCTTATTTGTCATTTCACACGATTCTACATACTTGGAATTGCTTTGTTGCAAAGGAATGAATGATTTTATGTCAAATCTGGAAACCATTGTTTTATTTTTTCAGTTTTTTATCTTCTAAAATAATACGAATTTCAAAATTTAAGTTAGCTTATCAGGTCCCTCGGAATTTTCCAAATCCGTGGATATGTTTCTCGAAATTCAAATCCCACAGTTTAGGAGAAGGTAGCCGAACAAGCTCTTGACAGCGGCCGTTACTTTTTTTTTGGAATAGAGAGATACAAGATAACTATTGTGGGAATATGTAAGAGAACTATCAGAAGAAGTATGTGACTGATTCTTTAAAGTTAAATCACTTCCTTCAATTCTAAACTACTAAAGAGCACTAAAATTGCATTTTCTTTTCATTCAATAGTGTGAATGTTAAATCTGGACCAGACTTGGAAGATCATGGCATGGCCTATTTTTTTAAAAGGGCCAGGGGAGGGGGGCTTTTTAAAGAAAAGTCCAAACCAGGTGCTTTTTATAGGGTTAAAAGATTTTGCCCAGTATAATACTTTTAGGTTTAAATTTTATTTCAAATGAGAACAACTATTGTCTAAAAAAATCTTTCATTCCAAAATAATAATTAATTAAATTAAAATTTTAAAATATTCCTCCCCCTTCCGATTCAATACAGAACCATTTTTTTCTTGCTGCTTTTAAGAAAAGGTGTCCAATTCCTTTTATGAATGCTAAAAGTACACCATTGTGTTCAGAGAACTATATTGCTTTTAATGGGTTGTTTCTGAAATTCATAACCAACAATCATTTTTTTTTTTTTTTTTACCTTATGATTTTCCACTTGTTGAAATTGTCAAATTAATTATATTGACACTTGGTGAAAATTTTTCACAAGTATGTGGGAATATCAAGCAAAAAGCCACATTTCCACTACCTTATAAAAATTTGATAATTGGTAGAAATTCAGACGACCAAAAATCCAGATTTACACAGCTCTCTGCTAATTTATGAAAAGACTGGCGAACTTACACGTAAAACTCAGCACCCGTGCAAAAGTTTTCTCTAGTTGTAGTTTGATTTGGTCTCAACTTAGGACGATAAAAACCCCCAAAAAGCTGGTTAAGTGCCTCATTTTTTAAATGAAAATAAAAGTGATTAATCAATAATGTAAGCCTATACTAAATAAAATTTATAATGCAAACTCTTGTTTTATATAATTCTGTATAGCAGCGGTTTTCAACCTTTTAACGTCGCACCCCCCCCCAAACAGAGGCTAACTTATGGTGCCCCCGCCCCCCCTCACACTTTTCAGTATACATTCTTTTTTATCTTTAACAATGAACATTTAGTCAGATTTTCTACAAAATAATGTTATCTGTAAAGTTTAAATGAACATTTTAAGCAAAAGTGGGTATATTTTTGAGTAAAAGTGAGAATAAATAAGATGATCTTTTAAAAATATGCATCACTACTTTCTCTTTGGTTTTAGTCGCACCCCCCTGCAAACGCTCTGTGCTTCCCTTGAGGTTGAGAAACACTGCTGTATGGTCATCCTTTCACCTTAGTTCAAAATAATTTTCATTTTTTAATCATTATTTGTGCAATTTAAAATACAGCAGATTATCTTTTTATACACTGGATAAATTCTGCAAAACACTGTGCAAAAAAAAAAAAAAAAAAAAAAAAAAAAAGTATGCTTAAATAAAGGATAATGGTAGATAGATTTTGTTGTATAAACCCTCCCATGGGGTCTAAAACCCTACCTGGGAATTTATTGGGTTTGTGTAAGTAGGTTTTTTTGGGTTTGCGAGCAGATCCAAAACCCTGAAGCATGCAAAGGGATTTCTTGGAGGCTTAAAAAATAATTAATTTAATTACTACCAATATTTACTTCTGTTTTTTAATATTTATAAAGCTCTGTTCTTATCAAGTTTGAATACAACATCATGTTTTTGTTTTCAAAAATCAATATAAAATTCTGAGCAGAAATACAGCTTACTTGATGATGCAAACTAGTTTGTATCTTCTAATTTTCTTTTTTAAGTGTTCTTCCTCATCAGTTAAAGTGAACATTACCAAACAGCCGTAACTTAACGTTACATCACTTACTGACACATGATCTCTAGCAAAAGCTATGCAAAACTTACAAAATGTTCTTT
Organism: Cheiracanthium punctorium; assembly: GCA_038373885.1. Classification (NCBI taxonomy): domain Eukaryota; kingdom Metazoa; phylum Arthropoda; class Arachnida; order Araneae; family Cheiracanthiidae; genus Cheiracanthium; species Cheiracanthium punctorium. The sequence continues at coordinate 80,846 of JAWZYV010011936.1, read as the reverse complement.
GATTATTTTCTGAATGAGCGAGTCACAGGGTTGGGTTTCTGATGTTGAGAACTGGTTTTTGACATGATAGAGGTAAAAACCATCAAAAGCCTACTTTTCTTTATTTTATGGTACAGCGAACAATAATTTTCCAAATAATATTTTCTTCACTATTAAAAATACTCTCCCCAATTAATTTATTATAGTATTTTGAATATAATTATTTTATTATGTTATTAAGTAAAAAAATAACTATAAATAGAAAACATTAAAAGTTTTTAAAATTTATGATCACTACTACGAAGCATGTCTTAGAAAGTTTATCAAGTTTGTTTCTTTTATGTTCTTTCCTACATTAGAGATTTTAGAGAAAAATGTTAAGGCCACATAATTTGTACTTTCTCTCCCCCCCCCCTCACATAATAATCAACAGAATTTTCAGGATGTAAGACATGAAATGTTTCATTATATTCAAAACTAATAATGTGGTATGTGTCATAAAATAAAACCTACAAATGAAAAAAAAAAATTATAACTACCATATGTATTTTACTTACAATATATAAAATTCTGAAGTAATTTCATTAGAAAAAATCTAATGTCCTAGTTACACTTTTTAACATTAATGCAGTTAGAAATGATTAAAATTCAGTTCTTAAAGTTAGTAAAACACAAAATCTTTACCAAAAATTTTTAAGATATATATTTCGGTCAAAACATGGCCATCATCAGTTTCGACTGAAGATGGCCAGGCAGAAATATATTTAACTTAACAGTTTTTAATGGTAAAGATTTTATGCGTTTTAATTAATCCAATTATTTTTTGTCAAATATATTTCATTACCTTTTTTTTTAAAAGTGTGTTTTAAGATACAATTTCTATTTAAATTATAACTAGCTGAAATAAAATAGAAATGGAATGTTCTCAAAGATGTGGGTTTTTGCCAGTTTTCGACATTTTTGGCAAGATGTTAAAAATCAAGATAAAATCCAGTAAAAACTGTTGTGCTCAAAATCTTACCAACCCTGGATAGCCATTTTTTAATTTGGAAAGCCTTTTTTTTTCTAGATTTTAAAATTTTGTTGTCTCAAGAGAGGAATGATTTTGAACAGTGCATTTCAGAGGTCATTCCATCACATAATAATAATAATAATAAAAAAACTCTAAAATGGAAGATTAAACAGTTAAAAGAACTTTTTCAGTCATTTTTAATCTTATAATCAATAACTGAAAAAAACAATTTTCATTTGAAGCAGGGTTTTAAAAAACCCAAACTGGGTGGGTTTTATTGGGTATTTTTGGGTTTTATTAAGATTTTTTAATAGTATAACACTTTTTGGATTTAAATTTTATGGTTTTATTTCAAAACAGAATAGTTTTAGTGTAAAAGAAAACTTTCATTACAAAATAATAATTAATTAATTAAAATGTAAAAATAACTTCAACTTTAATGCAGTACTATCTTTTTCTGCTGATGTTTATAAAGAGTTCCTAATTTGTTTTATGACCATAGATAAAATTATATTATTGTTCACATAGAAAAATATGTTGTTTTTGATTGGCTGTTTACTATTACTTTTAAATTTATGAACTTATTAATTTTTTTTACCTTAATGTTTTTTAAGTCATAGTTATATTTTCTAGTTAGAATATAAGTCAGTAAAGCCTTTGCAGGCCAACTTACTGCAGAACTACTATTTATTTAATAATTTTCTTTATAGTTATTCATTTTTGCTTTGAATATACATTCCTTTTTTACTTTAAAAAATCTAGAATTAATGTCTGATATTAAATCCCACATTAACAATGTGTAATGAATCAGATTTATATTTCTCAGTGCTAAAATAATGCAGCAACTAATAGAATACAGGATGGTTTCCTGAACCTGAATTCATTCTTGAGATGCATGCTTATAAGCTGTAAGAGAGAGACATGTCCCATTTTTCTCTTATCTGGAAAAGGATTTTTTTTTTTTTGGTCACTATACTGATAATTTCATATTTTATTCGTATTTAAAAACTTAGTAATTTATCTCTTTAAGTTATCCCTGAATAATTAAGTTATCCCTGCCTGCATTCACACCTGTTCATTTCAAAACAAATATTGCAGATAGAATTGGCTCAAGGTATTATTTTTAAAAAGGTTATTATTCTTTATGTTGAAGTTGGAAAAATAATTATAAAAAATTAAACTGGCATATTTATATTTATCTAATATAATGCACCAAGTTATGTAGGTAATATTATATGTATTTAATGTCAAATAACAAATGATTTAAATGAAAGAAAGGAAAAATTTTGATAATTTTTAATAAAACCCAAAAAAAACCCACTTCTGTGTGGGTTTTATTGGGTTTGTGGGCAGGTCCGAAACCCTGATTTGAAGATAGCATGCTAATAGCTTTCATTCTGCAACTCAAAATGTCATTCGGCATAAATGAAATTGCCCAAATAATATTTCTAGTCAACTCATTTTAAATAAATGACCCACGATAATCACTTGCTTGCCCTGTTGCATAGCTACAGAAACCCATTAAAATGGGAACGGATAGCAATGGAAACTGGTTTCTATAGATTTAAGAATGATGAAATGTGACATGTTTAATTGTAGTTTTATAAGCTGGAAGTGAAAACAATTCAGCTCATGGCAAAATCTCAGACTTTTGTATAGAAATAAATTGCAGTGGCAGTTTATTACATAACTTAAAAATTGTATGAATAATGTGATGAAGTGTGTGTGTGCGTGTGGGGGGATATGCTTAGAATAAGCATTTAGCAGTTTCATATATAACCTTAAAATATATCTGTGAGCAGGGGCGTAGCCAGAAATTTTTCATGGGGGTTACGACTACTACAACTCATATATATGTATACGTGTGTATGATAATGTAGTGAATATACATTTTGTATGGCAAAAAATTTCTCATGGGGGGGTTATGATCCCCCTAACCCCCTCCCCCCCTTGGCTACGGCTCTGTCTGTGAGAGAACACTCAAATAATAAAATTTTACATTCTTGCTGACTTTTCACAAGAACTGTTGATCACCATGGGTATTCGGCTTAATCTCACAGCATTTGCCATGACTTATTTTGATTGCTGATATACATACATATATTCATTTTCCATGTTTTTTTTTTAATAACAGTCAAAATGTTTAGCCAGCAAGATTTTCAAGTTTTTATAAAGCAATTTGCTGAAACTTAAATTCACATTCACATTATAAAAAAAAAAATAATAATAATAATTTTCTGATGACTTGAAAAACTGTTAAATAAATAAAATAAAATAAAATAAAACTTACATACAATGATGAAACAAAGCTCATTTGAAAAAGCAATTTATGGACTTCACTGATAAAAGGAAGATAGTTTATGTATCAAAATTGAGCTTGCTCATAAAATGAGCAAAATATAAAATACGAATATTTAGTGGTGAAGTAGCTGTTGTTTATCTTATTCAGTCAGTGTGTTGAATTTGGTTCATATCTGACAAATGAACAATGCTTCCCGTGGAAAAACAGACATGAAAACTCTACATATAGATTTTTAAACTATCACATGTTAAATAAAAATGTAATATTAGTAAAATTTTTGGTAACTTGCCCAAGTAACAACTCTAAGAAACTCGCTCCAGAGACAGTCGAAAATCCTCAACCAGTGTGGTATTTTTTTCACAAAACCTTTATAACAACTCTCTAAACAGTCACTCGAAAATTAATCACTGATCCCAGATGATTGCCAAACCGATACCAAGCACTTAGTAAATGTAAATAATGTTTGAGATGATTCACACACAAAATAGGAAATGTACAAAAGAGAGGTAATCATTCAGAAGGTTGTTAAATAAGAAATTTGCAGATCAATTAACATTATTAAATGCTTACTGAAAGTACTTAAGCACACACGCTTTTTTTTTTCTCCCTTACACATTTAAAGTAAAAAAATAAAAAAAAAAATCACTGTCGTCGTAATAAAAATTGACAAGTTGTTTTAATACTTAGAGATTGTCATAAAATAACATTAAACAGGTGATTAACATACTTCATAGCATTTCGATACATTGATTTAAGAGCTTCATTATGACAACTAAACTGAAACTATGAATTTTAGAAATTACCCATCAAGCCGATAACAACAATAGCCGGTACAATAAATACCCAATTGCTGAATCCATGTTCTATTGGACCAGCAGGTCCTGTGCCAGTCAGATCAACCATTGTATTGAGAAAAATATGTTTAATCTGTAACAACGTTTATCTTTTTTAATGTAAACGTTTCACTTTGCCACGGAGATCAAACCAGACCAAACAAATCACCCATCGCTGGCTGGCTAAAGTTGCCAAACGAGAATTGAAAATTTCTATAGCCTGGGCATGGCTAACTGGGATATTCCCCGGCTATATAAACGGGTCTAAAAGCCCGTGTTCGCAGTAGTTTGCATTTCGTCCGCCGTGGCGCTAGTTTTATGACCAGAACAGAGCGATTTAAAGGGCCAGTCCATACAATCAAAAGGGCATTAAATACGTCAAAAATGCTTGATTTTTAAATTTCATCCATGAAGTAAAATAAACTTTTTATACTATCCATTTTAGTTTTCTGTTTTTGGAGAAAAATACATTAGTTTCTGGCGAAACAATGGTCGGAAAGCGCACTGTTGTTTCAGCACCTTTTTCCGAAGTGATTATTAACAGAAGACGACGTTGCCGACCCCACATTGCTATGTGATTCTGATTCCTTATTATGTGCCCTATCACCCCTTAAAGTTTTGCCCAAGAGTTTAGATTCACCCTGTATAATAAACTTTAAAACTGCCCAATATGTCCTCCTTTACTTTCAACAATGTGCTTTTCAATGGTAGAACCATATTTCACACAGCCATGGCTATTCCCCGGCTATGCAAACACTGTGTGTATATTCTCCGCTATTCCATATCAGGACATGGAAATTGCGCGGCACGTGTATGAGAGCGGTGTATTGTTGTAAGGTTGACATTCCTCCTCGCGCTCATTTAGAGAGCTAGTCTATATATATCGCTATCCGCTCGAGCTGAGAAGCAAGTGTATTCCGTCCGCCGTGGTGCTAGTTTTATGACCAGATAAGAGCAATTTAAAGGGCCAGTCCATACAATCAAAAGGGCATTAAATACGTCAAAAATGCTTGATTTTTAAATTTTTAAAATTTTTTTGTTTATACAGAATGTATCTTTATCTATAAATATTTTGAAACGTTTCTTCATCCATGCACATATTGAAAAAAATTTAAGAAATTGGTAGTTGGTTAATGCTTTTAGGAGCTTCTTCTACATGTAATAAATTAATAATAAATAAATATATTAATTTATGTTTTATTTGAATCTTCAGAAGACTGTAATATTTTTTAATGACTTGTTTTTCGTAACTACTACATATTTTAATATATTAATACAATACAGCATTCTCCCTACACGTAAAAAACACTCAAAATACTGGGGTTAAACGATAAAATAAATAAAAACTTTGAAAAAAACACACATAAAATGTAACTTATAATAGTTATGATCGTTTCGACCAAAAAATTCTTTCGGTCTTCATCAGACAACGTCCGAGACGCAGGGACGTAGCCAGAAGGATGGCTGCGTCCCCCCCCCCCAAAAATGGGACCCTTTACTTAGCTTACAATTTGATATTTAGTTTACAATTGAACTTTAGCTTTAAATTTGATACCCAGCCCACCCCGAAATAAAATCCTGACTACGCCACTGCGCGAGACGAAGGTCGTTGTCTGATGAAGACCGAAAGAATTTTTTGGTCGAAACGATCGGTAACGTATTATAAGTTACATTTTATGTGTTTTTGTAATACGTAAGTTTCATTTTATGTAACTTTGTAATGCGCATACGTATGTTCGTGTCAGTGGCATAGCCAAGGGGGGGCATAGGGGTCACCCCCCCCTCCGATAAGGAATTTTTTGCCATACAAAATGCATATTCTTCGCTCCCTTATCAACACACTTATACACAAATGTGAGTTGCAGTAGTCATACCCCCCCCATGAAAAAATTCAGGCTACGCCACTGGTTCGTATTAATAGGTTTTGGTTTAGTATACCCATGGCAAGGGTAAATTTTTAATCTTTTTGTGTTTTAACGAATTATTATAATAATCAAAGTAGGCGCCAGCAGGGGATCCAGGGGGCGGTACGTGCCCTCTGTCAGAGAACCAGTGACCTCCCCCTTGCCTGCGACTTTCTTCGATTTTTACTGATAACTGAAATAATAGAAAAAATTCTGATATCAACTTCTTGAACAAGGGATGATTTCTTTTAAAATCATTATGTAAGACGACACGAACTCCCAAAATGACAGATGAGACTCGCATCTCACTTACACAAAAAACATTTTATTAAAAAAAAATAAACACTGCACGGATTACACATAAAAAGAACAACAGCCATAGCTCACTCCCTCTTAGCCTCGCTACTCCTCTACGAACTCAAAACGATTCCCTGGCGGAAACGTCACTGCTTTTATTTTGCCGCTGCAGTCCTGGAGTTTGGCTGCTCAGGTGGGGAACACCTGTTACAGACTCCCCCCCTGGCCACGATGACGTCCCGGCGAGTGGCCAGAAGAGCTGGATGGTAACTGAGTCTCTCTTTTGGCACTTCGACGAACAGTCTTTGGAGGGCTACTCTTGGGAGGTCGTCCCCTCTTCCTTAGGGGGGCGACAGGCACAACATCAGAAAGAGGAGTTTCATTGAAAGGGGTGAGAGCAGAAGTGTGGTATGTGCCAAGCAAGATATCCGGCGCTTCCGGGTTAGCAACTTCATAGGTTGTAGGGGAGCGTTGGGTAATCACAATATAGGGGCCATCCCTACAGGGTTGAAACTTAGCTGTTTTCTTTTTCGCTTTATTGCTTAAACGATGTAAATTTACCCATACTTTATCACCTGGCTCATACCTATGTGCCCTTCTTCTACTCTCATCGGCATACTTTTTGTGCTGGTCTTGCTTCTTTTCTACAAGATCTTTGATCTCGGTTGAGATCCGGGCGAATTTCTTCAGATAAGGTGTAATTTCAGCGATGAAATTATCGTTGTCAATCACCGCTCTTACATCATGTTGCACGTCATCAATTGTTCGCAATTCTCTTCCGAATTGGAGAAATGCAGCTGTGTGATTTGTTGTATCACACTTCGACGTATTCATTGCAAAACGGATGGTCGCAAGTTTATCTGACCATGACGTATGATCCTCACCAACAAGTATTGCTAGTTTTGGTTTTAGATCCCGATTCTTTCTTTCAACTGGATTGGCCTGGGGCCAATATACGGGTGTAAAGACTTGGGACACTTCGAGTAGGTAACACAGTTGCTGTAGGACAGCACTTGTGAATTGTGGGCCATTATCACTTATGACACGTCTGGCTAATCCATACCTCAGGAAAATCTCTTCAAACAAAGTTATGGCACACTCTTTCGCCGTCGCCTCTTTCAGAGCAAAAAGTTCTACCCATTTTGTCGACGTATCTTCTACGATGAAAATCCACTTCTTTCCATCTGCAGTCTCTGGTAAGGGACCAAAGAGATCTATGGCGAGTGTTTCGAAGCGTTGGGCATAAGCGGGAGTTCTCAATAAACCTGCAGGTTTCTGATTGCTTGGCTTAAATCTGCTACACTCGGCACAATTTTTGACGTAATCGGTAATAAACTTCCGCATTCCAGGGAAGTAATATCGCAAGGCCACTTTGTAGAAGGTGCCCTCGGCTCCGTAGTGGCCGGCAGTTGGGGAATCGTGGTACTCCTTTAGCACTCTCGTTCGTTCATGGATAGGGACGACTAGTTGAGCCTCCTCGGCTTCCGAGTCTGGTGCATACCTGTAAAGGATTCCCTGGGACATCAAATATCCCCGCTGTGTCCAGTTGGCATAATTTTCATCTGTGGTGTTACTCTCGAAACAGTCTATTATCTTTTTCAGATCTGGATCCTTGAGTTGCTGCTCCCGGATGTCACTTGGCTTCCGGACTGGGAGGTCAATGGCAACCGCACAAATCTCACCCGATGGCTCCTTGTGTTCACATGCAGGACGTGATAGCAAGTCTGCAATAACGTTGGCTTTTCCTGGCAAGTAGTCGACTTTCAAGTTGTACGACTGAATCTGTAGGGCCCATCTTGCTAATCGGCCGGTTGGCGATTTTAGACTTAATAACCATTTCAAGGGCTGGTGGTCAGTAATCACCGTGATCTCTGCTCCTTCCACGTATCCCCTGAATTTCTCTAATGCCCAAACAACTGCTAGGGCCTCTCTTTCCGTTGTGGAATAGTTCTTTTCAGCTGGTAGTAGAAGTCGGCTGGCATATTCGAGCGGGTGTTCCTCTGGACCTTGTCCTTGGGTAAGGACAGCTCCCAGAGCGTAGCCGGATGCATCCGCCCTTATGACAAAAGGCTTTGATTCGTCCACTTGACTCAACACTGGCGGTGAGATCAACTTCCTTTTCAGGGTTTCAAAGGCCTGTTGTTCATCCTCCCCCCACTTCCACGTGGCTCGCTTCCTGGTCAATTGACTCAAAGGTCTCGAGAGGTCTGCGAATTGGGGAATGAATCTGCGGTACCAACTACAGGTCTGTAGGAAACTTTGAACCTGCTTTACGGACTTCGGGGGAGGAATTCGGGCAATTGCCTCCACTTTAGCCGGGTCCACTTCTATTCCTTTGCTTGTAATGAAATGTCCTAAATACTTAACTTTATGGCAAGCAAAGTGGCACTTAGCACGGTTTGCATGTAACTTAAACTTTTGGAGTCTCTCAAAAACATGCCGTAAGTCCTCTATGTGTTCCTCGAAGGTCGAAGACAACACGATGATGTCATCCAGGTATACAAGCGTATTGACCTTCAGACCATTTCTGAAAAGATCCATTAACCGCTGGAAGGTCGCTGGCGCTGTCTTCAAGCCAAAAGGCATCCTGGTGAACCGGTAGACCCCATACTGGCAGACAAAAGCCGTTTTATCCTTGTCCGGAGGATACATTTGTACTTGATGGTACCCCGATTTCAAATCTATAGTTGACATATAGGCAGTCTGTTTGGCTTTATGCAACAAATCATCCATGCGTGGCAATGGATATGGATCAGGCTTCGTGATAGAGTTTAACTTGCGATAGTCTACACATAATCTAAACTCTCCATTTGGTTTCGGGATCAAGACTACAGGTGCTGCGTATGGAGAATCGCACTCTTCTATGGTTCCTGCCGCAAGCAAGGCATCGATTTCCTTCTTAAGAACTTCTCTCCTGGCAGGAGATAGTCGGTAAGGAATAGTAGCCACGGGAGGGGCATTTCCTGTCTCGATCCTATGTTCTATAAAGGGAGTCGGCTCTCCCCCCGGCCGGAACGTATCTTCATGTTCTATCAATAGAGCATCAAGTTGTTTCTTTTGACCCTCTGTCAAGTGTTCACCTTCATCTGCACGGAGTTTGAAGTCACACTTTGGGGTATGCGTGACGTCTTCTTCTGCAACCGCAATGACCTCTTGTTTTGGGGCCATATTGACTTTTTCTTTGAGACCAGTGTCGTCTCGTTCCTCTGCCGAAGGAGGTATTTTGTAGCCTTCGACGAAGGGAAACCGCTTTCTTGGGTTGTCCCTGTAATACCAATTTTGGTCTCCTAAGTTTAACACCACTTTAGCTTTCTTCAAGAAATCTGTCCCGAGTAGGGTACGATTTCCTTTAGCCTCTGGGAGAGCAATAAGATTCATCTTGAAAGTACGTCCTTCGAGTTGTATTGTCACTCTTGTAGTGTATACGTCTTTGTCAGTCTGGCTACCATCAGCAAGAGTCATCCGTAGATTGGACTTTTGAAACTGGACCCCTTGATTCCTCAGGATCTTGTATAGTCCTTCACTAGCTACTGTGTGGCTTGCTCCACTGTCTGGGCAGGCGGTGCCTACTACTCCATTTATGGTAACCAGCAGGCATGCGGTGGGTTCCGAGGTGGACAGGCTCTGGAGGTTGAAGTGTCCAAAGTTGGCGGAGGCAAGGTTTGGCGTTGGAGTGCAAACTGGACACTTAGCTCTGACAACTCCAGGCTTACCGCAACCATAACAAGTCAGAGCTGGACGCTCCTGTTTTTCACCAGCGTTGAGTTTTTCGGATTTAGGCAGTTGTTTGCCTGGTTTCTTGTTTAGAGCATTTCTTGAAGTTTCCTCTTTGACGGGGTAAGGTTTCTTTTGCATTGGTGGTGCGTTGTATTTTTTGTGGCTTAGTCTGATGTTATCGTAAGCATCAAGCTTTTCCACAAGTTCTAAGGGAGTGTTTAGATCGGGCCAAGAGTCGAGAAAGTGTTCTTTCACTTCAGGGGGAACTCGTCGTTTTATTTGGTCTGTGAGGACAAGGTCTCTAAGTTTGTCGAAGGTGGTGATGTCTAATTCTGTTAACCAACCATCTAAGTAGCCATCTAATTCGAAGTAGAAGTCTCGCCAGGTGCAGGTGGGATTCTTGCGGTGAGATGAGAATAGCTGTCGAAACCTTTCAGCAGAGAGTTTGAAACGCTTAAGAAGTAGGCCCTTGACCTTCTGGTAGTCTTTGCATTCTTCCTCAGGTTCCCGAACGACCATTCTGCCGACTTCCGGCGGGAGGGAACCAATCAGGTAGGGGACCCAGGTAGTCTCCGGAACCTTCAAAAATGTTAACTGCCGTTCAAATAAACTTAGGTATAGCGCCATGTCATCTTCTTTTGGATCAAACTTGGGTAAGATCCCCTTCAGATCCACCTTGGGCTGTTCCGGCTCAAGAGCTGAAGAAGTGGTAGATGCAAGGTTTGACTGGGAGGATTTTTGAATCTCAAGTTGCAGTCTCAGCTTTTCTAGCTCAAAAGTTTGTTCTCTGGCTTGTTTCTCTTCCTCTAGGGCTCGTTCTCTGGCTTGTTTCTCTTCCTCTCTCCTTTCCACCAACTCCGTATCAGCTAACTTTTCTCTTCTTACGCGCTCCTCAATTATGGATGTCAACATGTTTTTTGTTAATTCTTCATCATATTCTTTTGAATCGGTTATCAGTTTCTTTAATTGGGGCAGTTTGAGGTTTTCCACCCCCTCCAAACCCAGTTCTAGGGCGAGGAGTCGTAGGTCATCTTTTCGGCCTTTTCTGAGGTAAGCCATTGTATCACAGGAGCACAAATAGAATTTATTGAGTTACGGTTTTTTATATTTACTGACAGAAAGGCTTAGATAATTTAATTTTCAGGCTTTCTCAGGAGTGAGCAGAAACAAAACCTAACCTGAGCGACATTCACACCGATGCCATTAGACCTGAACTTCGCTTAAACAAGAATTATCCATAACTTTCAAAATAGTAACTAAAATGCAACAATTTAATTGATTAGGGCCACCAATACCACTACTTACTACTAAGCAACAACAAACCAAAAATACAATTCTGCCAATTTCAAATTTTCATCAAATTAGAATTAAACCAAAATTAATCATAAACAAATTCAAAACAATACCATTTTCTGAACAAAATGAAACAAAACTATTTTTACAAAATCAAAACTAATCTTACTCATCAAACCAAATTAATGCTATTCATCACTACTAAAACAAAACATCAAACTGCAAAATCCGATATATACATATACAAGAACATAACTAGCTATCACAATCAATAGAACATATATTTCAGTTTAACTAGCATAAATTTCCACTTTTATGGGCATTCCAACAATTTTAGTGCACACAACTCTACACAGAGTTTCGTTTCAGAAATTAATATTCTATCAAAAGTCTGGGTGACTTTTCTCTATTCACAGTCAGTTAGGACCATTTTTGTTTGTTTTAAAACTTTTCAAGCAAACAGATTTGCCAACTATATCCGCCAGGCAACGGTTTTGCCAAAATATGATTTAGAATATTATTTTCGCTTTATGCACCAAATTATACCCAAAATACTAATTAAACATTCTTTTATACGCTATTTACCTCTACAGCCAGTTTGGGTGGGAAACCGCCAACAAATTTCTATGCACATACAAAACACAAAATCCAAACGAAATAGTTCTTAAAAACATAATCAGGCAAAAGGATTGCCAAAACATATTAAAATATACAAATAGATACTATTTACAAAATAACTTTAGAGTACTTAACTCATTTAACAGCAGACGAAAACGAAAACAACGTTCTACCTCATCCAGCTAAATCCAAACGTTATATCCATTCCACGGCCCCACGTTGGGCGCCAAATTGTAAGACGACACGAACTCCCAAAATGACAGAAGAGACTCGCATCTCACTTACACAAAAAACATTTTATTAAAAAAAAATAAACACTGCACGGATTACACATAAAAAGAACAACAGCCATAGCTCACTCCATCTTAGCCTCGCTACTCCTCTACGAACTCAAAACGATTCCCTGGCGGAAACGTCACTGCTTTTATTTTGCCGCTGCAGTCCTGGAGTTTGGCTGCTCAGGTGGGGAACACCTGTTACAATTATGCATAAAAATCGAAATATCAACATACTACTTGGTCATGTTAAAATATTTTGTAGAGTTGAGGCTTAATACTTATGAATAAAGGCTAGGAAAAATAAATAACGTTTTCGACTAATAGTGAAAAAAGGGACACTAGGCATAAATGGGTTAAGATAAGAAACAATCCGATTTTTAAGCCAATTTTCATTTTGAAATATTTAAAAGAAAAACTACTTTTGTACTACTTCCGCTTTTCAAAGATTCGTGAAATGATTCGTTTACATTTCAATCAGAAAGAAAATGTTATGGGTGTCGGAAGTGGGGGATGTTCGCAGTGGCGTGGCGTAAGGGGGGGGGGCGACCGACACGGGCAGAAAATTTCTAGAGGCGGTATAACGCCTATGGTTAAATTATTTTAAGAAGATTAAAATGTCATGGAGTTTTGGTCGGCTTTCTCGAGATGATACATGAATATGCCTTAGAACCCCATAAAATGTCCTACGACCAAGCCCTCCACCCTTCTGCTCAGGTGTATTATTAAGAAGAAAAGAGGAACATTCTCTTTGCAAATTATTCAGGAGCTAAGTTAAATTGTTTAACATTACTCTAACAGATTAAAAAAATAAAAATATGAAATTTTTATGGAGAATGGGCGCAGTTATCTAAACAAATTATACTACAATAAATAAATAATTAAATAAGTAAGTAAATAAGACACTGAACATGGTAGATGGTGGTAGCGTTACGGTCCCACGTTCGGGCCTACCGCGCGGCTGTCGATCTAACGGTCTGCAGTTTTGTTCGGTTTCCTACAGATAGAATTTGACTACACGTTATTCATACGGGATGTTCGCAGTGGCGTAGCGTAGGTGGGGCGGTTGGGGCACTCGCCCCGTGCAGAAAATTTTTGCGGGCGGTAAACCCCTATCGTTGACTTATTTATTTTAAAGAGATTAAAATGACATTTTTTAATCTTTATATAAATAAATAAATAAGTAAATAAGACACTGAATATGGTAGATGGTGGAAGTGTTACGGTCCCACGTCCGGGCCTACCGAGCGGCTGTCGATCTAAAGCCTTGGTTTCCTTCAGGCATCCAGCGTCCAGCGAAAAGAGTGATTAATGACCTTAGCGGTGCCTCTCGCGTCCAAAGAACGCGTTTGTTAAAAGTGGTTTGCTACTGGCGACAGCGGCGGGAGGGGACGTCCAGATCTGGTGGGCGCACGGCGAACTCCGCTTGCCGTCGAGAATTCGTGGACGCACGAAAGAAATACACACCATCCAACGTACCTTGGATTTTAACGAATTCACATTAAATGAGTATTAATAAGTAGTTATTTATTGTGAATGGAGAATATAAGTACTAATGAATGCTTGATTAAACAGAACTTAGCAGTCGCATATTTACATAAATCACAATTTTTTTTTTCATAATTATATACTCAATGATACAAAAGAATAAAAAAATATATTTACATGTTACAAATGTATATACTGTTTGCTATTACTCATGTGCATTGAATGAGATGTGAAAAATATCAAAATACATTTTGTATATTCTTTTTTCTAAACAAATAAGGTTTAATTCATCATTAAGTATTAATTTTGTATTTAAAGGAACTTTGTACCTGAAATATACTAAAAAACGAATTTTCAATGGCGTCTAGAAATGCCCTGTGATTCTTTATTAGGTAAACAAATTTTTTAAAAACATCCTATTTTACTTTTTGTTTCTTGATTCAATCCAGTGCCGTAACTTGGGTTTACGAGTTTCAGGGGCGAGAGTGAATCTAGGGGCCCTTTTCATGTTATATTTGGTAAAAACGAAAATAAATTAGCACGTACATACATTTGTATGTACTCAAAGTCAGAATTAAACGTTTTTAGATAATAACAGATATAACATGTAAGTTTGTAGTCAATACAAAAAAAAAAAAAAAAAAAAAAAAAAAAAAAGAAAATAAGGGAAGAAAAAAAAATTCCAAGAGGTATGAAAAAAGTTAGATGGATTTTGAGGTCCCTACGTGTCGGGGTCCGGGCATTCGCCCCGCTATGCCGCTTTGCACTGATTCAATCATTATGTACCTCTCGGCCTAGATCCTTCGTGCAGATAATTTTCCGTAATTTCCCAATAACAATATCAATCATTTTGTAAAAAATATAATACTTAGAATCAGGGGCATAGCCAAGGGGGGGGGTCATAACCCCCCATGAGGAATTTTTTGCCATACAAAATGTTTATTCTTCAATACCTTATCACACACATGCATTCATATATGTGAGTTGCAGTTGTCGTACCCCTCCCCCCCATGAAAAATTTCTGACTACGCCCCCTGCTTAGAATTGAAGAAAAATATTTTTTAAATCACAGATCAAATTGTGTGGTCTGTAAATGAGATGTTAGAATTTTACAATAATTAAATTTTTCATTCTACGATTTCATGTTCAGCCATATATCAGTAATTATTTCAGATGGATGCTGGAATTAAGGGTGTATGTCGAAAAAAAAGAACTCTGTTTTTACTCTTGGTACACAGATTGAAATAAACTAATAGCACCATGGTCTGGTGTTTTCTTTGGTGTGTGGGTCTGGTGTTTTCTCTGGTGGTGTCTTCTACATCTTTTGGTGATGGAACTTCTAACAAAAGATAATATGAAGTTAAACAACTCCCGCGAAACTCTAAAATATTCACTAAATTTTGTTTCGTCGTCTTTTAGATGCCTTTGAACTAAAATATTAAAAGCTCCTTCATTCTCTCTTTTTTTAAATATTTCATGGGTATCTTTTCTTACAAAAGCCGATGAAATGATTTCTTCTTCTTCTTGCTCTTCATCTAATACAAGAGCAATACTTTAATTTTCAACATTTTCAGCCATTTTCAGTGTGCGAAGCGTTTTCCGCTTAAAACGAAGAATGTCTGTCCAACAACCGTTGTTCAGAAAGTGGACGCAGAAAAATGCCCCGCGCCAGTAGGAAACCACCCTTTCGCGACAGCTGTGGACAGTTTGTCACAGATGTCACCTCGGGCACTTTTTCGAGGTTGTCAAGGGCGAGCGCTTGCCGTCGACGCCGGCAGGAAAACCCGGGCTTAACGGTCTGCAGTTTTGTTCGGTTTCCTACAGATAGAATTTGAATACACGTTATTCATGCGGGATGGGGGGCAAAGGGGGTTACCCCCCTTCCAATGAGGAATTTTTTGCCATTCAAAATGCATATTCTGCGAACATCCCGTATGAATAACGCGTACTCAAATACTATCTGTAGGGAACCGAACAAAACTACAGACCGTTAGATCGACAGCCGCGTGGTAGGCCCGAACGTGGGACCGTAACGCTTCCACCATCGACCATGTTCAGTGTCTTATTTACTTATTTATTTATTGCAGTATAATTTGTTTAGATAACTGAGCCCATCCTCCATAAAAATTTCATATTTTCGAAATTTTGCTTCAAGCTAGAATCAGAACAGAAATCAAAAGCTAAAGCAATACTTAACATCTAAACCAAAAATGAAAATGGAACTTAAATTTGCTTCACTTATATTTTAGAACATAGCCTATTCTACATATACAATAAGTTTTGCTTAGAATTAGAATCTAAATCAAAATCTAAAACTGAAATAATAACTTCAAATCGAAACCCTTTTTTCTATTTTATGTAACCTTTGCCGAAAAACCTGTGCTTTACATACACGTGAAACTCCTCATATTTTCTACCGTCCCAAGTATTACTATAATAGTTTTAGAAGTTCAGAATTTTATTAATTTGAACATAATCTTCAGTGTCAATAAATATCAAGTAAACAGTCCTCATTTAAAATTAACCTGAATGTTTGCTAATTTCACTTAAGTACCGGCTGCTTAATAAAATTGTCTGTTCATAGCTAAATTAAATTTAATAAGCTGCTCATTTTTATGTATGGTGAATAATATTTAAACTCGAAGAGAGCGTGTACCTGTTGCTACTACGTCCCAAAGTGGGAGAGAAATTACAAAATTGGATATTTCATAGAATTAATAAAATTGATTTGATTATTAGTTAATTATTCATTTAAAATTTGTAACATAAACTTACAAACACATACTACATATAAAATGATGTTATTTACATAATAGGCTTTCCTAAAAATTATCGGCATTGCATTGTTTGGATCGAGCAGAATTCAGGACTTAATTTGCATAGGAGCTCACTGGAACTCCGCTGCTGTACTTCTTCTTCTAGGTGAGTTTTTAAATACTAGGCAAAACCCAACAAAGCTCATGTATACTGTGCTCCGAAGCCCAACACTAGTACATTAATTCAAAAATGTTTGCCTTTTCAAGCACAAACTGATTTTAGCAGGCAGTCAAATCAGACTCTCTTCACCTCAAACAGATTTAAGAATCCTGAGACCACCAGATTTTGGGTGTTTTCTGTATAATGATTATATTTTTTCCTGCTAATTTCCGACTATTTAATTCATATCACTGTTCTGTGAAATAATTAAATTATGTGAAATAATTATTATATGGGAAAATCTTTAAATTATCGTTAGTTTAATTAAATGTACCACCAACCCCATATTACAGGGGTTTACAGTGTTCTATTGAGTATGAACATAAGAATATTAAGGCTCCGGCAACTTTTTTTGCTAGAAATTAAGCCCTGGAGCAATTACATGTTTTCTCATTGAAAAATTTCTTTCATTAATTTCCAAAAAGTTACACTTTTTGTATATAACCCACGTACAAAAATATCCCCTATCAGTAAAATGTGCTCCATATTCTAATGAGGTGATGGACAAAATTTGAGAATTATATCCTGAAAAGTGTCAAAGGTATGAAGATAATACGTACTGACTTAAACCACTTTTTAGTAGCTCTTGAAGGGAAAAAAAATCACATTTTAAGGGTCATACAGATATTTTGAAAGAATTTTTTACATTCAAATTCAAGTATAGACCCCAATCATCTTTGTTTATAGATATCTCTTAAGGAGTTTGATGAAAGGCTGAAATTTTGTATATCATCTCATTTGTGCATGGGGTACATTTTACTTATTGGGAATTTTTTTTTTAATGGAAGTTGTAAGCAAATTTAAAAAGTGTTAACTCTTTGAAAATTAACAAGAGGAATTTTTTCTTAACATAGTCTTTTCTTTTACCTTATTAGCACTCTGGTGCTATTTCTTTCAAGCACGGCGTGGTCACTTTCGTGTAGCAAGTAGACACTTTTCAAGTTTCTTGGCACATTTTCAATATTCTTGGTGAAATTTTCAATGTTCTTGGGACGTGGTGTAATCACTTTTAGTGTTTTTCGGTTCAATCACGACTAATGTGTTTGCGAAAGGGGAAGTGGTCACTTTTCAAGTTTCTTGGTTCCTGGCACATTTTAAATATTTTTGGCGAAATTTTCAATGTTCTTGGGACTTGCTGTAATCACTTTTAGTGTTTCTATCGTCTCTCCTATGTCCTTCATGTTTAACGCTCCCTCTGGGGTTGCCGATTTCAGATGGTTGGTCCCTCATCTGAAATTGGTCCAAAATGAAGGGACCCCGAGCTAAGTCGGACTTCCCCCCACTGGGGATCATTAAAATGGAAGCCGCCCATCGCCTTTCCATACGAGGGGGATCTGGCACCGCTCCGCGGTTGCTACAGCGTTAGCAAGAATAACAACAACAAAGATATCACACACCCATCCCGCCGGCGCCGATTAAACAGGATTGAAAGAATTAAGCAATAAATATAGTTCTCTTTTATCTACTTTTACTGTAAAATTGAAACTGAAATTGAATATAATAAACAGAGCCTGATTATGACCAACAGGGACTCCGGGCATTGATGAATTAAGCCCCCCCCCCATCTATGAAATTTTATTTTTCATAAAATTTTGATATAAAAAAGAATATTTCAGAAAAACATTTGATATTGGGGGCCCTAGGCAAAGTCCCGATTTGCTCATGAGATAATAAGGCTCTGATAATATAGCATAAAAAAGTATTTATATTAATATTTTTGAATATATTGTGTTGCATGTAGTACATGCTACAGACAAAATATGCAACACCGGAATCCTACAAAATACTTAGGCAGTTTATAGAGTGCCTGTCGTTTTCAGGCAAAGTATGAAATATGAGAATTATTATGCATTTTACTTTATACAGCTATTTCGTACACATTGTCATATGTTTTCATAGCAAGTGCAATCAGAGGCGTCGAATACACAAATTTTTTTTGGGTACACTAGAAAGAACAGTTTTTTGAGGGGTTACGGATGATTATAGATGTGGGTTTTTTTAGAAAAAATTATATTTCCTGTCTATTCTTCAGGCTCATTTTTTACCCAATTCGTCAACCCTTGTTCAAGAAGGCGACATCACAAATTTATCTATTATTGCTGGTATTAGCAAAAATTAAAGAAAGTCGCAAAAATATCTGGGCACAAATAAATCCAAAACAGTTTCAAAAATAGTTTTGTAAATAGAAAATAGATGGCAGCACTACATCATCAAATAAAAAATGGAGACAAAATTGAATGCAGTGTCTTCTGTGCTTTATTTATTCGATTAATTGATTTTCATTGCGGAAGACTTTTGGAACTAATCCAATTCTAAAATCTTTTTTTTTTCTTCTTTTTTCAAGTGTAGCTTTCACATACGGCTAACGAATTTTTGTAGATAAAATTATTTCTTGGAACTGTTCTATTAGTGAAGTAATATTCTTATTTAGCAGACTTCACCCTCCAAATATGAAACGGATTTTTTCTTCCGCTTTTTCAAAAAATCCTTCATCATTTTTATCCTTTAAGTCTTCTAGATAAAGCTGTTCGCTGTAAAAAATAAATAAAGCGATTTTGCATGGTCGTTGAAAAATAAATAAATAAACAAATGATGCTAGAGAACTAAAGATATAACCGTTGGTGATGAAACTTGATGAGGCAGAATTCAAGAGCAGAAAATTAAAGTTTCTCTAATTGAAAATGTTTTAAATTAAAACATTTTGAAAAAAAAAAATTAAAAAGGCACGTGTATCACTGTGTTCCAACCGACCGACGCAAAGCCTATGATTAAAAATATCTGAAAATATTCAGAAAATTGTACCCAATAGTATCTTAATTTATGTATTGAAATAGATTTAGTTTATTATTTCCTTTACATTTAAAAATAGCTATGTAGAGTTTATTGTTATTTTAAGGGTGCACCGAAAAGCATTCCAATACGTGACGCTCTATGGGTAGTCATTTTTAAAACTTATTTTAGAGATATTGGACTATATCAAACAAAATAATATATATATATATGGTATTTGCAAATAAAGTTCTAAATCGAAAATAGCGTCTGCATCACTTATAGTTCATCTACAGGAGCTGTGTTGTGTTGTGTTTGAAGGCAAACCTGCACGCGGGGTATTTGCCTAGGATGGGGGGTGCCTTGGTAGAGGACTTACTAAGGGGTTCTAACGCGTATACACGTTACATCTGGAGAAAACCTACCAAAACTCCAGACCGTTAGATCGACAGCCGCGCGGTGGGACCCGAACCCGGGACCTTCACACCTCAGCAGTCTACCATTTTCAGTGGCATAACCACAGTGCCATGGTGAGGCCTACAGGAGCATTAAAAAGAATTCCAATGCATCATGGTCTATAGTAGTTTAATGACATTAACATTTATTCATTTCAAGCACGATTTTTTACGAATATGAACGATTATAACTTCTTACTCTCCGTTTAAAGGATATAAATAACATTTACAGTTTTTTACAGGGTCTTGCAAAACCACATTATTTACAGCTGTTTTGAGGCTATCCCCAAAATCTCGACACGTTTGACGACATTGAAAAAGGTGGCGCAAGAATAACTATTGTGTTGGAAAGCGTTATAAAATTGATGCGCTTGGCAGGATATATTTTTTTGTTTATCTTAAGTAATTTTTTTTTTGACATAATTTATACATAAAAAGAGAGAGATCGCCTTGTCCTTCTAGATACTGAGCATTTGCAATGAATAGCAGGTAAGAAAACGAAAATAAGTAAATGATCTACTCCATAGTAAATTAATCGTAACAGTTATCAATGGGAACGGTCTCTAGCTGCGACGTTGATCGTCATATACAAGATTACGACTAAATATTAATAAAAAATCTGGAATAAATCCACTCGACTTTCCCAGCCCTTGATATTTACCAAGCGTTTAAATAAATTTCATCCAACTCAATCGGATCTAGTGTTCAGGCACTAGTACACTTAAAATCATTTGAGTGTTGTTGTTGTTGTTGTTGCAACATGCATTCGGATATGTGTGCTTGGCCACGAGGAACCGCTTATAAATACACGTCAAAGAAAGGACAAACACAAGGGGGGGGGGGAACAAATGCCTTGGGGGAGGACATTTCTGGTTATCTAGCGCGTATTCACGTTACATCTGGAGAAAACCGCCCAAAACTCCAGACCGCTAGACAGACGGCCCCGCGAGAGGACAGACCTCTGTTCCTCCACTTGAGCCATCTCCCAATGTTAGTGGCTGTAACCACTGTGCTACACACCATGTGCGACACATTTGAGGCGCAACCCTTTCCCAATGCTGAAAAAGGGCAGCCGTTGCCATCCCTTGACTTAACTACCAGCAAGATGGCGGACGATCGAAACGTTCATCGCGTGCCACAGATCTAGAGACCCTTTTTTGACGCAGCTGGCTGTGCCGGGCACAGCCAGCTGTTCTATCCAGCTGTTCCCGCATTCTTCCACTTTTCAGCAGATGTCAGTGCTGTTAAAAATAACCGTGACAATTTTTTTACGGGAAATGACGTGCTAAAAAGTAAAGGATTCTCGTGGAGCTATGTCACCCGCAACTATTTTTATAGAAATCCAATCTATTCTTCGTGATTGGCAACAGTCAAAACGTCAGAGTTTGGTGTTCCCAGAGCGGTATCACTTCGCGTTAAAGGGTTATTAGAGCGCATAGACCACAATTTATAAGAATACATTTTACTGGCTGTGAAAATCTATAAGTATACAGACTGGCAGTGCGCACACAGCCAGCTGTGTCAAAAAATGGTCTCTAGATCTGTCCCACGCGATGAACGATTCGATCGACCGCCATGTTGTTGGTAGTTAAATCGAGCGATGGCAACGGCTGTCCTTTTTTTCAGCATTGGGCAGTCTATCCAACTATTTTCTATATCAATGCATTTCCATCGTATTCTCCAGTTTTCAGCAGATGCCAGTGCTGTTAAAAATAATCCTGACAATTTTACAAGTAATCGACAATTTTTACGGGAAATGACGTGCTAAAAGTATATTATTCTCGTGTAACTATGTCACCCTCACAAGTATTTTTGTAGAAATCAAACTTATTCTTCGTGACTGAGAACAGTCAAAACGTCAGTTTTGTGTCCTCACGGCGAGGACACCGCGTGTTAACCCTTTAACGCGCAGTGTTCCCGCTCTGGGAACACCCAACTCTGACGTTTTGACTGTTGCCAGTCACGAAGAATAGATTTGATTTCTAAAAAAATAGTTGCGGGTGACATAGCTTCAGTAGAATCCTTTCCTTTTTAGCACGTCATTTCTCGTAAAAAAAAATGTCACGATTATTTTTAACAGCACTGAGATCTGCTGAAAACTGGAAGAATGCGAGAACAGCTGGATAGATTGCCCATTGATGAAAAAAGAGCAGCCGTTGCCATCGCTCGCACAGCCAGCTGTCGTCAAAAAAAGGTGTCTAGATCTGTGACACGCGATGAACGTTTCGATCGCCCGCCATCTTGCTGGTAGTTAAGTCGAGCGATGGCAACGGCTGCTCTTTTTTCAGCATTGGGAAAGGGTTGTGCCTCAAAAGGTTAAAGGGTTAAGTGTTTGAAATATATTTAGCATAACCAAGAAAAGATTATCCCAGTGAAACCAACCACCTAATTACCTAATACAGCATCACAAGATTCAAAGAGAAAAAAAGAACTGTCGTAAATTTTTCCCAGGCGAATATATTTTTTTTTTCACTTTCAAACAGCAAAATTATGTTCTCTGACGAAGCGAGAGAAGAACTAATTATGTACTTCACTGAGGTCGAATTCACTTGGGTCTAATAGAAACCAATTAGTAAGAGCTTTCTTTTTTTTTTGGGAATTAGTTTACTTCCCGATTCTTCGCTCTTTCAAAGTAGAAGTTATACGTTCCCCCAGAACGGTCCTTTGTAAAGGGAAAAAAAAATGTTCGTATGTTGTACTATTACTCCGTTAGAAAACTAACTGGATGAACTAACCAGAATGAACTATGACTGAACTAACCTGGGTTGCTCTGGACGGCATTCAAAAACGGGACGCCATATAGTAGGTATTGCGTGAGATGGATAATTTCTGACACAAAATACACGTCAAATCAATATAGATTCGCGATTTGCGCGATTCTAAATAGCTTCCCGAGATGAAAATTAGGCACTTTTCTCGAGATTAAAAATAAATAAACTATTTTTTAATGGCCGTGGAGGATTTAAACACTTCAATTGAAGATTTCACGATATATGAATAGATTTTATTTCCATACTCTTACATGACCTTTTATCTATTTTTTTTAGTTATGTAATGGCATCATACAAGATTGTCAATTTCAAAAATAGAAACTGTTTGTTAAAATTAATTATTAGTCTTCCATCTGTCTTCTTTATAATCAAAACGAAGAGTACTATCATTTGGAATTAAACATATTTCCTTTTACAAATAAAAACAAAACTTTTTACTTTGGCATTAAAAAAAAATTAAAACAACCCATCAATAGGTATCGATAATATACCTTTATTCTCTTACTTTTAAATAACGTCTTCTACTAAGATTAGTATAATTATTTATCCGGAAAAACTTAAGGATATTAAACCGCTTTTACTGAAATCATAATATTACTTGTTTAGAAAATCAAGTATACTACAATCACTTCTGCTGAGACCCTATTTATTTAGGAAATAAACTTAATGCTTAAAATTTCTTCTAAGATCATTATAATTTATCAAATCATTAAATTATTTATTGTATAAAAAAAGGGACATTTGGCGTCCCGTACACACTTTTCGCGGGACGTGTCCTCTAAAGCCTTAGAAACGGGACGTCCGGGCTCTCGCGGGACGGTTGGCTACCTTACTCACAACTAACTAAACGGTAAGTAATCCCACGTTAGTAACGCCTGGGGCCCTACCACGATGCTATCGGAGAATATCAGTGACTGTGTGACTGATAGTTCTCACTCACGGATAGACAAATTCTTCGGATAAATAGCCGCGACTCTCCTTTTGGTGCTAGCACAATGAGTGTCGAGTCGGATAAAACAGGTGAGTATTTTTGTACCTGTTAGGTCAATCTCGACAGTGGAACCGATCAAGCAATCAAATCATACGGCTTTCTCCCCTTTTTCTTAAACGAAGGCATTGTCTTCAGAATTTCCGAGGGGTCAGGAGACATCCATCAAGGAAGGGGTGTGCTTTTTGACAGGATGAGTGATAGTCAACCGTGCCAGGGAAAGGGGTCCTATTGTTGAAGTGCTTAACACTCCATAATACACACCATAAAAACTCATCCATCTTCTACTCTCCGCTATCGGAGTGCAAGTTTTTGCCTTCATCTGATGTATCAAAAAAAAAAAAACAAAAAAACATAGCATTATTGCCGACAGTGAATACGTCATCGAAACGATTCCGATAGCTTCGTGCTGGTACACATCGGATGGTTATCGGATTGTGACGGCATAAGAAGGCTTGATTTATCCGTTACGAAAAGTTTTCCGAAACTATCGTGGTAGAGCCCCAGCAGTAGTTGCAACTGGCTCGTTGTCGAAATTACAACGAGTGTTAGACGCTCTATGCTTTCGGTCTTCTGCCTTAAAAAGAAAGCACAGTCCAGCAATAGAGAGTTACGAAATTTATAACGGGGTTTGCTTTTCTAAGGTTTAAAAAGAGAAAATTAATGTTCTGCACTCTAAATAATGAAAGTCTGCATATTATGGCAAGTAAATCGATTAATTAAAACACAAGTTAGGAATATTCAAAATTCTCACTGGATAGCATTGGGTTTTTTTTTCTTTTAGTCAAATATAGTAGGTAACGGCAAGCTGGTTTCAGTTTGGGGGACTTATTGGGTCATATTCGTGACTTACTTAATGACTTATCCTCTAATTTCGCTTCTATCGATCCAACGAGCAATAGCTGAAATTCATATGAACCCAATTTTTTTTTTTTTTTTTTTTTTTTTTTTGACCACAAGGGTTTCGCAGAACCTTCAAAGTTTTTTTTTTTTCTTAAAGCCCGATCACTTACTCATCAAGCATTCGCCACTACTAATACTTCGAAATACTGGCCATCTTATTATATGAGTACCCAATGGGAGGCCAGCATCACCACCTATGAAGGGACGGACAAGTTAGCATCCAAGCCTACACCAGGAATCGAACCCGGACGCAAAGCGTGATAGAAAGCTTCTTTAGCCACTACAACACCTAGGCGTCACTCTTTTCAGAGTGGCGGGGTGCAAATCTTGAATCACATTTTATATCTTGTATAAAGCTAGTCAAAGACTATAAAAATCTGGTGTAAATATATTTTTAGCCCTGTGCCCTCTTTCTGAATCGGACCCATGAACTACCATAAATCATTTTGATTAACAATTTTAACAACGATATGCAAAGAAAACTGAAGATTCAAGCAACGTTCTTCAATACGTTTTACCTGAACATTAATTGTACGGGAAATTCCACGTGATTCGTTTAATTAAACGATTTTACCGCAACGAAAACAATAGTCAAGTGATCTTAGATTTTACAAACAGCTCGTCGCTGCTCCAGATCGCAGGGGAATAAACATTTGTGTCTAGCTGTGTTCTAACTGCTGAGGACGTTTTATCAGATACTGACCATTTCCTTTCTTTGTCTGACAGACGATAATAGTGTTGTCTCCGTCTCACTTTAAATTCACTTCTTATAGTGAAAAGCCTAATTACAGAACAGCAGCGCAACTTTTTTGAAAAAGGAAATCATTGAATAGGGTTATCGGATGAAGAATAGAAAGGTGGGTTGTTATGACTTTGCCCGACTCAAAAAAATCCCGTTTTTTTTTTAAAGCCCTCTTAGAAAAAAACCAGGAAAAAAAATCATCTTTTTTTTTTTTCAAAGGTTCAATTTTAAAATACCTTCTTTAAATTACATAGCTATAGTATAATTCTTACTATCAATATAGTAGTTGTAATGTTCAGAATGACTTATTCTGGAGAAAATTTGTATCCCCTGAATTAAAATGAGTAAGGATTTTTTTTTTTTTTTTCTGTAATCCATAACAAAATATCGTTTTAAAACTTCTGATTCAACACTACAGTATTTTAATTTCATTGTTAAAATTATTACTAATAATCACTTTAACTATCTAAAAGCAAACCTTAATTGATTGTTATTTTGATTTAAATATTTTTATAAGATTAAGATTTATACAAATTTTAAAATATAATTGATTATTGTAATTCATTATTATTGATTTAAATATTTTTTCAACTATAATTAAATATTATTATCAGTCAGTTTCTTTAAGTTGTATTTAGTAATTAGTAAAATTAACCTTCTGAACCCCCATCTCCTTCCTTAGAAAAAACCATATAAAGCCTAAAACCCCTGAAAAAACACCCACAACCCAGATAAAACCACCAAAATTATGAAAAAACCTAGTGGGTTCGGGATAAGAAAAAAAACAACAAAACCTGGGACTGAACAAACCTGATGGAAGGCCGAATTAAATCATTCAAGTTGAGTTACGACGGACTCCGCCTTTCAGAGTAATATTTTCAAGAGTTCAAAAGGGGTTTATTTGAATTCGTATTCATTATCAGTTGAGAAAATTAAGAAGGAAAGTAAATCAAAACAAGCAAATAAAAATGAATTAATAATTTAGAACCAATATAAGTCGTGAAATAATTTTTCAAAATCAGTAAAATCTACCTGCAACATACAGATACGTGAATTTTCAAGAATATTGCGGATTTGTTATAATGGTCAGACTTCAAAGTTGTTAAGTACTTGCAATTTTTTTTTTTAAACAGTAAGTTTTAAAATATAGTTAAAGAACTGTTATTGTTTGGTAGACCACACAATTTAGAGCATCTCTGGGCCGAATCCGCGAAATGACCCCCCCCCCCCTTACCGGGAAGAAAGGGAGGGGTGAGGGTTATTTGAGTACCCCATAAGTCAGTATTTTGATAAAAATGAGTTTGCATCAAAAACCTATAATTTGTGGGTACAAGCATATTTACTTGAAAAATCCTGCAATTCAGGCCGATTTTACACCTCTAAAAAACAGATTATTGTTCTGTTGAGAGACCCTACACTTTTAAAAAACAGTTTTTTTTTTTCAGTTTTACACAAACCCCTATCTGCTGATTTACGGGTGCTTCTCAGATAAATGGTTCACTTGAAAAACTGTAACTTTAAAAGTTGTACGTCAAATGACAGTATGCGCTAAACATTTTAAGACGGGCTTCTTCATAGACTCACAGTACTGCAAAATATATAGGGTGTCCCAAAAAAGATGGTTAAGGACTTTAATTCCTAATCTATTAGAGATAGGTGGGCAGAGTAAATTGAAAAAAATGTTCAAAAGAAAGTCGGAAATAAGACTCCGTTAAGAAAAAAAATCCTCTCGTTAATTCACAGAAAGTTACGCTGTTTACATTTATATACTATCCCCGTACAAAAAAATTCTCAAGTAAAATGTTTGTATGTTACCCCATACACTCATGAGGTAACATACAAAATATGAGAATTATATCTTAAAAAGTGTCAAGAGATATGAAGATAAATATAACCCTGACTTAAACCAGTTTTCAATGGCTCTCGAAGTGAAAAAATCACGTCGATTGATCGCGTTTTAGGGGTCGTACAGAAATCACGAAAGAATATCTGTATTTTTACTTTCCGAACATGTACCATGTAAGGAAAGTATTGTAATCATGAAAAAATTCGAATTCAAGATTTTGGTGTATTGACACGTTTTGAGGTCTTCTGAATTCATTTATGCTATTTTTACGAGATGTATGTATGTATGTGTGTATGTGTGTGTGTGTGTATGTGTGTTTGTGTGTATGTGAGTGAACACGATAGCTCCATAACAGGGCATGCGATTGAGCTCAAATTGGGTATATATGTTATAAACCACCGTCGCAAGACCGGTATTGATTTTGGTGTGTATAGGACTTACAGTTTTTCTACAGGGCTACGACAAAGATTTCTTTTACATTATGGCCTATGGAGGAAAATTGTGGAAAGTGCGCTAGCGTTTAAACGATACATTCGATTGAGCTCAAATTGGGTATACATGTTATAAACCACCATTGTAAGACCGGTATTGATTTTGATGTTTATAGGACTTATAGTTTTTCTACAGGGCTACGACAAAGATTTCTTTTACATTATGGCCTATGCGGAGAAATTCTTGAAAGTGCGCTAGCGTTTAAACGGTACATTCGATCGAGCTTCAATTTGGTATATATGTTTGAATTATTCATCGATTAAAATTTATTTAAATGCTTGGTAATGATCTTAATCGTAAGTGTTCGGAAAGTCGAGTGGAGTCACTCCAGATTTTTTACTCTAGCAATGAACATTTCAAAATCATGTATAGTCCCCGATCACCTTTGTTTAAAGATATCTCTGAGACGTCTTATGATATACTCGTAAACGGGACACATTTCACTAATTGGAATTTTTTTTTTCTGTGCGGGTCGTATAAAATTTAAAAAAGTTTAACTTTACGAAAATTAACAGAGGAATTTTGTCTTAACGGAGTCTTATTTCCGATCTTATTTTGAACATTTTTTTTTCAATTTATATCGCCCACGTATTTCTAATAGATAAAGAATTGAAGCTCGTCCACCACCTTTTTGGGACACCCTGTGTAATGAAGACCATTCTACGCCAAGGTCATGTGATCATTTCCGATAGAATGAATGCCATCATAAATAAGGCGGACAAAGAAATCTCCAAGCACTGTTCATGTCCTAACGAGAAAGTTCTTTATGAGTCTAAACATTGCGAAAACGATATTGTTTACTTTTTTAAAAGAGTTGTGTCTGGTGTAGAACATCGAATACATCTATCAACCAGAATGGTGAATTGAAGATGGAAGTTTCTCAAAAGAGTTGCTTGACCCTGATCTGGCAACAAAATCGGGCCCAGCTGACCCACTATCACTGCCAACCTTGGCCTTCATAATTTTATGAAAGACAACGGAGAATCATCACCACCGTATATCTCAAACTCTCCTTTTAGCTCCGCCATTATTTCAGTTCCCCTCCATGGATTCGAGTGTCCATTGTGGTATGCTAATACGGGCCCATTACGCAGGTGGTTGGCTGCCTATTCGGGCAAAAGTGGGTCAAGTAGCCGGTGGTCTTCTTCACAGGATGTGTGATTTCGGGAATGAATCGGAACTTCCGAAGAAATTACCTGGCGGATTGAATTTCGCGTTACAATTCATTACATTCATTCTGTTATGCTACCGATGATTTCCGAATGAGGTTAGTGCAGTTAGCATAAAATGAATTGATTGCGTACTTGTTTCAGCTGGTGGGAACTATTTATTAAATCGCGCTGCAATTATTTAGGAAATTATATTAGGAAAGCTGTAGTTCTGATGTATTTAAATACAGTTTTGTAACAAAATTATAAGACCACTGTGGATTTTGTGATTTTTACTATAAATAGTAGAATTAAATAAAAATTAAATTAGGTTGATTTTAATAAATGAAATATACAATATATGTATATTATTTTTAAGAGATATTTAAATATACTAATTATTTTATCAAAAATTTAAAATTTTTCCAATAAAAAAACTGTAACAAAATTATAAGACCAATAGTTTAATTTTTTTTTTAATAAAACTAAAATGATTTGAACCACCATTTTTCTCAATAACTTCAAATACTCGATTTTTCATTGAATTAATTAGGTTTTCGAACAAAAATTTGGGAATTTTGTCCCATTCATCCACGATAGCTAGTTCCAATTCATACACCAGAATCATACTGACGGTTATTTGCATGCACTTGACGAGCCAAATGGACCCAGAAGCACTCGTTGGGATTCAGGTCTGGACTACGGCTTGGCCAGTTTAAGACCTCGATTCTTTCTTTTTGAAACCAGTTTTTAGTTGATTTAGACACATGGCATGGCGCATTGTCTTGCTGAAATTTCCAGATTGGTCCTCCTAAAAATGGGCCAAAAGGTATAAGGTGTTGGTAAAGCAGTTGTTGATAACAAATGGAGTCCATATTTCCAGAAACTTGCTGCAGATCACATTTCCCATCATATGAAAAAGCTCCCCACACCATCACAGAGACACCACCCATCTGAATACTGAAGAAATCCCGAGGTTCCGTTCGTAAATCATGCCAATAGTAAATATTACCGTCCGGGCCATCCAAATTAAATTTTTTTTTCGTCGGAAAAAATAATATTTTCCCAAGTAGCATCCCATGTCATGACTTCCTTTGCCCACTTCAGCCTTTGTTCTTTAGGATGCTTTAACAGTCTTGGCTTTCTTCTTAATTTCCTAAGAGTAACATTTGAATTTGACCGTAAAGTGCGCCAGACTGTCATGTGTGAAATAGTTTTATTTGTCTGCTGTGTTATTTCACGAGTAGGCAAGTTCTGTTTCGTTGCAAGCTTGAAAATTTGTCTCTTATCGCGAGCTGATACTTTATTCTTTCTGCCAGATCTTTTATATTTTCCATAAAAATCTCTTTTACTTAAAACATTATGAATAGCAGTTTTAGAACGTTTAAGCATCTTACTTATTTCACGTTCCGATTTTCCAGAGCCCTTATAAAACAAAATTTTTCGAACTTCTAGTTCAGATAATTCTCTTCCACGAGGCATTGTGAATTTCCTCACAAAAACAAACAAATGAAATTCTATTTTCTTTTACATTATCGTTTGGACTTTTTTGCGATGTAAAGTTACAGTTTATCTACGATTTTGAAAGAAAAATTAAAATAGTTCTGAAAACGCAGACGATTTTAAATAAAAAAGTAAGTGGTCTTATATTTATGTTACACCGAGATTTCAAAAAATCGTTTGCTGTGTGAAATTAACTCAATTTTTTTCCTTTCTGCGATTTATTTGAGAAAATATAACTTTTTTCAATTGCTTCAAATTTTAAAATTATTCATTCTATGCAGTGTAATATTAAAATGGGTGATTTTTTGGGTGGTCTTATAATTTTGTTACACACTGTACGATGAAGTTGCATTACGTTACCACATCAACAAAAACTGTAGAGGTAGACGTTTTTTTAAAAAAGAATCTATTTTATAGATTATTTAAAAAATAGAATTAGATAGAAAAAATAGATTCTTTAAAGAATCTATTTTATATATTCTTTAAATTAATTACTGACGTAAGTAGAATATCAAAGGTATTCTACTCAGTAATATTCGGTTAGTTTTAAACATGCAATAAATATCATAATATAAAAAATAATAATAATTACTTTTATGTACAGTAATACCCCGAACTTAAGTAATTAGAGGGACCGAGTGATAAGCCCGTATGTCGTATTCTCATACGTCGAAGTATAATTTCGCACATAAATATGTACAAACAAATCAATAATTCAGAAAAAAATATTTAATAAAATCTTAAATAATACATATGTATAACAAATTATATTATTAAAATCGTAAACCGAAGTTATTTTGGACGTAAACAAAAGACGAATCGAGGAGGTTTGAAAATTACATAACTCCGGGTTTGCGTAAGCCGAGGTATTACTATATTTATTCCTTTAAAAAGTCCCTCGCTCAAGGCGCTCCTCCTTAGGCAGATAGCTCTGGAGTAGTTTTACCTTAATACACAATATAATAATATACGATTTATGTATTTATTTAGCTTTCCTAATATTATTTTCTCTTTTGGCGAGATCTATTTGAAACTACTGTTTGTAAAAAAAGCTTCCTTAAACACATAGACAAAATTTGTTTGCCAGAAACAAACATCTTTGTTAAATAGCTTTTCGATTAATTTATGAAACATATTAATTACCTAGTTATTAAACGAAATAAATCATTTTTAATTGAATATAATAAGTTACGCCGGTCACTTGGTGTGAATTATCATCATAATTATTCAGAACGTTCAATGCTGAGGCACTTCCATCACAAGCTTTTCCAGTTCAGGTCGTTTTTTCAAAATCTGACACGTTGCATGAAACGTGTAAGTAGTTCCCTTAGAATATCAAGAATAATTCATTTTAATTTTTTATTTTCATACATAGTTTTGGAAGTTATCAAGTTGTTAGTTGACTGCGCAGTAATAATATCTTTCAGTTCCACTGAATAAAATATATTATTAATTTTTTAACACACTTCTGTGCTCTAATTGCAGTAAATATACATCGATTACTACAATATATATATATATATATATATATATATATATATATATATATATATATATATATATATATATATATAATGTTATTTCTTTGTACTGTACCATGTACCCTGTTGAGAGAGAGAAAATGGTGCAGGTAACATGCGTAGTGCTTTTACAGGAACATCCTGCTATCATCTCATTACGCCCTATTTCAAATAAAACAAAATCTGATTTACGCTGTTAAGGATTAGAGTAGAATGTTGTTCATGGAATATAGTGTTCGTAGAATTTATAGTTCTTTTGCAGAAGAACTCAAAAGAATTCCATTCCATTACGATCTACGCGTCATGCTGAAGTAGTGGAGTATATAGATATTAGTTTTTGATTGACAGTCCTCAAGAAAAGTTAAAATAATTTAAATCTATGTAAAATCTCGCTATAACCAACCTCAAGAGACAGAAAATAAAATTCGTTAAGGTAAAATTTACTTATGGCTGCATTCGTACAACATAACTTTTTAAAAATAGAGATACTTTATTTGAGTAATCCATAAAAATGAAGTTCATTTTATTATGCGGAATTTTCAACCTACAGTCGAACCCACTTAATGAAATATCGGTTAAAGGAATATTCCGCTCATTGAAGTAAGTTTTCAGTGTACCAAATATTAATAATTAATTAATGTAATCCCGAGTAATGGAATAAATTACAATAAATTAGAATAAATGATTACAATAATTATTATATAAATAAATTTATATGTATAAATAATAAATTGTATATTATATTAATATTATAATATAATATTATAATATTATTATTAACACTATTATTATTAAATTATATAAATAATTAATGCAAAAATAAATTTATTAACTAACTAACTAATTATTATAATAATTATATAAATTATTCAATTTTCGTGACAAATTGGCTATTCCACTAAGCAGGTTCGACTGTATATATGGTTGTTGTTGTTACCCACAGGAAGGAGCCTACTCTTAGGGTTTACTCGTCTGGGGTCTCCTAATCTGAAACCAACTTCGAGAGACGTGCAACTGGATCGGCATCCACAGAGGTATCATTTCAACAGAGACGAATCACGAAGAGATTCTACGCGCATGATCTTCCTTTAGCGTACACGGTTCCACAGCAGTCAAGTCGAGAGAGGTTGGTACCTTTCCGGACACTGATCGGACCCAACGCTGATTCACTGCTGTTTTAATGGGAACCGAGCTTCCAACAACTGAGCCAGTGCGGGACATCATATACAGCGTATTCTATAAAATTGACCTCGGCCTTTATTAATTACTGGTCATAGACATATATGATAATTAAAAAGTTTCGTTAAAGAATTACAGAACTTTATTAAATTATCCGTACTCCTCAGAAACGTAATTTTCGGTCAAAAAATCGATTTTTCAATTTTGATGAAATAATAAAATTTGATCTTTTATCTTTCTAAAACCACAGCAGAGATATAGCAATTTGAAAATTAGTAGCTCTGAACTAAATAAAGTGTATATGAAAGTTGTTTTTAGCGTTTTCTCAAAATGAAGTTTTCTCAAAATGACGATTTATTTATCCCAAAACATCATAACTTAAAAACCAATGCATTGAATGGGATGAATTTTTGTTTGAATGTTGTTAACATAAAGTAATAATATTTCAATTTATGGCTGTTTGTATTTAAAGTTCTTGGCTGTTTTCGCATTCCTACCATATTCATACAGATTTACTGTTCCAGCTTCTCATGCAGCAGGAAAAACTTCTTGATAATAGTTTATTGACTAGATTATATTATCATTAATCTTATGCATTTTACAGATTTTGAATGTGCAAGTAATTTTTCGAGTTATGGTGTTTTGCAGAAATGCAAAAATTTAAATATTTTTTTGTCTTTTCCTGCCCCATTTTTTTTTTTCAGATATTTGATAACTTTGTTTTAAATGATTATCTCATTTTTTCTTAAATTTAATGATAAAATATAGTTTTAAATGTAAAATTTTTAAAATAAGTCTCCGCAGGTGTACGAATAATTTAAATCGATAAAAATTTTATCACAGCTTGGATATTTTCGAGAATAATATCGAAAAGCAACATTTCAGAGTGTTAAACGCCCCAATCTGCCAAAGATTATGTATCAGAATATACATAGAACTGTTTCAATGGCAACCGAAAGGGAAAATTAAAATACATTATGCGCATGCGTGAATCACTAAAGAATTTCCAGAGACTTAAAAGTTTCCATTCGAGCTGTGCCAAAATTTTCATTGGGTTAAATTTTAGTGAGTATAAAATTTAAGTTTTTATAGGACCCTCTTACAAAAATTCCCTCTTAGTAAAATGCTATAGAGGATTATACTAGAGAGGTAATGTACAAAATTTGAGCAATTTTTTCCGCAAAAGTGTCAGAGATTTGAAAATAAATATATGCTAATTTAAGCCCCTTTTCAATGCCTCTGGAAAAAAAAATATTATGTCGCGTGAGTGTATTTCAGGGGTAGTACACAAATCACGAAAGGAAGCGTTTATAGCATGATTTCTATAAATGTTTACATTCAAATTTATGTATAGCCCCTCGCACACTACTTTGTTTAAATATATCTCTGAGACTTTTTTATAATAAAAGGCTGAAATTTTTACATCATCTAATTAATGTTACT
Source organism: Cheiracanthium punctorium (assembly GCA_038373885.1). Classification (NCBI taxonomy): domain Eukaryota; kingdom Metazoa; phylum Arthropoda; class Arachnida; order Araneae; family Cheiracanthiidae; genus Cheiracanthium; species Cheiracanthium punctorium. The sequence continues at coordinate 46,393 of JAWZYV010011936.1, read as the reverse complement.
AATTTTACAAATAGGGATTTTTTTTGAACGGGCCCATATAAATTTTGCATTTACTCAAATTTAAAGCCCTAGAAAATTTTTGATCAATTTAATAGAATTCCGAATCTTTCTTTTTATTTATTTATTTTTTTTTAAATATAACTTTTTAATCTATTACATTTGCATATGATCAATATTTAAGGAAAAATAGCCGATGTTGGTGTTTTTGGAGCACCCAGTATATCGTAACACAAGGAAGTTCATTCGTTGCAAATTGCAATAATGCAAAGTAACTTAGCAAAAACAAATTATTTTTTATGTGGCTCGTTTCTCATCCTCAATATGCCACTTCAGAGTATGTTTTTAGTGAAAATAAAATAGGTATGAAAAAATTTCAAATACATCTATTTCCAAGAGCAGTCGTTTTAAATAACTGGGTTGCCCTTAAGAATTCTTGAATATTTGGGCTACTGTCCGAGTGTATTCATTTCACAAATAACTACGTACTTATGCAAATTATTTTTTTGCTTACTTGAGATCTAGGAGAAAATCAGTAATAAGAGCTTGTAGACATGTTTGGATGTTTCGAATTCTGCATAATAGTAGTTGTTTTTCAACTAGAGAGAGAAAATTATCAGATGGAATCTTTTCCCACAAGTCTAATTTTCTGCTACGTTTTATCTACAAAGAGATAATAAAAATAGTTCAATGCAAAATAATGTAATAATTATGTGCAATCGCCATGTCTTTAAGAAAGATTATATTTATTATGACTTATTTGCGAGTAAGTAAAACAGTTCTGTCTGTTATATGATTAAAAATTGCATAAAATTAATATTTTTTTAACTAGCATTATAAATTTACTTTTCTAATTTCAGAATATATATTTTTTTATTAAAAATATATTCTGAAATAATTTTGTTTCATTTTTTGAAATTTGTAATTAGTTCTCTCAGAACATTTGGATTATGATACACTTTTCAACATAATTAAACAAGAAAGGCAAATACGGCTCTATCATAGATTACGATGCACTTTCCAACACAATGAAACAATATAGACAAATAAGACTGACACATGAATGATGATACACTTTCCAACGAACTGAAGCAAGAAAGCCAAAAGGTCCGACGAATGAATTATGATGTACTTTTGAACATGATGAAGCAAGAAAGACAAATACGGCCCACTCATGGATTATGATCACTTTACAACATAATGACATAAAAAAGACAAATGTCGTCGACGCATGAATTATGATACACTTTTAATACCTAGCGTTTTAGTGTTTACTTAAAATATAAAGTATTTCAGATTTTTTAAAATAATTTTTTTGAACTAAAATCTTCTTAGACGCTTTTATTTAATCACACGATACGTTTATGTCAGGGCCAAGTCTTGTTATAAATATTTCCATAATTTCCCAATCTCAAAAACTTGAAATTTTGAAGAAGTATCAAGAATAGATGGCAATAAAATATTTCCAATAGTGTGTTGAGCGTGAATAGCTCTCTTATAACAGCACATACAAGAATTTAAATACACTACAGTCATTTCAGAGAAGCTCGTCTGTTAATCTCAATTTAAGGATGAGAGAAGAATCACCTGATATTGGTATCGTTTGACAGCTCCTACTGCCACCAGATAGAATTTTTAGTTTCACAATCTCCAACTGAGCTGAAATTTTGCATACTAATGTATCTTAGATAACAGTACATGAATCAGCCAAAAAATTGAATTGTGCAAGGTTTTTTACACCTAGGTTGAAACTTCTTGGAGAAGTAAGACACACCTAGATCATCCGGAATCACACAGGCATATAAAATGTCAAACGCCGTCTTCATAACGCTATTAATACATACACCGTCTTCATACATGCTATTAATGATTACTTTATAAGAAAAGATGGAGCATAAGCTAGATTTTTTAACCACTTCTAATTTCTTTCATAAACAACAGGATTATGCTCCGACTATTGCATTATAAATATCATAAAATGTTTCTGGACAAGCTTGAGTAAAAAGCTTTTTGTGAGCGATCAGTTTATCTTTTCCTAATTATAGTCAGAATGTTGACTATTACTTCATCTCGATTTTCATAGTGATTATTAATTGGTAGATAAAGAGAAGAGCTGGCAAATCAAATTCTTGATTTGCTTGAAACGACAAATATCTGAGTCGTTTAGGTCCTGCTTACATTTTCATTACTCCGGTGATGAGACATCCTGTATACCTGTTTAAAACCCGATTTTAACCTTATTTAATCTGTTTTAGCCGATATAATAATTTTATATCCCTCCATCTTGGGTGTGGGTAACAACTGTTGATGTGTGATTTCGATGTACAATCTAAAATGTCAAAAATTACATAATACAACCTTAATGAAAAATTATTCTCTCGTGCGTGCATGCTCAGATTGCCAAAAGCACCTGAGTACGCCTTTCTGTCATTTTCTACTAAAGGAATCGTCTGCAGATCTGTTTCAGCAGCAATATCAATAGAAAATGATAATCTATTATATTTATGCTTTGATCGCCAAAATGTGTGGTAAGGGTCTAACCGGAAAGTATCCTTAATTTAAACCTATTGCAATATATGGATCGTTTGATCTCCACTGGATAACGTTCGAGAATTTTGGTTTCCAGACAAGATTAATTGGCGAAGTTACGAATTTTAAATGAATTAATTTTTAAAATAAAAGTGTTATTTAAATTTATTTTAATACCTATTTTTTGTATTCACACATTTTAATTATTTATAAAAATGTCGTTAAACAAGGATATAAATAACACCCACTCTCCTCTTTCTTGGCTATTATTTATCGTGGACTGTAATAATTTCCAATAAGCTTCTGGACGTTGGATTTTCATTAAATCCAATTCAAATGTCAGCATCCAGAAATTTACTGGAGATTTCTTTCATAAACAACGAATCAATAATACATTTCACAATAAACTTAGACTGTTTCCCCACTTGCCTAGGAAATTTAACTATGTATTTGTACAAATGCATGTATGTGTGTTCATATATATATAGATAATTCCATATACGAAATGTAGAAAAAAGCTAAATGAAAATAATAATAATAAACTTAAAATGAATTCCCCGACAAGGAAGGAATCAGAAAAATCTAATAATCTTAAAAAGAATGAAATTTGCAAATAATATTTAAAGCTGAAATAGTAAAACATAAACAATTTTGCTTAAATCATTAAAATAATTTAAGAGTTTACTCAGCAATAGTTTCGAAAGTTACTACAGTCATTTTGCAAGAATAAGGTATAAACTAAATCCAAATTATAGGATAAATCGCTGAGTAAAAACATTAATAAAAATGTCGGAGTGGAAGGGACTGTTGTGAAAAACAGAAAAGGCAAGAAAATAATTGTTTGTGCATTTCTTTTTGTAAGGATTATTATTTATAATTGCTTCAGCATGCTAGACCAATTTCAGAGTTAATGGCATGAATCTATCTTTAATTAGAATTCCTTTAAGTATCTAGAAATGAAAACTATACGTAGTAAACTTTTATAGCTGCAGGTACTAGCAGATTTTCATCTTAACGAAGATTCTCTGGTCAAAGGAAAAAGCATTATTATTTCAAGCTAGAAAACATAAAGCTAAATTTTAAACTTATGTAAAAGCGGGTGGAAACTGAACATCTGAGTGAATGTATTAGCCAGGAAAGCATTTCTAAAACAGTAGAATTCAGCTTTTATAAAGTTCTCTGATGATACTGGAGCGGGAAATTATGGGTTAAATTTAGATGTGATCATATATATTCGAAGCAATTTCTGCTGCTGATTAACCACCAATTTTGAAATCGAAAGAGAATTCATTTTTTTTAGAAATACTTTTCTCGATATTAATTTGATTGCAATGTTTAATGAGGTTCAAAGAAGTATGATAAAGGGTAAAATGCGACGGTTTCTACATAACGACTGTATTTCATATTGATGAAGAAAGCGAACAGAAAATTATTCAAACATTCTAAAGAATAACTATTCGAGAGTATAACATAGTATAGAAAGATAATGCCTTTAAATGAAAAAAAAAATATCAAGAGGATTATTTCAAACTATTTTACGTGACACTGGGAAAACAGAGAACAGATGCCTCAGAGTCCGCACTGTGTACAACTATAAGTGTTTTGTGTGAGTAACATCTAAATGGCTTAAAAAAATACTTTTTTCAAAATGATTTTGATACTTCAAAATATTTTTAAATGTATTTTGCGATTTTAAAATTACGAACGTCTGAAAGAGTATTATTTAAAATAATTTTGGGGCGATTTTCACGGTTGGCTATGCCGACTGTTCTCTTGATTTGGTTTGCATAGTAGGTTGGGTATGGACATAATAAAACACCCTAACTCAAATAGTTCGGTATTCTACGTCCACGTAATGAAAAATAGGTTGTTCTTTTTTTATGCTCAAAGTTTAGTTATTATGAGTATTAGTATGAATACACACGAAAACTCGGTATCCTTTTTAGCCTTTCTTAACTATTAGTTTTTGAGTTTTTCGTACGAAGTTATCTATCTCCCCAAACATTTTTAGAAATGAGCTTCTTCACTTGTAAAACTTTGCAAACCGAGATTAGAATACATAATTTGTTTCCTTTTCACATTAGAAAGCATTTTCCAAGTCCAACTTGATATTGAATTTCCAGATCTTCATAATGAAAATATTTTTATACATTTAAAACATTGTATAGCGGTGGCTTTATGCAAAAAAGTTACCAGAATTGAAGTTGCATCGCTGTCTACCCTGAATGTCTATTGCTGTTATTTTTCTACATTTCCAATATCTTTATGTCAACAAATGGTCTCACTTTATTTAATTTATAAATTTTATTGCTGATATTTTGAAATAAATTATTTCACTGAGGCGTTTATTTTCATTATGAAGGCGGAAATTTTCCTTTCCAGAGATTTATAATTAGTTCGCGAAAAACGTACTTATGTGTGATTCGCAAGCAATGTATAAAAATAGATTTAACTTTTAATTTTTTTACAGCATGATAGTATTTTAGAAATTAATTTAATTTTACACCTGTAAACTTAAAATGCTTTAAAAAAATCATATTATTTACAATGAGCAAAAGAAAGAAATTATTTACTGTAGCAGAACAACAATTCATGTGGTTGATTTAGTGAAATATTTTGTGAAGTTTTGACAAGACGAAAAGTTTTCAGTTTTTTCAACAAAGTCGTCTAACAGTGTATTTTCTGAATTATTCTTACTTCTAATTTGATAGCTAGTGCATTAATTTAATTTGCTCCAAAGGATTTAAACATCATTTGTTGAAAAGCTCGAAATGCACAAGTTATATAATAAATATAACTTGTGCATTTCAGCCATTAAATAACAGTATGTTTCTGGGCTGTTCTAAATACAGTAGTAATCCCTTGTATTCAAGAGTAAACATCTAGAGAAATTTTAAACATTTTAAATACAATAACAGCCTTAGGGTAGAAGCAAGGCCTTAGAAAACAAGCAAAACTATTTAACCGCTCCCAGTCAAAATATTTAGCTGCTAAGCCGTCTGGGTACGTCTTGCAACTGTTATTTTTGCGTATTAAATCCTTTGTTATTGTTTGATTGTAATTAGAGGGGACAATAGCGATTACATGCTTCCCTAATCACATTTCTGTGACACAGGCACCCGATACAGGCACCGCCGGTCGTGTATGTCAGTGGTCATTGTGTGGCCTGAATATCGAGTATATTAGACATTAATAAACTTTCTGAGAACATTTTAATTGATATAATGAATGATGTAGATAGAGATGGAACCCATGAAACAATTACTTTAGAATTGCAGTATGCAATTCAGCATACGGATCTATATGTCTATAAATATGCAATTCGACATACTAAGGGAATTTAGACCAGGACTTTAAACACGATTTTGTAAATTGCTTCTAAATGAGTGTTATTCGGTTATTGTTCTATTTGTATAAGAATATACTCTTTCAAATAATAATGCCTATTAATGAACTGATAATTTGAAATGAATTTATCCCGTCTCTTAGATGTGTTTTTAGTATTCTTGATTTTAATTTAGGGAAACAACGCCCTAAATGTGATTACTTTCGTCAAAAATGTATTTCTTTTGCACCTGCTTTATTCATCAAATTTTGCTTAATTTATTACAGTAGTACACATAAAGTATGCATGCACCCCGAGTTAACAAGTGATTTACACAATTTAAGTTTAAAAAAAAATCTGTCTTATCGGTACTTTTTATTTTTTCTCACCTATGTTGGATAGGCGTGAATTAAACTTTTCATTGAATTAATCTATTATCGCCCAGCGTCCTCTTTTGAGGACAGTCCCAAAAATACATAGGCATTACTTTATCTTCCTGTTTTAATTTGTCGAATGGTAAATTTGATTTCTACGAAGTACCTACTCATCGACAACAAAGTAAAATGTAAATGTTTACCTCTTTTATTCCCACTCTCTAGAAAAAGAAATTCACTCTACATAGCACTATTGCCGATTTATCACTGCAGGCATCAGCATCAGCTTAAATTGAAAAATGTGATGAAAATAATTGGACGCTAATGAAACTTTCGAAGGGATCCTAACCCATATTTACGCGAAGTTTTGGAGAAAACCAGCTAATGGGTTTAATATTTATTTATAATTTCAAATTTGTTTTGAGGTGTGTATTCGATTTTAATAAGTTGACTTACGCAATAAAAATACCGATCGCATAAATTAGGTATAATTTTCTGTTGTTGCCTTAATATAAAGCTACACAAGATCTATCTGCCTAAGAGGGGTGGTGCCTCGGACAGATGTCTTTTTAAGGGGTTCTAAAAACATTTACGCTGCATTTGGAGAAAATCGCCCAAAACATCAGACCGTTCGATCGATAACTGCGCGGTAGACGAGAAGCCTGTATCATCACACTTCACACATTTACTAAAGTTCATTGTCTCTTCCCCTCGGCCATTTGGGGACCTGAATGAATTATAACGTAAGACACATTTTATAAAGTGTTTATGTATTAAACAGATTCATAAAGTCAATCGAGAAAATATTTTATTGATTCATAAAAATTGCTTTGTTCAACTAGCTCCAAGAAACTTTTATTGAATTCAACAAAACATTTCTTTTGGTGTAATCCTACTTATATTATAAATGGGTAAGTCTGTCAGTTGGCATGTTTGTTACTCATCAGTCTAAAACTGCTGGAAGGACTTAGATGAAATTTGGAATGGAAATAGCTTATACGCTGAATTAACACATAAGCTACTTTTTATCCACCCCTAACGCTCTTACTGCGATTTTCATAGATTTCTAAATTTTGTGGCACATTCCAAGGTATGACACGAAACAGAATATCACTCTGGCGAACCGTGGGTAAATGAAAATAAGTATAATATAGTTGTACTGTGATTGATATAATGTAATTCAATTTAGTGAAACGTTAGCTAGCCTTACAAAGTAAAATTATATGCATTTATGAAAAACAAAACAGATCAGCGCATGAGGGATTGACATCAGCTGACAATTGTTTGGGGAAAATTGTGCCATAACACTCAGGAAACGCTGGTCTACACTACTGGTAGTGTAATAAAAATACAGAAACAACATTTTAGTGCAGCGTTTTTCAAATTTCATCCAGTCCGGACAGCCTTTATAAGTCACAATCTTGTATGGACTACATTACTTACTATCTTACAAAACAAATGTATATCTTTTTATAAGCATATATAAAAAGTATGTCGGTTATATTAATAAAACGTAAACAAAACCTGAAAGTAACATTTTCAATTCAAATAAGTCTAAAGAAAAGTATCGCTGCCACATGATGAAATCCCTTGAAACATTGTATATTTGTTGTATCTGAAGCATGACAAATCCTTTGTTTCTTCGATACGTGTGTTTTACCTAACAAGTTATTTAAAATCACTTAGGAAATATTAAGAACAATTTAAATTCATTCAATTTTCTATAAAAATAGCAACAAAAATAATGATGCTATATGTAACGGGCAATTGCACCTGTTATGCATAATTTATAAACACCGTTTTTTAATGGTTTCCGTGGGCCTGCTGACGGTTAAAGGCATATTTTTTCTTGCTTTTTGGCCTATTTTTGTAAAGAACAATTTGGAAAGTTTTAATTTGTGATTAAATTGTTTATAAAACGGTGTTAAAAAATATGGAGGACAATCTCCGTAGCGAAACATACACTGATTAAAAATTTTCTATTGCAACATCTAGTGTGGATACAGTTTATTTTTATCAAATTTAGATATAAATATAAACTTGCAAAGTGAATTTTTTGCAAACGCATATATTTTTTAATTCAGTACTAACAAATAAAAGTATGGAAAACATTTTACATACTTCAAAGCCTATATACTGTAACAAACCAAAAACAGTTTTTATATGATATATATATATATATATATTTAATATAAATATGATATATATATTTAATTAAAATATGAGATAATTTTTTTTGTCTGATGTATAATTTTTTATTGCAAAAGTTTTTTTTAACACTTTTTTTGCACTAAGTTTTTTTTTTTTGGGGGGGGTGTCAAAATTAAATTTTGAAGGAGTCAAAGAGCCCCTGCAAAAAAATGTCTGGGTACTGTATTGGAATCAACTTTGAAAATATTGTTGTCCCTTCTTCAGGTGTTTAATATTAAGAATACTATTTTTTCAAACCACTAAAATACAACTGATTAAAGTATATATTTTATGCTATAGAACATTCTAAGTTTTAAAAAATATTGATTCCTATTTTATTTCTTATTCTATTAGCACCAGCGCTTGCGTATATACACACACATATGTAATCACAGCACCAACTATTTTATTTGTTAATTTTTTACATTTTTATTTCTCGCCTAATTTATTTAAAAGCTATTTTAAAAAATCCAGCACTCTAGCAATAAAACTATTATCTTCGCATAATGAAAAAAACATCATATTTCAAAATTCAATATGCTATTCAAACTTTACTTATGAAAGCTCTTTACAATTCCGACAGTTTACAAGTTTAAAAAATAGCAATGTCGAACAAAAAATAGTTTTTAAAACTTATTTAAGGTGATATCAAACAACGAATTTCATAAAAGACAATTGGAATTATTTTTAAATATCCTTAGTTTTTTTTTTTCTAAAGAAGTAATACACTCATCATCACTGAAAACGCTATTAACTTTTATAACTCCGAATAAAATTTATGACGATCGTTCTTTATTTAAATGGGATTTGGAAAAGTTTAATGTCACTTTAAGAAACCATTAAATACGAAAACTACTGTAGTTTAAAAATGGAAACAAAAGCCCGTTGTTCTACTACTATGTATGTTTTTCAGAAGCGATGCCTAATAACGGTAAAAAAAAAATCGTTCATTTCGAGTATATTTTAATCAAGTAACTTAGGCATATCAAATTAAGATTGATTCAAACTAATATCGAACCTAAAGTTACTGGCGACCCACAAAAGAGGGAAATCAGGACAATTTGGGATTTAATAATGCATAATGAATCATTTTCCGAGAGAAGTATCTGGTTTTGGAAATACCTCAGCGGATTTCCAATTATGTAAAGTCGTAGATGCTCTCTTTTATACCAATTCAGCGGAACAGGATTAAAAAGAATTACTTTTATTAATCTGTTGTTCTTTAGTAATATTTCTGATAGGAAATTTGGGTTCAGTGGATACATTTATGTTAAATTGCGTAGAGAAAATAAATAATGTATCTAATTTTTTAACACTGTAATTTTTTATGAATACGAAATTTGGTAAGTTTTTTTTAGCGTTTTAGAGTTATAGATTGGAGAGCAGTTTTGCCAAAATTCGTAACTTACATTACATTCGTTACTTTTCATACATCCCGCGTGATCTCGAATACAAGAGATATCCATAAAAATCTTGCTGTAAAATACAACTCTCACGAATACCTAAAAATCGATTTCAGAAAATATGGAATATAATCCTTTAAGGAGGGTAGACCTGAAAAACGGGGGAGTGTCTTTTTATTTTCGACACTGTCTGACCAATTGGCTTGAAATTTTCTACATCGATAGATTCAATTCAGAAAATATTCATTAAAATGTTGCTTAAACAAATCAATGTTTTGAAAATTTTCGGGAAAAAAGTGTGTATTGTGTTAAAGAAAACCTGCATGAGGTGCATCTGCCTATGGAAGGATACCTTGGGCGTAGAAGTTTTAAGGGGTTCATACGCGTATTTACGTTACCTCTGGAAAAAACCATCCACAACATGAATTGCGCAGCAATCGATGTCTATTTTAGTCAGTTACAGCATGAAGAGACTGACATGCTAATAGACATACGGACGAATAAAAACCATAAACAAATTTTATATAAATTTTTAGAAGTGTTGAGCGGAAAACTACTACAACGGTCATAATTTTCTGGTATTAGAAGATTAAGTAATTCTTTTTTTTTCTGGCTGTATAAACAGCCTAGACTATTATAAATGCGTACAATGTGCTCGCATGTCTGCTAAATAACGTTGCGACAGTTGACTCTTTTCGCATCACTGTCTGTCTATTTCAAACAGTTTTGTATTTCGAAACGATGTCATGATTCAAGAAGTTTTATTTTCTGATTACCATCTCCCTGATTTTATCTGCCGGATATTACAGAAGCTATTTGCAACAGAAGGATTAAAACGTTTGAACCTTCTCAAAGAATGTTAACACAGTGTTAATGGCCTATTTTGTTTTTTAGATTTCAGTGAATATTATAAAATAATTGTGTTTTAAGGAAAGATGATTAGTTGAACACGTAACAAGTTACTTAAGAGCTTAAAAGTAACATTTTATTTATTTGCATAGGAACTGATACGAACAAAGTTTCGATTTTCGAAACTCTCAATTTAGTATTGTTACTAGATTATAAAGTTTTATTTTTTAAATTTGTCGCATTTTTAGAATTAGAACACTATTTCCTTCACTCGGTATTTTCTGTCGACAGGTTTTTGGGGACATATTTTTGTGTCGACACGTTTTGGTTACATTTTCCAGTAGGGTTGCCAGATAACGTTGAGGGGGGTGGGGAGTGAATAAAATGTTGAAAGTAGCCAAGGTTTAGAATTTTTGTTGATTTATTTCCAAGTTTGAAGCCCAAAATAAGTTTCTGCGATAAACTGGCAATTGCTACGGTTTTTTACAAAGAAGAAGTATAGTTGTAATATGCCTGATGAAGATTGTACAACAGTTTTAGTAGGCGGTATTAATATTGATTTTTATTCCAAACAAGTGTTTTATGGAACAAGGAAGAAAAATAAGGTACACTAATGAGTAATGACACCCTTTCTAACTTAATGGAATAAGGCAGAAAAATTGGGAGGATGTATAGATTGTGAAAAGCTTTTAATGCATAACACACGAGTACATATTTAAAATATAAAAGTGTTTTAATATTTTTTTCCCTTATCTTTTTTACTTCTTTGTAAAAGAAATATTGTGGTCTCAAAATTTTCAGTATTCAGTTTTTTGACTAAAAAATTTATTTGGCCATACCTGAAACCTTGACTAATCTTGACCATATTGAACTCCAAACATGGCAATAACAAGAGAAGAGTTTTTGCGGATTAGAGTATGAACGTGTTTTTTCACTTATTTCGGCTCAACGTACATTTAAAAATCGCTACGTAAAAGAAGTACTAAACCAACAAGAGCATGTTGCAATGGTATCACCAATTTAAGCAAACAGATTTACCCTCAATCCACCAATTACCCTCAGGCCACCAAGATCCTCAGATCCTACACTATGTGATATCTTTTTGTGGCGTTACGTCAAAGACATTGTTTATGTACTACCTATGCCAAAAACATTGTCAGAACTTACGAATTCATTTGTGCAGCATTACGTGCTGCACAAATGAATTCACAAATTCATTTGTGCACAAATGAGTGCACAAATGAAATGAATGTGCAGCACAGAGTGTTGCTATAAAATGTATGGAACGAACTGGATAACAGACTGGACGCATGTCGTGTAACAAGAAGGTTACACATGGAACATTTGTACCTGAAAAAAAAAAAATTAGTTTATTTATCTTTACATTCCTGTATCACTTACTGTAATATGTGCAATAGTTTCGAAAATTTTACCTTTTTAAATCGGCTCCATCATTTATACTTAACCTGCATATTGAATGTTTAATAACTCTAAAATATGCAATTCAAAACTTACTAGATATATATAAACTAAAAATAACCTACTGAAAGTAGTGGAGGCTCGTGATCTATTTAATTGGTGGGGCTCGAAAAAATATTTACATAAAAAGCAACTTAATCCCTTATAGACACAGAGTAAGTATTAAAAAAATTTTAAAAGATGAACGATTATCAAAATTAATATACATCTTTTATTGTTTTATTACTTAACTTTACTAGTATTGAAAAGCTAGTTATGTTAATATTAAAAAGTTTGCTTTACTGTTAATCGAAAAGCCATTCTACCTAATATTTTTAATTTTTCTCTAGTATTTATGTTCTTTAAGCTGCTCACATTCATAATTCTTAAATGATTTGTATTTTAAAATCAGTATCAGCATATAAAATACATTTACGCACCGCATTTCGTAAATCAAGACAAGGAAACAGGAAAAGAATAAATAAATCTGCGTGCAAAAAACGTAAGATCGCGTGAATAAGAAATCGTTCTCTACTTTCACCAATAATTCACCGATTAACTATATTTCCCCTTTCAGTAATATACCATGCCAGGGTCCGAAGATCTGAATTCCAAAAACAACGCCCATTAAGCCGTTGTAAAGTCAAATTAATGCCGTGTCAGTATGGCTTCTGTGCTAAATGACAAATATGCAACCTGGTAAACGGAAAAAGACATCAAGTCCAGGGCACTCAAGCTCATGGGCCGTGCATACTTTAGATAGGGGAAAAAAACCATAACTATATGTACACACACATATAAAACTCGGCTGTTAGAGCCTCGTCAGGGGGAGAACTCCCTGAACCACCCCCCTAATTTTTACTTCCTTGTACGTAGTATAAGGAAGTAATGTGATCCCGAAAAATTTTGGGGGCCAAATTTCGACTAAAAAACCGATTTTGACTACCTCTAAATTTAATTTTAAGAATTTTTTCGATGCATCTCATCGTAGGCTAGCATGCCGATCATATAAACGCGTCTGCAACTCATTTTGACCAGCGGCCGGTCTATTGTGGTGAGTTCTTCCATGCCGTCTGTACGTACGTACGTACGTATGTATGTAACTCGCATATCTCAAAAACTATGGGTCGTAGAATGTTGAGATTTGATATTTAGGATTGTTCTATGATCTAGTTGTGCACCTCCCCTTTTGGTTGCAATCGAATGTATAGTTTATGTACAGGACCGCCCAAAAGATTCGAAATACATTACGCTCTATGGGCCGAAATTCATTAAACTCGCCTAACTCAAAAACTATTAGGCGTAGAATTTCGAAACTTCATATTTAGGATTGTTGTAACATCTAGTTGTTCACTTCCCCTTTCGGTTCCATTCGACTGGATAGTTTATCTACAGAACCGCCTAAAAGATTCGAAATACATTACGCTCTATGGGCCGAAATTCATCAAAGCGTTTTTTAGAGGTATTGGGCTATTTCAAACGACTCAGAAGTGATATATGCTGAAAAGAGTTAGAAAATGAATTTCTCCATTAAAAAAGGTGTCTTTATCATTTACAGTTCTGCTACAGGAACACTCAAAAGATTTCCAATACATTACGGTCAATGGCAATTTTAGGGGCATTCATCCATTTCAAGCACAATACCGTCTTACCACATAAGTTTGGTAATGGTCCGACCACGGTCACGTGCCTCCCTCAAGAACTGTGCCAAAAGTCGCCAAGCTTGGCGTTTTTTAGTGACGTGTGTGTATATTTAACTCTCAAACCTCAAAAACTATTATGAAATTTTATATATAAGATTGTTGTAACATCTAGTTGTGCATCTCGATTTTTGGTTCCAATCTACTGGAGAGTTTATTTACAGGACCACCGAAAAGAATTTCAGTACTTTAATGTCTATGGACATCCTCAATATAATACAATTGCAGACAGTGATTGTTTGGTACATGCCCAAAATCTCGCCGACTGTCCTGGACTTTGGCGAGTTTTGCCGAAATGTCGCCAAATTTGGCGATAGTCAGTCATTTCGTCCATGCCCAAAGTATCGCCATTTGTCATCGTTCTTGGCGATTTTTGGCGAAATATCGCCAAATTTGGCGATAATCTGTCATTGTTGGTCCATGCTTAATATCTCGCCAAATGTCGTCGACATTGACGAGTTTCGCCGAAATATCGCCAAATTTGGCGCCAAAAATTATTTTGTATTTTGTATAACTCTAAAACTTTAACCCGTAGAATTTTGAACTTTTGTATTTAGAACTATATTATAATATCTAACTGTTTTCAATATCTTTTTTGACAGCAATCCACTAAGAATTTATTTATAGGGTGAGCCAAATGACTTTAAATACATTAAGGTGTATGGATGCATTCAATTCATTGAAAGTCTGTGGTCAATGACTACTGTGGCTATCCCCAAAATCTCGCAAACTATCTCAAGTTTGTTGGCTTTTGGTGAAATATCGCCAAATAAAGTGTCAGAAGGAAATCTTTCAAATTGAACTCAGCTTGGCGATATCGAAATATTTGGCTAGAAATCGCTAAACCTTACTATTATTGATATTTATCTCTTTCAAACAAATAAGTTTAGAGGAAGTGCGTAGAAAACATTTTTATTTAATAGACGTGCAAGGAAGTCATGTGTTGGACACATCAGATTTTTTTGTTTCATTATTGCCATATTAAAACGATATTAATTGACTATGTCATTTTATCTCTCATCTTTTGCGTATTTCGCCTGGTAACCCTATGTTGAAATTTCTATGATTGTAACCTATTTATAGAAAAATACATGGGATGCATATTCTACAGCTTACGAAATATTGTACAATAGATTAAAGCTGTTGTGAACTAATAGTATTTAAATATGTGTAAAAAATACATTTGATGCATATTCTACAGCTTACGAAATATTGTAACAATAGATTAAAGCTGTTGTGAACGAATAACAGACACAGTTATAGTCAATTAACATCGTTTTAATATGGCAATAATGAAATTAAATAATTAGGGGGGTTCAGGGGGGTCTCCCCCTGACGAGGCTCGAACAGCCGAGATTATATATATATATACAGTTCAACAAAGGTAAATTATGACAATAACTGTGTTACATAATATTGAGACTTTGACTGATGGTGGTTAGGTGGTGGGGCCAGGTCCCTCTGCCGCCTATTTAATTTTTCTTTAGTACGTATGTTCTTTAAGCTGCTCACATTCATTTTTTTAAAATGATCTCTATTTTAAAATCAGTATCAACATATGAAACACATTTACACATCGCATTTCGTAAGTCAATAACGAGCATCAGCCACCGGCAAGTAAGCCTGTAAAAATGTTTAAAAGTCTATTTCGTTTAAGATTCGATTTTGCCATTGACATTCGATGAAAGTCTTTTCTCTAGAGGTTTCCAAAAAATTGGTGAGAAACTGAGGAAAGGTTAAATGGAAGAATGATTGCACTCTTGCAAACTTCGAAGTTTCCATTGCGACACTAATCTCGGATTGTAGCCTGGTGTACATGTAAACTTCTGTCGTTTTGAAAGGTCTTGGAAGTCTTCACCTTGGGATCTATTTCATTTGACTGATTTCAAAGTTGTTGGAACAGACAAGCTTGAATTAGCTGGTAACACCATCTCTCTTTCATTGAGTGTCATCAGATTTCCCTTTTGCTGTTCGACTGATTCTAATCTCCGAGTGCTATTATTTGCAGCAGATGATTTCTTTTTAAGTCTTCCTAGCATGCTCTAGCAAATCTGAAGAACGTGTCATGATTTAGGTTTGTCTGTCTGCGTTTTCGTCCGTGCTCTAATTTCCATTAAAATGCGATAGAATTGATTTACATAATTACTCTCCATGTCTCCTACTGAAAATGATGTAGGGTGGCATTTACTTTTCTTTTATAGAAGCAGGCATACTTTTGTCGCAAAGAAAGTTATTTCTAAAGCCCAGTCTAAACTTACATGAGAATGTATGAATTGTATATGTTTTATTTATTTAATTTTGCAGATTATAAGTATATTAATGAATGTGAGTGTTAAAGCTGCTTAACCTTTGCTGCAAAAAAAGTTATTTCTAAAGCTCAGCTTAAGTTACTCACATGAGAATGTATACATTTTGTATTATACAGGGGATTTCAAAATTAGCGGTACAAAATATTAGGAGGGACAGGATACACCTAAACGGCTCAGAATCACATAGCAATGTGGGATCGGAAACGACGCCTTCATGTGCCTGTTAATAATCACTTTGGAAGAAGTGTTGAAGTGTGCGTGTAATTTCTTAAGGAGTGTCATGGATAATGGAGTATCGTACGATAATTTCATCAATATAATAAAAAAATACTCTGAATTAAGGATTTTCGTAAAGTGCAATCTGTGAAAGATGCATTAGGTTTTGTTAAACTGTGGTCGGAAAGTTCGCTATAACTGGAACACTTCTTCTATAGCGACTATTAACAGGTACATAAAAAAACTCCCTTGAAGTTTCTATCTCTGATCTTGAACCATCTTGTGTATTTTATTTTTATTTTTTAAGCGGATGTCATGCATTAAACTCTTTCACAGTTCAGTTCAAAATCCCCCCCCCCCCCTTATTTAAAAAACTTAAGGTAAAATTTTAAGTTCAAAAACATTTTCAGGAAGTCCCTCATGATTGTCTATCAAAATAAAATATACAAGTATATATTTGTTCTAAGGCCTCAAGAAAATAACAATTTGATTAACTTTCCCGCCTATAAATCATCATTTAAGGAGTACTCTAAACTCAATAATTGAACATATCGTTCTAGTTAATAACATTTTTATTCTGGATGTTATATGTACTGAAATATGTATATTACCAATAAACTGAATAAATTTAAACTGGTTAATTTTTAAGGCAAGTTTTTTTTTTGTTTGTGTGTTCATGGCAACGCTACGCTAGGGCTATCTGCCAAGGATGGGGGGGTGCCTTGTCAGGAGGACTTTCTAAGGGGTTCTAACGCGTATTCACGTTAAGGAGAAAACCTTTCAGAACTCCAGACCGTTAGATCGACAGCCCGCGAGATGGGACCCGAACCCGGACCTTCACACTTCGGCCATCTACAATTTTCAGTAGCTTAATCAGTATGCCATGGTAAGGCAAGGCATTATATGTTGTGGATGTGTGATTTAAAACCATTGCAATCACTCATGCAATCACCAGGATTCGAGCTCGAAACAGTATCAACAACAAAATCAACAACAATAAACGCAAAATCCAAGGAAAGCCGTATTTTAGGACTGCGGAATGACTCATCATGCTACTAAACTGGACATGGTAAATGTCTGAAGTGTGAAGATCCCGTATTCGGGTCTACCGCGCCTGCCGATCTAACGGTCTGGAGTTTTGGGCAGTTTTTTCCCTGTTGTTATTGTGTTGTTGTCGTGTTCATGGATAGACGACACTATCCATGGAAAGAGGGGTGCCATTGCCCCCGAGGGGGTTGGACTTCTACTTGTTTGTCCCTAATTTTGAACCGATTCCAGATGAGGGACCAACCACCACCTGAAATTGGTACCCCCAGAGGTATCGTTTAACAACTTGGAGGACATTGGAGTCACGACGGATTTTACGTGCATCAACTCCCATTAGCGCACACATAGGCGTTATAAACCCTTAAAATATCCTTCGCGCAAGGCACCCCTCCCCCATAGGCAGATGCCCCTCGTACAAACATGCCATGGCACGAAACAAACTCAAATTACTTAACATATAGAGAAAATAACTGAATGTGCCCATTTGAAAAACGAGCCGAAAAGTTAACGTACAAACGTTTCCTACAATATTAAGATTAAAAAAAAAAAAGTTGAAATGTGAAAAAGTTATTGTAAAATACTGTTATTATTTCTCTTCCTTATTGATTTTGCTCACATTATATCGATAGTAAAATCATGGTGAAGGTAAGGATGTGAGGATATCCCCCGGCGTTTCGTGCATGGTCTAAATTGTTGTTTACAAAAGGGAAATGCAATTTAAATGATCTTCCTTGTTTCAATAGACTGTCATAGGTAATAGGATAAAAAGCTTTTAAAACATACGACAGACAGTTGACTTGATAATCTGCGAATTTCATGAATTATTACAATGCGTCTGAGAACACAGAGTAAAAAATATTCCGGATTTGAAACTAGGGAACGTTTAAATTATGCAAGCGCTTTAAAATATTCAAAGTTTTGAAAGTTTTTCAGGCGTGCTTAGTGCTTTTTATTTCCTGCTAAAGAGTTAACTTTCAGCATTTTAATTAATCAAAAATAGTGTTTTATATAAAATTGAAGCCACATAATTATGTCTTCATAAATTTTGAGAATGTTTCATTTTATTTCATTTTCAGTATTTTGGTTTTAGTTTTAAAAAGTATTCTACGCATTTATCAAAAATAGTGAAAAAGTCCACTAATTTCTTATTTGAATGTATATGGCTTAAATAGTTTTAAAAAAATCGAATCCAAGCAAATTGAACATGGTAAAAACAATGTGAATTTATAAAAGCATTACAAAATTTTAGTACTTTTTTTTTATTATTAAGTACTTTGTTGCATCCATGCTTCTCACAAAATGAAATGGTAAGGATAAGGTTGCTCTAAGGATGACGCAAGTATAATTGAATTTTACATATTTGGTGAAACTTCATTGACCTGACAAGGGTTTTTAATAAATTTTAATTTCAATTTTTTTTTTTTTTACAGACATTTGATGTCAATATACAACTTTTCCCACCACAGGCAATTTCGATTTAAAAAAAAAGTAAAAAATGACCCACCCTACAGTACATATTTTACTTTGAAAACATTTACTTATATTGAAATAAGGACTAACACTTTGCTGATATATTTCACACTTTGATAGTTTATGAATAGTTTCACACAAGAGTTGATTGAAATTACAGTGCGTTCTAGATACAACTCAGAAATATAAACTGAAACAAATAGTTCTTTAGTTGAATTTGCAAATGACAGGGATGTAATAGGGGGCTGCAGGGGCGGCCCAACAAGCAGAATCGCATCGGGGCGCCCTCTTTGAAGGGACACCCTTTCGAACTCAAAAACTGAGAAAGACTTGATCTGGAGAATAAAAGGGAGCGCCTTTTATACGTTTGCAATTGCCGGTAGGTGCCACGTACCCTAGAGTCGCTCCTGAGGGGCTTGTTACCCCCCGAAATTTGGATTTCTGTTACTTATAATGAGAGAAGATTTTTTGTGCGGAACTCAACCGTTTGTCCTCTCCCCGCCTTGGATTTTTTTTCTGGCTGCGCGCCTGGTGAAAAGATAACTCTTGCAAAGCGGGAGCTCTGTTGCTAAGAAACCTCAGCTAAGTTACTTTACAAAGGACTTCACAGGAACTTACTACAGGTGCTTGTGTGTTTTTTTTTTTCTTGCGCCAATGAGAATTTTTATTTTCCTTCTTGTTGATGCATTAATCTTAATGCTAAGTCGAACCACTTTTGTGGCATTTCCTCTGGAAGTTTGATAGTGTAATGAGTTTCCAGGTATATTTAACCACTTTTTAAATGTTACTTTGTACCGACATTACTTTAAGAAAAACGACATTGCCATTTTTCTTCACTTCTAATCACCACGGCCTATTTTTTTTTTGCTAATTTTCTTCAAAGAGCAGCTGCTAAACGACTGCTTACATTTTATCTTATATTTCCTGGATTCAGTTTGCTTATCTAGAAAGTTTGCCTGTTACTTTTTTATTAGGGGCCAATTCGTAATAACCAATTATGATATTCACATATTTTGTGTTCCATTGCTGTCAGACCCCACCATGGCCGAGTGCATGAGACACTGAACAAAGTGGATGGTTGAAGTTTAAGGTCCCACATTCGTTTCTAAAGCGGACTGTTGATCTAACGGTCTGGAGTTTTGGTCGGTTTTTTCCAGCTGTAACGTGAATACGCGTTAGAATAACTTAAAAAGTCCTTGAACCGCCCCCACCCGCCTAAGCATACGCCCACGTGTAGGCTTGCCATAACTCAAACGCCAGTGTTGCCAGAGAAAGAGGCTTTTCAACTAAGTTTATTAAAAAGGGAAAAATGGAAAATTTTGATTTATTCTGTTTGTAAGGTAGATATGTATCATGTGCGGTATTACCCCCCCCCAAAAAAAAAAAAATAAAAAAAAAAAATAAAAAATAATAAAAAAAAAAAAATAAATAAATAAAATTCCATTCTTTTTAGAATCAATAGATTTAACTGCGACTGAAAGTCTGATAAACGTCAAGATACGATGAATAACAACCATATAGTAATCACGCAAGAAAATATTTCAGCGAGAATTCGCATAGATATATAATGACTATTACTAAATGGAATTCTTGAAATAAATGGGAAATTTAAATCAAATACAAAATCGTACCAGTTTCTTTAAAATTTGGTTTAAAAAATGAGAACATGAAACAATTAGAATGCGTAATAATGTCACTATTATATATATTGTCCAATTGTACCTATGTAGTTGCAAATCTCATGATAAATCAAAAAAGTAAAGACTATGATTCCAGTATGTTAAGTAATTTAAATTTCAGGCACAGACTGAGACTCAGAAAAATTATCTTGGTTATTAGTTTTTACAAATTATTAGTTTACGGGACCCAAGCTTCCAAAAAATGAGTCCGAATCCATGTCTATCAATAGAATTCATGTCCTCATCTGCAATATCTAGTGCTCCAATAATCATTCTGCTTGCAGTGAAATTTATTCTCACACTGTCCGTCTTCACAATTGGAATTGTTATTACAATTGTGAAGATGCACGTAGAAAAGAAATGATTATTATTAGTGAAAAGATGATTATTTTTTATTCCCAGTGATACTAATATTTCACGCAGAAAAGGAAACTGCACACACAGTGATGATCACAGTATTGAGAATAATTACATTTCGATGCATTAAAAAAAAAACAATATTTAGGGGAAACATGCACGGAATTTCGTACTTTTAGCTCATTAAGCAAAAACTAAGTCGCCTTTCTTTCTTCTTCTTTTTTTTAACCCTTCTTTTCATCCGGCTTCATGCATTGAAAGCTGCTGCAGACAAATCTATGGCCTACATTGCTCGCTCCAATGAACACAATATGAGTTGGTGGTTGTCCCTAATGGGGATGCCTGATTGAGGCGATCTGAATGAACTTTACCTTTGTTAGCGTAAGACAAAAGGTCCAGTAAAATACTACAAGCGGAAAATGTTCGTAATGAACGAATTAAATGGTTAAATGTTTAGTACATGGTTGGAACTAAATGGGGCGGTGTGTGTGTGTGTGTTCAATGCATATCTGTGCGAACCAGCAAATGCTGATAATGAAGAAAATAAATTCGGACTTTGTGCTAGATACAAGGGAATGTAGTGATAACTGCATACCTTTTATTTGTACTGATGTGTTTTGCTTTTCATATAGGTATATAATTTTGCTTTATAAGGTTACGTTTACCTGAATACAGGGTGACTGCTAATTCGTGGTACAAACTTTGAGGGCTGGTACAGCACACTGCAACAATCACATTTTGTACAGGAATGTATGGTCAAAAGTGAAGCGCCGAAGCACAGACACAGGAAGGAACAAATGCAGGAGACGGAGGAGAAACGGAGTTAGTAGTTGTTTTCGTTGCCGGTAGATGGCCAGTCGGCGTTGATTTGAGAAAGAGAGGCCATTCTCGTTTCAGTTTTCGTCCATTCACCATTAGAAACTGCATGTGGTCTCAGCATGATGGGGCACCAGCCCACTTCCCCCTAGATGCTCGTCAGTATCTGAATGCGACATTCGGAATGCGATGGATTAGACACTATTTTTGTATTGATTTTCCTTATGTCCATATCCGAATATTTATTTATATAGGGATAGATCTTCACTTTGCTCCACCTAGGAAGCTATTTCCTAGATATGTTCCGAGTATCCACCTTTTATATGTTCCGAGTAAAAATCAACTTTATGATTTCTTCGAGATCAGTATACATCAAGCATAAATGAAAGTTTATGCCTAAAGAAAGTTTATGCCCTAAGTCATGCCTAAATGAAAGTTTGCTTTGAATAATTGCTTGAGACTTTACCGTTTAGCTAAAAAAGGTGTGGAAATAATGCTAGCGCTATGAAATAGTAACAGAGTCATTATTGTGACTATTATTTTTCATAAAATTAGTTTCTCTGTCTCTTATTTTAAATGAAACTCAAAATTTGCAAATTTTTTAAACTTAGAGGGTAATTTGGGAGCCCCCATTTTGTTGGGGACCCGGGTGCTTGCCCCGAATACCCTGAAGAAGTACCCCGAAATTAGTCCCTCGGAATATCTAGTTTTTATACCATACATCGGGATCAGTATTCAAAAATTGCATATTAAATTAAATCTCTTTAAAAAAAATTACTGTTCGAGATGAAATAAAAAAATCAAGTTCTTTGTCCAATAAATGATCCACTTCGTTGAAACATTCTTGCTCTTACATCTTTATCATCATCATCATCAGTTTCTTTTTCAAGTACAATTAATTTTGCAGCCATGCTTATTTTGGCTTTTTTTTTGCCATATTGTCTTCAAAAAATGAAAATGCAACTTGCTCCAAGTTAAGATACCAATGATGGCTTATCATTTTATAGATCTTTGTTTGCAGACTCTTTATCAAATTTTTAGAATTGAACAAGCGATTTTAATAATTTTAAGTCTTGATTGGGGCTAAAGTCTGAGGGGGAGTGTTGAAACATGCCTTTACATAAATATTTTTAATAAGTATTATGCTATTAAACAAACTAGGAGCTATTAAACAAATGTCTTTAATAGCTCCTTTTCCTAAGTCTGTTAATGAGACCTGATGTCTGAAAAGAAGAATTTCGAGACAATAAATTGCCTTAGACATCCACTTGGCATAATGAACAGCACCAGATACTCTGAAAGAAATGTCAATTTGGGGAGACTCCTATAAAAATTAAAAATGTTGGATTAATTCTTTAGTTATCCCTGTTATTATTCTATAGTTAGTTATTATTCCATAGTTATCACTGAGCTGTTGATTTCTTTAATGTTCTTCAAGAAAATTTGAAATTTCTTCCAAATTCTGTATTCTTTATGTAATAATTTCATCTTCGATAGCAGTTTTGTACTTTGTGTTGTCTAACTTAAAGACCACCCAATCTGATTTTTTTTAATTATCTGGATGAAGAGAAGTAGCTTTGCCCACTTTTCAATCAAAACAGATTTTAGGATGATTTCTAAAATATGGTGGCGACAAGGTAAATATAGATGATTTCGATCCTGTAATTGCTGCACCAAAAAATTCACGCTCCCCTGAGATGTGCCAGTGGTATCAAAACACATTGCCGGAATTTTACCAACTGCCTCCCATTCTTCAGTTTGTAAGTACAGCTTTTGCCTGAGAGTTTTTCTCATATTATTTTCAAGCTGAGGAACTCCTATTAACTGTTCTTCATCGCCACATCTAATTAAAAGCGTTTTTCTCTCTACAATTTCTTTATTAAAAATATGAGGAAGCATTTTCCCATCCCAGTGAACAACAGCACTCTCTAAATCAGAATTTTAAAATCTGCTTTTGATGAGATCAATTCTTGGTTTTCGAAATTCTTGTCTTCGGAGTCTTATTGCACGTCAAGGGTCCTGCACCGGAAAGATACTATGTATTAGTGTTAAACCACTTGAAATGAAAATCATAACGATAATATGGGAGGAAGAGGAGGCATAGCCCCTCCTTGCGTATGGGCACCCATGTTCCATTCTAAAAGTAAATAATAACAGGTAACAAAAATAGAATTTTAATAAAGCGAATTTGGGAGGTTTGACTTAGATGTGCTTCAACTGAAATACAAATCAAGATCTTTCTTTTGAAGGGCAGAACTGCAAACTGAATAAATAAAAATATTTCATGAATTGTAGTTTAAGTTATGAAAATTCTTGATTTATTTTTTGTTTATTGATGCAAATAATACAAGAAACGGTCAAAAGTATTTAAAATTCTTAATTTAACTTTTTTCACTAATTTTACAAAAATGTAGATTTTGGTGCTACGACTCACAAACTGACCGAAAAACACTAAATGCCATTAAATATTGATTTTGTAGAGCAAATAGTTTAGACTAAATGAAGGAAAAACTTCATATTTTTGGCAAAAATCGTAATTTTTCGAGAATTCAACGTCGATGCGGCACGGATTAATATTATGCAATTGAGCTAAAACTTTACCGATCTCATTTTCTAGTCAATTGGCAACTTTTAGGGGGGGTGCCCCAAAAAATAACATTAAAAAAATGTTTCCCCATATAACTTGTGACCACCCTAATGTAGTGTATTTGGTTTAGTGATAATTCGTTCATATAGTATATGATTTCAGATTAACAAGTTGCTTCTTTTTAGAAAATAAGTAGTTCAAGAAGACAGTGACTGAGTAAGAGATTTTTTTATGTGGTTATTAGTGGTGAGGAGACAGTCTATTATACTGTAAGAAATACCTGTAATTTTACCACACATATTCCTATAAAATAATACAGCATAAGTGCAGCAGTGTTGGAATACAGCACTGCGTGTTGTAAATTCGCACACGAAATGGCGTAATGAATTGATAAGCCAATCACGAAGAACCTTGTACAACAAATTGAATTATTCTTTACATCAATGTGTTGGCGTTACGTTTACCCACACGTTATGCAGTAATCTAAGTAAATAATTTTTCAGCGTATATACTCTAGAGAATCTCCTTCTTTATGGCATTTGCGGAGAGATATATTATGCTATGGCAAACCTACATAATACATCCCTCTGACTATTATTTTTCATAAAATTAGTTTACACGAGGGACGTCTTGGTCAGTGGATTTTTTAAGGGGTTCTATCGCGTATCCACGTTACAGCGTTCCAGCGGGAGAAAACCGACCAAAACTCTAGACCATTAAATTGACAGCCTTGCGATGTGGCCCGCGAACGTCGGACTTTCACACTTCAGCCGTCTACATGTTCAGTGTCTTGGCCATAGTGGGGCTTGTAGAAGGATGAAGGTGTTTTGCTTATTTTTATTAAAATTTGGGACAAGGGACTTTAGTTTGTTAGGTAAATATATAGAGTTATAGGGAAGAAAACAAGATTTTGGGGAAAAATGAAAAAAAAAAAAAACGGCCTCACAAAATAGTACTCAAAGTAGATGGTACAGTAATGTTTCTTCGTATGTTAATATTTGGCTTAGCCAAAACCACTGAAGCTAATAATAAGAAATTTTTCATTTATGTGAGTTTTTAACATAGGTGCTTCATTAGACAGCGTTTCCAAAAATTTGTTATGTAGGGGCCAACATGCTTTTCTGACGTACCTCTCTATCTCCAAGAAAAAGATAAAGAAGTATCCATAGAACACTCACGAACACCTAAAAATTAATTTTGTGAGTATTTTGAAATTTATTCTTCACTTGAGTTAAACTCACATGAGTTAAACTCATGAACTACGTTTTTTTTTTACATCTTTCTTGGAACAAAATATATGTATACAAGGTGTCTCAAAATGGTCACATGGTTTAATTCTTTATCTATTTGAGATAAGTGGGCAATGTAAAATGAAAAAGGTGTTCAGAATAAAATAGGTGGAAAAAAGACTTCCTTAAGCAAAAATTCCTCTCGTTAATTTTCAAAAAGTCACAATATTTCAATTTGCAAATGATTCCCGTACAAAAAAAAAAAAAAAAAAAAAAACAATAAGTAAAATATGCCCCATACACTTATGAGGTAATGCACAAAAATTGAGAATTATTCTCTAAAAAATGTCAGATATAAAGAGAAACATATTATGACTTAAAACACTTTTCAATGGCTCTCGGGAAAAAAAAAATCACGTCGGAAGGTCACGTTTCAGGGGTTGTGCAGAAATTACGAAACTTTTTTTCTTCTTTTTTTTTTCCACTCTAGTAATGAACGTTTACATTCAAATTCCTGTATAACCCCAGATCACGTTTGTTTACAAATATCTCTGAGATGTTTTATGATGAAAAGTTTATGGTGAGAAGATTCTGCAAATCACCTCATTACTGTACGAGACACATTTTACTGAGTGAGAATTTTTTTGTACGGGGGTCGTATTCAAATTTAAAAAGTGTCACTTTCGAAAATTAACGAGAGGATTTTTTTTCTTTTTTTTTTTACGTAGTCTTATTTCCGACCATATTTTGCACATTTTTTCAATTGACATTGCCAGTTATCTGTGAAGGAAGGATAAAGAGTTAAAAGCCCGTTACCATCTTTCTGGGACGCTCTGCATATGAAATTCTTCCTTTAAAATGTAATAAATATGAATCCTGTTTGTTCTCTGTTTGTTGGCCGTTAAAAACGAGTTAAGCATTTATTTACTTGAATTTAATCTTTAAAAACAACTACTTTTTGGTACGCCTAATATAAAAGACAGTTGCTGGAATAGGGATAGTTAACCTTTTGAGGCGCAACCCTTTCCCAATGCTGAAAAAGGGGCAGCCATTGCCATCGCTCGAGTTACTACCAGCAAGATGGCGGACGATCGAAACGTTCATCGCGTGCCATCTTGCTGGTAGTTAGGCCGAGCGATAGCAACGGCTGCCGTTTTTTCAGCGTTGGGCAATCTTTCCAGCTGTTCTCTCATTCTTCCATTTTTCAGCAGATATGAGTGCTGTTTAAAAATAATCGTGACCATTCTTTTACGGGAAATAACGTACTTAAAAAGTAAAGGATTCTCGTGGAGCTATGTCACCCGCAACTATTTTTATAGAAATCCAATCTATTCTTCGTGACTGGCAACAGTCAAAACGCCAGAGTTTGGTGTTCCCAGAGTGGGAACACTGCGCGTTCAAGGGTTAAGAGGGTGAGGTACCCGGAAATATTGTTACGCCACTGAGTAAACAGCGGTGAAATGACAGTAGCCTGGCAAACCAAATCAAACCACACCAAACCTAGCACTTTTCTTAGCCACGTACCTTACCATCAAACTTTGGCGTGACTAATAGTTATCTTCTACATGTGTTCAATGCACGCGGTTTGCGTAGGTGTGAAACACGAGAGCAATGGAGCAATTGCCCTCTGGCTCAAGCATTCGGGGCAACATCGATAAGACATCTCACGAGGAGCAGACCAGTTTCCTAAACGTCGTCATCGAACAGACATACGTTCGTAAACACTTAACGGTAAAGTTAAATGTTTACGAAGTTTACCAGTGAAGGCCAAATGGTCGTTTTGAACTTTTCTTCGCTATTATCCACACTGGTTTCAGCTCCAAGAAAATGTTTGTTTGCGTGCAATGAGATATGGGCTGAACTTTTTTCGTAAACCCTACTACTGAAGAAAAAAATATAACGATACCTCAAATACATTTTAAAAAAATGCGTGTTTTAAAAGTTAAAGAATTTTGTTTTTCTCTAAGGGTTATCATGAAGAAAAAAAAACATTGAGAGTTTTAAGTTTTGTAGTTGTTTTGCTGTTCTGCATTCTATTGTTTGTGTATGTTTCTATTTTGTGTAATCTTCTTTTCTTTTTTATTTATTTTTTCTGTACTTATACTTTATTTTATCTATTTTATTTTTCATTGTAAATTTTATTTTTTATTTACCCTCCCATCCGCTTTCTCTTATTCTCCCTGGTTTCTTGCTTTTTCCTTCTTCCGACAGCCAATTGGCTCTTCACTGTTTTTTTCTGTTTACTTTTCTCTGTCCCCAGTCGCAGTCGGTGTATGGACTTCGACTAGTGCTGATTAACATCGAAATTTTCCCCATCGAAACACTTACTTATGTGTCTTATTTTACGAAGTTTTAATTATTTTATAATATAACTTACTCAGCAATGTGAGTGAAATTTTATTCGGGTAATTACAAGTAAATTATTAAGAAAAAAGAAGGATTCAACAGCATATGTTATCAACATTTTTTTTTTTTTTTTTTGGACATCTGGTTGCTTTGCCCGAGATTTAACTTTCGTATACTGGATTTCCACAAAACATAACTATATTTGTTCCGTTTACTACCACTTTTAAAGTTGACTAGCTTTTGTGTTTTGCTGTCACAGGTGTGTGCAGCATTTATCTGCCTTTATATGGATGCATAAAATAATAGCAAGGTATTTTAGTATAGGGGACTATATACCGAACTGTTTGCAGCGTATGATGCTCTTTTTCGCAGGAAGTGAAATCACTATTATTGAAGTATAGTGAATTATTATTGATATGAATTATAGTGAATTATTATTGAATATAGTGATTATAGTGAATTGATTATAGTGAATTATTATTGAAGTATAACTACATAAAGCATGTACAAAATAATGAGTATATAATTTATACTACTTTTGCAGACGCATAAAAAAATAATTCAGGAATATCATGTAAGGTGTAAGTGTTTGTTGCGAGTTTGTTCAAGTGTAAGTGATATAACAGTGTTTTTTTTTTTTTTTTGTCCATCTAAAAAATCGATGAATGCATGTATACATTAGTTTTAGCGAAGCGTACTATTTTATAAACTTCAGTGTATAATTTCACTAAACTAACTCTACGAAATTTAAGTTAACCCTTTGAGGCGCAACCCTTTCCCAATGCTGAAAAAAGGGCAGCCGTTGCCATCGCTCGACTTAACGACCAGCAAGATGGCGGACGATCGAAACGTTCATCACGTGCCACAGATCTAGAGACCCTTTTTTGACGCAGCTGGCTGTGCGGCTGGTCGTTACTTACTGGTCGTTAAGTCGAGCGATGGCAACGGCTGCCCTTTTTTCAGCATTGGGCAATCTGTCCAGCTGTTCTCGCGTTCTTCCATTTTTCAGCAGATGTCAGTTCTGTTAAAAAGAATCGTGACCAATTTTTTTTACGGAAAATGAACGTTCTAAAAAGTAAAGGATTCTGGTGGAGCTATGTCACCCACAACTATTTTTATAGAAATCAAATCTATTCTTCGTGACAGGCAACAGTCAAAACGTCAGAGTTTGGTGATCCCAGAGCGGGATCACTGCGCTTTAAAGAGTTAAACTGCGTCAAACATAAGGTAAGGGTAATAACACATACAGTCAAATGTAACTAGTAGAAAATATGATTACGTAGAAAGTAAAAAATGCAAAACACTAAAACCAAGATAAAAGCAACAGAGAACAAAGGTTCAATCAGTGAAAGAGTAGTCAGTCGTAAAAGAGGTTAATCTGGATGCGAAGTGCCATTCAGATACGAAATTTAAGAAACGACCATTAAACAGAAGTGCACTTTCAAGTTTGGAAAGGAACGAAAATTTCCTCTGTCTCATCGAATTTCGACTTTCTTTTCTTTCTTTCTTTCTTTTTTTTTTTAAAAGAATGTAGAAAATGAAAACTATGTGAAACAGTGAAAAAGAACTATTCAGGTAGTTTTTTTTTTATTGAAACTCCCGAGGAACCGCAGCATTTGAACAGCGTCTGAAAACAGAACCCCATAACAACAGTGTACAATATGATTCTTTTTATTCTTATAATATAAAAATTACTAAGATTAAAAAAAATTAATTTCAAAACATAGAAAAACGAAGTTTCGGAAAGTTTTGCCCTTTTTGATGTAGCACTAAATGCATTATTTCAGAAATGAGACTGGTAAGATCCATCCGCCACACATCTGCCGACATGTTGTTCTCTTTCCTAAAATAAAAAAGTCTCTTATTAATACAATTAAATGTAAGAACCAAATTACACTAACTTGACACAATCAAAAAAGGGCGCTTATTAATACAATGAAATGTAAAAGAAAATCCAGTAAATTGACACAATCATGCAATTAGGTGAGCTAAGGAATTACATGCTGTTTTCTGAATACATACAGTACATTCATCCGATGAATATATTGTTTTTATTAGATTTGCTTTTAAATGAATTACATTTTTGAAATAATTACACACGAAATATTATATTAGATAAACTATTTTAGATAACATCCTTACAGATACTAGTTTAGATAAAAGATATATGTATTACAACAATCTATTAGGTTGTAACGAGAGTTTCCCGCCACTACAAACATCGTCAGCACACAGTTCGCGTTGGCGTATTTGCTCATATTTTGGCAAACGATTTTTGGCATTTGGAAGAAAGAGGCTTACTTTATAACACTGTGTTGTGAAATCTGTAAAAAAATATAGTTACCATTAAGTACAAGGTGTCTCAAATGGAACTATCACTCTAGAGGATTAGAACCATCATTTACTTTCAGTTGTGCTGCAAAAAGTCAGCTACATAATATCAACGAATTGTGAGTGCAGCTTTAAGTACTATTGTTGTATCATGTGACACTGTGCAGGTTTGGTACCGAAAGTTCAAAAACAGTTATCTAAGGAGTTAGAAGTGAGTTTTTCATGCAGATTTGGCGGAAAACTTTCGTTACAACCTGATATTTAAATAAAATTATGCATTTATTAGTACACAGCTAGGTTTGTAAAAGATGTTATGGCACTGTCATCAAGGTGGTTCAAATATTGCAGAAAATCACCAAAATATTAAGTCGTCCGAAGATACAAATAATAAAAAATTATAATTGATACAATATTATACAATAACCATATTTTAATTGGCTTTTATAATTTTATTTTTAATTTAAATTGTCAAAGGAAATTTTATATTAATATTTTAAAGGAAATTCTTAAATAATTGTAATACACTGTTTGATTAATTCGCTACGTTAAATTCCTAATTTATGTATATCTTATTCTATCTGTACTGTGAAAATTTACACCATTATTTCAATGAGTACTGGTTAAACAGAAAATATTTCCTGATACAGACAAGAGACTTCACATCATTGTATTTGGCGAAACTTAAAAACATTTCTGTATCTTCGAAATACAGAATAACAGTTTGGCAGATTCAATATCCAGTTTCCTGAGTAAATCTTTTCTCAATATTTTTCCAGTCTTCTTGTTAAGATCGCAAGAGTACGCAGCCTTAAGCATCTTATCGTAGGAATTAAGAAATATATAAATATTTTATTTGCTCCCAGGAAAGAAAATAAAAGCTGAAAAATAGAAGGGTTACGGAGGGGTGGGGGACTACATACAATAGAGCACCACTTATGCTTTTCTTGAATAAAGCTTTTAATGAATTACTTTAATTCATTAAGTGACAAATCTCTATTTTTATGAAAGTTCTAAACCTTTAGGCTGGGCGGGGGGGGGGGGTAGCTCCTAAGTCCCCACCGTGCGTGCGCCTATGCTCGTTTATACGCCACATACGTATTCATAGGTCGTTTCATCACAGTTCCGAATTCTTTCTAACCACTGTAATGTTAAAGTACAGGTGAACTGTGTGGCGGCACGAGATACCCTCCGCGCACACAACACCTCGACAATTCAAGGACAGGCCTTTTACATTTACCTTGTCGGTAAGCGCCTCAATCTACAACGGGGATTTCACGAGATCAAACCTAGCCCCACCCCTTGCCTTCATTTATGAACCGGACAATGAACACGCATTCTCCTTCTCGCCTTCAGCGACAGATGGAGCCAGCATTAACCCCATACATCTGTCGCTTTTTCAAAGTCCTACACGAGGTGCAGCAAAGTCCACAAAGCCTGACAAATTCCTCAACGCTTTGAACGTCGTTCGGAACAGCTTTAGTATCAACCACCCGCCATTCTTGGCGCCTTTTGTTTTTCGCCAAACCTCCGCCAAGTGCCCTTTTGTAAAAGGTTTACCTTTAAGATTCTTGACGAAACTCCCGAGTTTCAGAATAGCAGATATCTTGTTTGCAGGCACAAATAACGTCACCAAAAATATATTACACTTTCATGTACAGTTACAACGATATTAATATCCAAGAGCACATAAAAAAGTAAATACATGACATTTTCTATAGCTTCCAAATTATTTTATTTTTCGTTAATTTAAAATTATAACTTTTTCCCCCTGTAAAAGTATTTTTATAACAACAATACAAACAAAAAATGTCAGCAATCCCTAGTCAACGAAAATCTCCCTAAAGCTTAAAATTAAAATTCTCCAAATTGATATCCCTTATTATTTCAAAAAAGTCATCGCACAAATATATCCTATTGTAAAAGGCGTATTCAGAAAACTTAAATCACTACGGATTACGGGTTTCCATGAATAAAAAGCAGCCATCTTATTTCTATCTTCTCATCATCGGAAAAAACCTCAATCTACCACGCGGATTTCACGAGGTCAAAACCAGCTTCCGCCGCACTCTCCCTTCAACCTCAGTTTTTAACTAGTTACTGAGTGTGACGCATTAAGTGAATCCGCATTGAGTGAAACATTATTCATACAGAAAATTAAGTAATACTCTCCTATCAAATTTCATCAAAACAGAAATATTTGTTTTAATGAATATTTTATCTAAAATTAATTAAATATAGTAAAAGGGTAAAAAGTAAAAAGTAATGGAATACTTTCATTGCTAAGTTTACAAAATGAAAAATAAAAACTTTTTTTAAGTAGAAAGTCAGTGAAAGTGTTTTGCAACAATTTCCCTTTTCCCATTACACTGAAAAAAAATGTTTTGTTGAATCAGCAAAAATTTTGTTAAATCAACAAAATTATCCGGTTGAAATAGAGCAAACAAAATTTTTGTTAAATTAAGAAAATTAATTTGTTAAAGTAATTTTGTTATTTCAAAAAATATTTTGTCAGTTTAACCAAAGAATTTTGTTAAAATAAACAAATGTTTTGTTGATTCTACCAAACTATATTTTTAAATGGTTTATTTGATTTTATTCAACCAAATTATTTGTTTGAATCAACAAATTTTTTTTGTCTACTGGTATGTTTATGGGTCATATAAAAAAGTTATTTTATTGATTTTGCTACATTTTTTTTTTTAAAACCCAGAAACAGTTCGTTGAAAGTTTCGCAGGTAAAACTAATTTATTATCTATTCATCAAAATTCACATTTTTATTTTAGTGTTTTTATACAGGTTTACTACAGGTTTAATTTCTACAACTTCAGAATCAGGTTTTTTTTTTCCCCTCCGCAAAAGACAAACTAAGCTTTAATCGGATTATCTGAGGAGTTTGTTTCTTTGTTATACAGTCACATTCAAGCAATTTAATTCCAAAATATGGGTGAATATTCATCATTTACACATGAAAACAACCAATATACATCGGTAAAGGAAGCATTTCTTGTGAGAAGAATTACCAAACTGTTTAACCAAACAAATTTTCCTAAATTCATCAAAACACTTTTTAGCGTGTATTTGTGCATTACGCTAGTAGCGGATGCAGGGCAGGTGTTAGGCATTCACTCACCTTCCCCCTAAAGAGATTGCTTGCGGGTAACAATTTGCTTCATTCTACTCTTTGTTTTAGTCAAATAGTACTAGTTCCGATTTTCGCCTTTTTAAATCAATTCGCATGCTCTTAAAATGGCTTTGAATAATTTTTCAAGATTATTCATTGTTGATGAACTTTATTCCGTATGTTGTATTGTTCTTCGCAATCTTTTTTTTTTTAAATTTGAATGTCATTTTATCTTTATTCCGTAAAAGATGCATGAACGGTGTTTTACTGTTATAGAAGAGACATGCCCATCCTTAGTCCGAAAACGTAGGCCTGAACAAGGCTCCGACTTTCTGATTCTCAGGCATGTTCAGTCTCTGACCGACTGGGGCAGAGACTGAACATAGGGCATAAGAAATGTCTCATTCTTAAATAATGTAAATAGATTTTTAAAGAACGATTTATCATTTTGTGTGAAATGAACGTTCTTATTATTTAGTAACTGGAGCACAAGTCGAGTGTGCAATACAGATTTTCAAAAAGCGTAAATTTTAGTTTGCATCGCAGGAGTACAAAAAATGAAAATGATATACTGTGAGAGGTAGCAAAGTTATAACTTTTGTTCATTGTTAAAAGGTTACAGGTTTGAGTATAAAAAATTTCTGAGACAAATTGTTAAGAGAGGAAACCTTTTACTTTCATATTTTCACGTTTTCCTTTTGCAGAGTAAGCTTTTAACGTCAAGAGGTTATTTAAAGTTACAAAAGAAGATGCTATAATGAATATTAAATTGAAAAGAGGATATCTGGGAAATGCTTTTTATTAGCAAACAGTCTATATTCATGCATCATTTGATTTAGTTATATTTAGATGGTTTTACTTGATGCGCGAAAGAAAGAAATAACATAAAATAACAGAGTTTACGTCATAACTCAAAATAAATAAAATTTTAGAAAATTTAACGCCTGTAATTTAAATTCAGCATTAACCTACTATGTAAAAAAAAATGTCTCTTCCTTCTCTTAGCCGTTTTCACGTAGTTATCAGAGAAAATTTCTTCAAAATCTCATCTTTTTATCATTCAGAAGAATTCAAACATTATTATTCAACTTTATCAACCTCCTCGTCTGTAACTAAATTTTGTTTGATTACCTGCACGTAGTTTAATATTATGTCAGTAACAATGCATAATTATAATGAGAAAAAGAAAAAAAGCGATAACCATTTGTTTAAGTTGAATAGCCAACTATTATATTATTTCCAGACGTTCAGACGACACATTTTTGAAAAATTTTGAAATTCACTGCTTGAATCGTTTCTTATCATGTATTCTAAATTTCATTTTATTCTGTTGAGCCGGCTTTGAAGAATGCGGAAAAAACATTTACACGCTCTTCACAAAATCTCGAAATTATGAAATATTTAAACATATTTTGGCATTAGAAGCTTATTTTAAGTAAGAAGAGTAATTTTTCAGCAATGCACTACTAAACTAGTTGGAAGACAAGACACAGTTAAGTTTTTGAACAAAAATAATTAGTTAATTTTATGAAAAATAACATACAAAGAAAATGAAAACGGACAAGCTATCAGAAATAGGAATCCATTTTGGCTCAACAGAATACAATGAAATAAGAACACTTTCATGTTCTAAGCAAAAAGTATATGTTTGTTTATTTGCGTTGTTATGGCAACGCTACGAATGGGCTAACTTCCTTAAATGGGGGTGCCTTAGTCGGAGACAGTTTTACAGTCGTCACGAAAAATTCCACAGTCACCGCTGGCAATCTGGCGACCTCTAATCTGAATCTATTGCCCAAACACAGGACCTTCACACTTCAGCCGCCTACCATTCTGAGTGTCATATCCACTTGGCAATGGCGGGCCTCATAAACGATAATAAATGAGTGCAATTGAGCCAAAAAGCACGTAATGTTGTTGGGCCGCCTCTGGCTTTGATCACAGAAGCCGCTCTCATAGGTATGAAATCCTTACTTTTAACATTTTTCATGGTGTCAAATTCAATTATTGCTTCCCGAAGTTCTCGTTTTGTTCTGGGATGAGTTTGACATCTTTTCCCTTTAATTATACTCAATAAATTCTCAATAGCATTTACATCTGGTGAGCTTCCTGGCAATTTGCTTTTTTTTTGGCTAATTCTTAGTAAAACATTAGATTTCTCAAACTTGGAAATACTTTTGACAGATTATTTCTCTTTCTGAGTGAACCAAAGCAGTCGAAAACCATATTTTGACTGCATTTTCTTCCTATCATTTTCATCTGCAAAACATATGATATTCTACCATTAAAGTAATAGTCTTATTTTATTAATTATTCTTTAATTTCAGGTTTGATCTCTGACTTAAATCTCTCGGATTTTTAAAAAATAAGCCCGAACTGTGCTCTATTTACTGCATATGAATAAAAATAATTTCCAAGGGCGAATCTTGATACTCACCCCTCCTTCTCTTATTATTGGCTTACAAGAAAAAAAGTCTCTGCAAGGACACATGATTTCGTAAATCTCTTGAGCCTTGATCGAATCTTTTGTGAAGCATAGCTCACCTAAAAAGGGTAAAAAGTTTGTACATAAACTTAAAGCAAAGCTGGACTGGGTATAAATTTGTTAATGTAGGCCGAGAAGAGTGGCACATTACCGTGATAGTGACACTGAAAAAAAAAAAGAAATTCCCTCATATCAAGAATACCCTGAAAATGGTTCAAATCAGGTGCGATTCTAGGGTCGGACAAACCGGGCCTTTGTCCGAGGCTACATTTTACATATTTATAAAAGGAGGCTAAATTACTAGAACCGACCCTGTTTCCAGTGTAACAGCAATGTTTAATAATCATTTCAAAACAGTCCTACAGAAGCTGTCATCTTTAGCCTTGCATGGCTGATCAAAATGGTAATTTATTGTATGCCAGCATTCCATCATTACATCGAGAGCTAAGTTTTAGAAAATTTCTATAAATTTGAATCGTGCGTACCAGATCTGCTCCGGGAAGCGCGGGTAAATTAGTGAAGTGTGGAATCGGGCAATATATAACCGAAAATTTTTCTAAGTATGTT
The DNA here is from genome assembly GCA_038373885.1 of Cheiracanthium punctorium. Classification (NCBI taxonomy): domain Eukaryota; kingdom Metazoa; phylum Arthropoda; class Arachnida; order Araneae; family Cheiracanthiidae; genus Cheiracanthium; species Cheiracanthium punctorium. The sequence goes on along the minus strand of JAWZYV010011936.1, from coordinate 10,007 downwards.
GCCCTCTACTTCGAACCTGAACCTGTTACAGTATTCTTTGCATTGGAGTCTGCTTATTAGAAATATTTATAGATCAAATCAATAAAACTAATACGAAAAATGAACCATCAAATGTGTCGTTAAATCGTGTCATTACTGGTTTCATTTCGGCCAAATTTAAGGGGAAATATTGAGATGCATCAGAATGAAATTTTCTAATTTATTGAGGGAGGTGTTTTTGAGACTCCAAACATATACTCATATACGCATAAATAAAGAATATACATCTCTGAGGAAAGTATTAGAATGACTAAAATATTTTTGGGTCGAGGGGCGCTGCCCCCCTCCCCCACCACTACAGGTCCATGTAACTTTAATGCTGATATGTTGATATTTTTCGTCTCTTTGTTCATCGTTAAGAATATGCACTGTACATAGACTAATTTCTCTACTTCGAACTTATCTGCACACTGTGGTTTTTACCACATTTTGTAGTACTGAATTGGCAGTTTGTCTTCTCCCTCTCTCTTACTTTGTATTAGATATAGAAAGAAAACTTCACAGTATCCAGTAAATAATTAGTGACTAATTCATTTTAAAATGAAAATTTTTATTTAAATGCTCATATTCACCACATGCTAAATATCTCAATTTCAATTTTCAATGTAATGTGTGTTTTGCAATTTGGATAGTTGATACAAAACTCTCGGTACCGTACCCAAAAAAAAAAACAGTGGAAAACATTTGCAACTTTTTAAAGAAGCTTTGATTTCCTTTTAGGAATACCGGGTTTAGAATAAATAAAAAGAATGAATAAATTGAATGTTTACTTTTGATAAACAATTTCAAAATGTAATTTTAGGTGAAACAGAGTTTAATATTCTTATTTCTTATTATGTATGTTAAACTGCTAAGTGTGCACATTGTATGAAAATATTATCCATCCTTTGTTTTCATTTATGTGGGAATTATCCCAGACACTCAGGTGCTTTCCCTCTCCCTCTTACCGTAAGCGGCCAGCGAGTGTAAAATAAAGATTAGAGTGTTAATGCTTGCGCTACGAACGATACAGGAAATTGAGGAAGGATGATTTTGAGGTATCAGGTGCGCTATGATGTATTTTGTGATAGCAATTATCGAGTGTAGATATGAATTTCAATATTTTGTCAAGTGCTGATACAGATTTTTAATTTGATAATTGGTTTTAATACGGTGTTGATAATTAAGATTTTTAATAAAGATGTCGAGTTTAAACGAATTGTGTAGTTAATCATCTCCTAGACAGCAGCCCCACATATATGTCCGTGTGCTAATTGTATATCGCTACCATATAAAGTATTTTATAGGTTTTAACTAAGTTTATTCTATACAATAACAGCATAAAACCTGACAAGTGACTATATATACAAATCATCGTGTAGAACAAAAAGATCCAGCATGAAGCTACCTTTTTGCGCTTACTTATACTTTTACTATTTTGAAAAAGCAAGCAATAATTAATTCCTCTACACTAAAAAAATATATTGATGATATTATAGCAATGAATACTAGTGCTATACACGGATGCCTATAATTCAACTTCCCTATAAACAACTTTCTACAGCTAAAATGTGTGAACCAATTGCCCACAAATTTAGCATACGCACTGTGTACTCGAGATGAGCTGAAGAAAGATTTTTCAAAAGTTTAGTCCAAAAATGCCCACGGGGTGGCGCTTTGCATAGTGAATTTATCTAAAAAAAAATTACCCAATTTACTTAAGGCTCAAAAACTATTGAATGAATGTTGAAATATTTTGTTCATATCTAATTATCCATTTCCATTGTTAAATTTTCTGGGTTTTTTTAATTGAAAGCGCTATCTAGTGGACATTTTATGAGCTAATATTTTTTCTTAATTTCTTGAGCGCATATGTATAGTCTATATATCAAATTTGGTTGCAATCCGTTAAACCGTTTTAGGTGTAAAACTCTGTTTGAAGAGGAAATTTAACTACAACCACCCTGTAGAGAACAATCTATTACCTATCAATTTCAGTTTTGAACTATAAAAGATTGTAAACAAGCCTTTTTATTTTTACCTGCTTTGAAGTAAATGATAGCATAAGCGTAGGGTGTTCGAAAATTTTGGGAGGCACATTTCGAATGCAAGAGTAGAAAAAGTAAATATTTTTTTTCAATTTTAAAACGAAAGTTGAAAATTAAAAGATTTTGAGATAAAGTTGGGGGGGGGGGATTTGTTTTCCTGTGCCTCCTTCCCAACTGCTATACAGACTTCTATGAATGAATCGGAATGGGTTAGTAGCACCGGACGAAGGAAGAAAAGGGCAAGTTGCACCACTGATAAATTTAATTCAACATACATAGGGTACAATCATAGGGACCCTGTGGTCTAGCAAAGGGCTGCATTAGCATATTTTCGAGGGGTCCCCCTACAGTGATAACCGGACCCAGTGATGCTTTATTGGGTGTCGCAAAGGGTCAGCGGTAGCATATTTCTGAGGGACCCTTACAGTGATGGCCGGACACACTGATGTTTTCTTGGGTCTCTCAAGGGTCCAGCAGTGGAATATTTTCGAGGGGCCCCCCCAACAGTGATGGCTGGACCCAGTGATGATTTTTTATGTTTTGCAAAGGGTCAGCGGTAGCATATTTTCGAGGGGTCTCCTACAATGATGGCCTATGAAAATTTTCTACAATTAATATAGATTCCAAAAATAATGAAATTGATAAAAGATAACTATAATAAATTAATAGAACTATATAGCGAAATAAATTTAGATATATATAATCCCCCCCCCCGGTGTCAAAAAAAGTCATGTGATATGGCTATAAAAAATACAAAAAAAGTATATATGACTAAAAAAAAGAAGTGTATATGGTGTTACATATTTTGTGTACATGTATCATCTTGAGTCATTATGTACATATTGAGTGATTTATTCTTTACTAGCTGAAGTACCCGTCCTCGACGGGTTAGTGAATGAAAATTTCCAAACAGCAAGAACTTCCGTCAGCATTGTAGGAGTACGCAGAATGGATGTAGTATGTTGCCAAAGTAAAGAAAGCGAAGTTATAATTTTCATGTATTGTTAAAATATTACAGGTTAGAGAGTAACTAAGTAATATCATTTCATTCGCTTTAGTCGTAATTATATGATGCGCGAACGAATATTTACGCATATTGAAATAATTTTCCCAAAATCTCAAAATTTAATCAACATTTTTGAAAAATTGGAAGCCTAGAATTTAAGTTGAGTGACAACCTATCCTGTCACCCAAATTCGTTTCATTCCCTGCAGTCTTTATTTCGTGATGCTGGAACAAATTTTCAGAATTTTAAAACGATTTTCGAAAAATCTCAAAATGTAAGCAAAATATTTTAAAAATTCTCTCTCTCTCTCTCAACGCCTATAAATTAAGATTAGCAACTACCTATCATATCACTCAATTTCGTATCATTCGTATTAGTCGTTATTACGTGATGTTTGAAGAAATATAAACGTATTTTGAGAGAATTTTCACAAAATCTCAAAATCTAATAAAAATGTTTAAAAAATTGGACTCCTATAGTTTATGTTGAGCAACCATCTATCGTGTGACCAAATTTCATGTCATTCGCTTTAGTCGTTATTACGTAATACGGGAACAAAGATTCGCTCAGTTTTAAACGATTTTCACAAAATCTCGAAATCTGATGGATTTTTTTTAATTAGATGCTTATAGTTTAAGGTGAGTGACCACCTATCATTTCACCATATATCATTTTTTCACCTTTGCAGTTATTACGTGATGCTTGAACACAAATTTACGCAGTTTGAAATGATTTTCGCAAAATTTCAAAATCTAATGAAGATTTTTTTTTATTCGACGCCTATGTTTTAAGTTGAGTGACCACCTATCATGTCACTCAATTTCATATCATTCGCTTCAGTCGTTTTTACGTGATGCTTGAACACAAATTTACGCAGTTTGAAAGGATTTTCGGAAAATCTCAAAATCCAATCAGATTTTTTTTTAATTGGACGCTTATGTTTTAAGTTGAGTAACCACCTATCATGACACCCAATTTCATATCATTCGCTCCAGTCGTTTTTGCGTGATGCTTGAACACAAATTTACGCAGTTTGAAACGATTTTCGCAAAATGTTAAAATCCAATCAGAATTTTTTAAAAATTGGACGCCTATGTTTTAAGTTGAGTGACCACCTATCATGACACCCAATTTCATATCATTCGCTTCAGTCGTTTTTGCGTGATGCTTGAACACAAATTTACGCAATTTGAAACGATTTTCGCAAAATCTGAAAATCTAATCAAGATTTTTTAAAAATTGGACGCCTATGTTTTAAGTTGAGTGACCACCTATCATGACACCCAATTTCATATCATTCGCTTCAGTCGTTTTTGCGTGATGCTTGAACACAAATTTACGCAGTTTGAAACGATTTTCGCAAAATCTGAAAATCTAATCAAGATTTTTTAAAAATTGGACGCCTATGTTTTAAGTTGAGTGACCACCTATCATGACACCCAATTTCATATCATTCGCTTCAGTCGATTTTACGTGATGCTTGAACACAAATTTACGCAGTTTGAAAGGATTTTCGCAAAATCTCAAAATCCAATCAAGATTTTTTAAAAATTCGACGCCTATGTTTTAAGTTGAGTGACCACCTATCATGACATCAAATTTCATATCATTCACTTCAGTCGTTTTTACGTGATGCTTAAACAAAAAAAGCGTCACGGACAGAATGACAGAATGACAGAAGGACAGAATGACAGAATGACAGAATGACAGACAGACAAACTTTTTTTTGAGCGTCGCATCGGATTCCCGGGTGCTTGAAACGGATAGAAATCGCAAAATTTTTGAATTCCAAGAAATGTACAGACAAAAGTCTAATTTTATTTATATAGATTCTGTATTTTGTAATTTGTATTTTGTGTTTTGTATTGCGCATCCATATGTTTTGTGGCAGGTATAGAGATATTTGAAATGTTATTATAAGTCTGTATATATGTACACGTGGGTATAAACTGTATAATATTTTATTAGTAGGTATAGAGTTATTTGAAAATTTGATAAATTTGTATCTAAGTATAGATGAAATTGTACCCACGTGTATGTACTCATGGTATATATATAACACAAAAATGGGTGCTTGTTTGAAATCTGTAATTATAAATAATAATTATAATGTACTGAACATATGAATTATAAAGGTGTATATATGGTGGTGTATATATGAGTGTACGTGGTAAAATAATTACGGTGTTATTATGTATTTATATAAAGCGATGTATCTGGTATTTAGTACTATATACTATGTACACTATATTATCAGCAGGTTATGAAGATATTTGAAATATTACAATAAATCGTATATTTGGTCAGTTTAAATGTATTCACATGCTTATCTGCGTGTATACACGGTATGTATATAATTTAAAGCAGGTGTATAATGTGACACTGTAAATAAGGAATTATAAACTGTACTGTAAATATGAATTATAATGGATAAATTGTAACAAGTAATATTGTGGGTACTGAATATATCTGTTCTAATGTATGAAAAGTAAAATATAGGGTATGGCTGCGTAATAAGAACGCTGTATTTAAAAAAAAAAAAAAAAAAAAAAAAAACAGTAGTAATAACGATAGTAATAATAATAGTAATATTAATAATATATAGTTGTATCAATAGTAATATCAATACATGACATACGTTAATTAATTTCTGCCTACAAATATGATCTTTGTCCGTAAATCTTACCCTTTCTCCGTTGCTCACACCTTGAATAAGTTTTCACATGTGCTGGTGAAGATTATTTAAACTTTAGAACGTTCAAATTAAAAAAAAAAAATTCAAGGACTTCTGCAGTGTGCTGTTTTGTACTGGAAAATATAGTAGGTTGCTTTTGTTTATATTCTGTTCTTTGTTCTTTTTGTGTTAATTGTTTTGTGTTGTTCGTTCTACCGCCGGCTTACTGTGTTCTGCCGGCGGAATAGTTTGTATTCTTTCTGAAAATTGCTTAATTAAATGCGGCTTTGTGGCTCTGGTTAGGTTTGGGGTCCGGGTCCGTCGGGCTGTGGTCCATTGGGGGTCCTTAGTCGGGTCTTCTGGCTTGTGTCGCTGTGCTGGGCGGGGTAAACTCGTCTTCCCCGGGGGGAATCTTTCGCCGTAAACCTTCGGCTCGGCCTCGGCCCCTCCGGTGGGTACATTACAGTGATGGCCAGACCCAGTGTTGTTTTTTTTGGGTTCCGCAAAGGGCCAGCGGTAGCATATTTTCGAGGAAGGTGAGCAAGATAAGGATTCCGGTGCAACTCGCCCCTTGATCTGATTGATAGCTGTTGGCGCGGGTCCAACTGACCCGCGTCCGAATGGATGAAAGATTTCCAATACCTGTATCTTTCGCTCTTTTACACCTGTTTTGCGAGAATGTATCCTTCAAGCAGCATTCGTCATCATCACAGTCAGAAGTATACAGGCATTTCTGATTTATTTCGGCAAACTGCAAGAGAGAAAAGAATTAACAGCCGAAAAGCGAAAGTTAATACTGAGAAAAATCAGGAATGGCGATGTTGCCCCATCGAAATTGCAAGAACTTTCTTACTCAGCCATTAATACAATTCAATAGTTCAAATCTCTAACAAATGATCAGAAACTATGAACAAAGAAATAATAATCGAAATACCAGACTGATATAAAAAGCTTAAAAATGATCATGCCTAATGCATCGAATGTAAAACATTTCCCAATACGGCCTCATTTGCTCTTATAGGAACGGTTAACTTCTCTTGTCTGTAACGGGCCCTCAGAAAAATTGCAAAAAAATTGGACAGCAACAATTCCCCTTTCGTGATCACCGTTGACTGTCAGCTAGACAGTTTTGTTGGGTCGTGGCTCAAGTCGCTCGACTTGGCCAATCAGCTACTTTATTCTTTCGTAAAAACTTTAAATCAGCTGTATTTTGTTGTCGTAAATTCTTATTATTTTACCTAAAACAATTAATTTCCACTCGGTTTTTGCATGAAGGCGATATTTTGATTAAAAATGACCATTCAAGGTCATTCAATTATTGTTACGTATAGCATTTCCGTCCATTACTTCAATTCAAGAATCTAAATAATTTTATGTGGCTGGAAATCGCTCAGAATGGCCACCATGATGCTTTCTTTTTCAGTTCTCAGTTACTGTCTGACCACGTTTCCCGTGGAATATTGGCAAGCTGCCACTAAAGGCGAATCAAAATGAAACTGTGAAGGAGGGGAGAAAGGACCGGAGAGATAGGTGAATATAGTGCATGTGTCCCGTCTGTTTCACTGATTGTCCAAGAGCATGTCTGAATGACCCCCCCCCCCCTCCCACAAATAAAGGACGGGTCAGTTTCCTTCCTCGAACCGGATGTTTACGTCTGTATCTAAAAGGTGGTAGAAATGCGATACCTTCTAAAATAATTTGAATTTCGAAAATTTGAGTAGGCTGACTAACATTTCTGAATTTTTTCATTTTTTCAAACCTATCACGTTTTTGTATATGGTTTGGTTCCAGAGTAATCTCGTTCTTGATAAGATAAACCCCTTCTCGTTCCTGAGTCCGCGGAAGCAAGTTTTGAAGTAATCCTATAACTTGCAACGTCGTTGAAAAGAAAAAAAAATTCTTTACATAGGACTGTTATGGAGAAACATAATCTTACTTTAACCTTTTGACGGGCGGTGGTTGTGCCGTGAAACCACCTTCTTTCAGCGCTTTCACTGCTAGTCCCGAAAAAAATATGATTAAATGGTCCCAAATCTGAAAAGTGCAACTGTTGCCATGGATTCATTTAACTACCAACAGCATGGCGGTCGGTCGAATCTTCCATCCTGCGCCACAGAGCTAAAGACGTTTTCTGACATAGCTGGCAGTTTTGATGAAACATCATCAAATTTAGCGCAAAAAATAATTATGTATTTCGGATAACTCTAAAACTTTTACTTCTAAAACAACTACTCAAAAGATTTTCAATACATTAAAATCTGTGGATACCTACAGTTCATTAAAAGTTTGTGGTCAATCACTATTTCGACTATGCCCAAAATCTCGCCCAATGAAGTGCCAAAAATAAATCTTTAACTGAACCTATTATGTCGATATTCCAAATATTTATCTTGAAATTACTAAACTACAGTATTTTGCAGCATTGTATCTCTTTCAAGGAAAATAAGTTTAGATGGAGTTCACCGAAAATATTTATGATTTAATAGATGGGCAAGGCAGTCATGCAGTGTCCACATCAGATTTCTAATATATGTCAGTTGGAATTCAACCAGTCACTCGTAAAGAAGTTTTGAGAAATATTTACAGTTACATTAAAAGAAATATGTTTAAGGAATAAAAAAATTAAAATGCCTTCAAGATTAGGTGCCCTCATTTATCGTACGCTGCCTGTGATCCGGCTTGACCATTGTGTTTTTTTTTCTTACATACACATAGTCACTGTAGAAAAATGCAAATGCTCCGTTGTTACCCAATGAAATATGAAGTTACTGTACGAAAACGATTTTTTCAGATTTACTTTCTGCGAAACTAACAACTTTGAAAAGCTGAATGAGCTTTTAGTTGAAAATGTATGTTCCATAACTTTTTATTTTGCATATAAAGTGGAGGAAAAATCTAATTTTTCTGTGAACTTTCGGGGTCCTCCCACGGGGGTATTCTCTCTCGTAAAGCCTGCTGGTATAGAAACGAGCAGTTACTTACCCCTACAGATAGGCAGCTCACAAATCCAAAAAGAATGACAACTCTCATGTCGGTTTTTGCTCGACGAAAGTCCACTTCAGCTATCACTGTCCTGAATTTTTAAATAATGGGCGTGAGAGTACATACAGAGACTGCAGATGTGCTGCACAAAGTTTGTTTTCCTTTTTATTTTATTTTTTAATCGGGTTAAAAAGTGCTCCTAAGAAAACACGGTGATAAATCAGCGATAAATGAACGATAAGCTGTATAATCATCATCATGGATTAGGTTTGCTTGTTTGCTTGTGGATTAAGGCCGATTGAATGCACAAGGGTCTTAGACCTTTAGGGGGCTGCCCTCTGGGGTGACTTTCTAAGGGATCCTAGACTGTATTTACGCGAGGTTTCGGAGAAAACCACGATCACGGATTAGGCAGAAAGCCTGCTTCGGCTTCTTGGTCTAACCATCGCTTTCACGGTATGCCACGGTCTCCTCTGCCCTTTGGCGTGTAGTACAAGGCAGCTCTAAGTAATTTCCAGCTTTTCATAGATTCACGTGATTTTTCTGTTCAACGATAACTTTCTTTTGTCTGAATGTCTATTAGAATCAAAACTATTAATGAAGTTCAGATTTTTTTTTTTTTTTGTGAAGGGTGGGTGGGAGTATTATACATTCTATGTATGTATTGTTTCCCCAACCATTAAAAGGGATTGGGAAACAGTCTAGCCCTAACGAAAAAATAAAACTTCAAACATTAGAATTTGTATATTTTCCTTGATTGTTATTCCACTGTTGCTTAGAAAGATGTAAAAATCATATGAAGTGACTCCACTCCACTTTCCGAACACCTTACATTTACCAAGCTTTTAAATAAATTTCATTCAACTGAATCTTGCCTAGTTTTCAGGGACTAGTGCACTTAAGGTGATTTGAGTGTATATAGGCCGCAATGCATAAGAATATTATTTTGTAGCCCTGTAAAAAACTAGGGCTTACATTGGTTTAAACTTATGCACTATGTAAGACAGTGACTTAGAATATGCGGTGAATAATTTGATATCAATCGAATGCACCATGCAGACACTACTTCACTTTAAATGATTTCCGTCCTTGGCTGTAATATGCACAAGAGTTAGTTGTGAACAAACTATCAGCTCTACGTAAACGAAAATCTGTGCAGGTCATGAGACCGTGACCTATAATATACGTACCCAGTTTGAGCTCAATCGAATGCATCCTAAAGACACCAGCGTACTTTGAAAACTTTCGTCCATAGGTTTATAATGTAAAAGAACACATT